>ML787050.1:483158-545184 GCA_009831015.1 Picea engelmannii
CGAGCCCCAACTCCTTATACCCCGATCTCGTTGGGGACATGCAAAGAAGGATCGAGAATGAGCAGACCGCTCTGATACCACTGATCCAGATTTATGTAGGAACAAAATGAAATACAGAAATACACATAAACGCAGAGATGCAGCAGAAATAAGACTTCATTTCATTAATAACAAATGACTGAAATATGCTTACAAACAGAATGGAAATAAACTAGTTTGAGACATAGGATTTTATGGGAAGACTTTGTAGATATGGATCAATAGACATTTTTATAATTTCACACAGAGATGAGTGAAGAAGAAACGAAGAAGGGTGATGAACCTAAAAAGATAACCAGGCCTAAACCCTCAAAACAATAGAAGAAGAAAAACTAGAAGATGAATGAAGAAGACAAAGAGGTGGTTGATACTTTAACTACAATAAGGACCCCCTCTTCCAACCCCCTAAAAAACACAAGTTCTAAATGGGTTCAACCTAGAAGAAGAATATCTAACAGGAATTAAAAGGATTCAAAAGAAGAGCAGTCCAAAACTAGTTACTCCACTCACCACTACAACCCAAGTGGAAGAAGTAAAAGATTCCCCTAGTCCAGGGGGATCAAAAGAATCCAAAGGGAAGGAACCTCAAGGGGAGGCAACAATAATAGAATAAAAACCAATTCCCAATGAAGGAACCTCCAAAAAGACTATCTTGGACAAACCTCTCTATGCCACCTTGCTGGAGTTAGAAAAGGCCAAAGTTGATGTTATCAAGTGGAAGAGAATGGTAGAGGATAATAAGGGAAAACATAAAGAAAATTCCCCTAAAGAAGCCTCTCAATAATTGGATAAGAAATTCCAACATATGAAAGAAAAATTTCAAATCATGACAATGCAAAAAGTTGAGTACAACCAGAAGTTAAAAGTGGAAAACCAAAAGCTAAAACAACAATTGGATAAAGCAAAAAGAGAGCTAGTTGGTAAGAATGAACATATAGAGATCATGGGGTCTGTAGTAAAGTCAATAGCCAAAGTGTCTTTGGAAATGTTAGAGTGCATGAAACATGTTAGAATATACACATTGTTCCTAAAGGAGAAATAGTGCAAAAACCATATTGAACGTTTGGCTCAATTAATAAAGTTCAATCTTGACACCTGCAAGGGCTTCTTGGATGCATACCAAGGTTGCAACATGGAGAAAATGGACATGATGTGTGAGTTTTAATTGAAAAACATCATCCTTCCACATCCCTACAATTGGAACCCAAATCCATATGTAGGGGATGTCCAGATGATGGCTTTTGCATCATGACTAAGGCACATGAAGAAGAGAAAGCATAAGATTTTCGTAGGAGGTGACACTCCTTGGCTCATAACTTTCATATTAGAGAGCCTCAATCTCCCAATGCCCTACAAATTTACCTCTTAATAACACCTTGGTATAAATACACACTAAGGAATATGATAACAAATTGGATTGGGTTGAGGATGAATCCCCCACACCTTCTTCCTATAAGCTTACCAGTGGCTGACCTCAACAAAGAAAAGGAAGAAGAGGAGTGGGCCAAGATAATTAAAAACAAAGGGTATCATGATCAATAGGCCATCATAAGGTATGTGGCATGGGACATGAGGAAGGAATCCAATTAACATCATAATAGTAAACAACAACATGATGTTGGTAAATAGAAACAATAGTAAGGACAAGGGGACAAAGTTTTGTTGCACAAGGGTGTGAAAAGTTTTTGTTGGGGGCTGATGACGAGCCTAATTATTTTCTATCTCAAAGGCTCATTATAGGCACATTTTCCACCATGATATGACTAAATATTTGCTTTTTGACCATATTTAATAGTAAGTCATGAATATTTTTGCATGTCTCTTAGTGAATAAGTTTTGAGGTGGAATTGTGTGCATAACATACCTTTTTTCTCCAATACCTATGTTAAGGGATGTGTGTAGTATCAAACATTTCAAATTCCATGAATCATGGGACCCTAATGGTGTTGACTCCTAGAACCAAGTGATTGTATCTCCCTAAGAGTGGTGTCATCCAAGAATCAAGGGACCTTGTCCCCATCTACCTCTAGAGCACTCTCAGTTCACAAATGACCACTCCTTTCCAACAACAATTTGATATTCATATGATATTGACTGAGATCTCCTATTTCCCCATTTTTCTCCTCAACTCAAGAAAAAATGTTGAGTTTTGAAGTATATAAATAGACCTCTATATTAGGGAGAAGAGGACACATTTTTATCAATATCGTATTGAGATTTTCTTAAGAAGACATTTTGTTGGAGACATTTTGTTGATGTTGATGAAATAAAGATGGTCTTGTTCTCAACTTATTAATTTTTTTCTAAGGTTCCTTGTGCTTATTGGGTAGGTCCCACTTGAGAGGGCTTAAGGAACATGTTGCAATTTCTCTTTTGCTTGCATGTTAATGAGTTATTAGTTATCATTTCATCCTCTCTTGAAGATTAATATAGTCCTACATGATTGATTCTAATTTCCATCAATTTGTCATTAACTGGTTAGTTTCAACAAGTATCCTGTAGAAAGAGTCAACAATATATTGGGATTCTCTTGGGTGTCTTTTCAATGTTGGGAACCTCAATTATGAATCATTTCATTTTAGTCTATCTTTGTTGATGCTTCAAAAGACTCATACTATCTTTCTAGGCCTCATTTTGGCTTCCTGTAGGATTGTTATAGTTATTGTAGAAACTTCATGTAGGATTGTTTTAGTTCTTGTTCTCAATTTCTCTTAATCTTATTTTCATGAAAGTATCAATATACAATAATGAGACATATGGCTAGTTGTTGATTCAAGGGTTAGGTATAAAGTATCTCATTTAGTTCATGCACTAGTTTAACTTATTTAATTGCATTTTTATGTCATGCAATAGAATGAATTCATGCTTTACATTCTGCTTGATTTTCTATGATTCAATATGCTTTATTTTATGCCATTAGATTAGATTTCCTTTACTGTAATCTAGATTAACTATTCTTTCAAGTTGGTGTGCTTTTCATTCAAGCAATAGTTTAAATTTTCTTTTTGTCATTTTAATTCCCTGCACATTTGCATACAATTGCACCCTTGATCAATCTCAGACCTATAATACTATAAGTGCATTCTATATATACATTTCAAAACACCTCTTAAGTTTGTATGAACCCGGGTTGATCAGTAAAGTAAGAATCCAAGGACGAAATATCATTATTGTTGTTATTCCTGGGCCCATCACCAACATTGAACAACTCTTTTCCTACATCACCTAATAAAATCATGTTAGAAAATAAAAATAAACTTGTAAATAATCATGTACAACAAAAAAACCTTATGTTTAATCACGATGAATCATATATAAGCCTAAGAAATTGGTGAGCTAAAATCTATGGGAAAAATCTTGGAACCCAAGCTCACACGGGGAGGAAAATGTTGCACTACAAATCAAATTACACCCCTTCAAGTAAAATACTTTAGTTTCCTTCTTGCTTCATTGCTACAACTTCCCAACTCGTGTATTTTCACATCCAATGTGTTTTTTAGCTTGCCTGGGGCGTAGGAGGATTGTTGAACCAAGACAAAATCCATAGTTGGCCTCTGTATTTTTATTTTTCTGTTGGTCTACTAGCATGTTTTAGCCTTCAATACATTTTTTAGTTTTTGACAGGGTCCAACAAATCCTCCAAGGAAAAAATGCATAATTGGCATCTTCATTTCACTATTTAGTTTCCCAACTAGTGCATTTTAGACTCCCATGAATTTTTTAATCTATGGTGAAGTCTGGCAAATCCCATAAGAGAAAAACACAATTTCCATATTTCTCCATTGTTTTAGTAGCCTCACCATTATGTTTTGGTCTCTAGTGCATGTTTTAACTATTGTGGGGTGTCTAGAATCCAAACACATCATTGGGGAAGTTAAAATTGCATATAGATGTTCTTTGAAGTAAAATGTTTTCCTCTAACAACTTGCAAAGTATCTCACTACCTGAGAAGTATTAATCATCAACTTGATTCATCTCAAGATCTCTAGGGCTTGCTTACTTTACTAAAGGATTCTTGGATAAAAGTTCCTCTATCTAAGTTTCTACTAGCCATAATAATTGATACATAAACACTTGTGATACCAATTTGTGAGATGGATCCTTCACATGAGTCTTAGATGCCTATGCTCTATTTTGGAACATATAATTGTAGTTGCAATGAAGAAACATGAGAGGACATATGAGAAACAATGTATTGAATAAGGGTGTATTTTAACACCATACAAATGTTGTAATGAATCATGGTGGAGTGCTTGTGTCATTTCAATAACAATATGGCACTTTGTGTTGCTCTATTTTTTGCATAACCTTCAATGATTTAGTTATTAGCAATCAACTCCATATCCACTCATTTAAATATTCCCTCTAGTGATACATGAAATCTTGTGCAAACTAAGTGACTTCATTGGGAGCTTGTGACTTCCTAAGGGAGATCCATTAATTTTTACATTGCTTGAGAGTGCAAGGGGATTCATGTTTTTCCCACTTGTAATGGAGAAAAACTTCTTGTCATTTCACATGTCAATTGAGTTGTCTAAAATCAATATGCATTGTTCGAAAGATTCTTAGAAAAAATGCAAATTCCTAGAGTTGTAATTCATATTATCATTGATTTATAAACATTAAAGAAGTTATTGAATGGATTAGATAAACTGTTTAATCTCAGGAAGTCATGTTCCTTGTTTGGACCATTTGCCTACAAATTTGTTAATAACATGTAAGAATATGTGGTGAATAAAGATGATCCAAATTTTATGAGCAGAACGAAACGACTGCAGATTATTAACAGGTGCTTAATAAAAAATATTAGAGATATAGTAAAATTGGTTTTCTATTCAATAAGGAAATAAGATGAAACTGTAAAATGTAACGAAAACAAGCTTGTTGGAATGGTGGCAGCTTATCTCTAAGAAGAGATGTGATAGTTGCATTCATTCGCAAGAAGATGATTACAATGAGGCTCTGAAGGCCTTTTTACAATAAACAGGAATTCCAAAAACCATATACATCCAAAAACCTAACGCTAGGAGATGAAGCGCCAAAAGTCATGTGGGCCCCATCTGGCTAAGTTAGTACATCAACTTCCCGAGGTCGTAACTTTTGCATACGATCTTCGTTTTAGGTGTATGATAGCCTTGTTGGAAAGGTATAGTCAAGGAGATTCATTTTGGGGGATCAATCATGCCTTCGGCTATCATTGAGAATCCCAATCCCGAAAAACCTTCATTTAGGCCCTCAAAATGGCCCCGGAAGTTAAAACTGCTAAAAATAGTAAATTGCAAAAATTGCCAGAAAATTGTTTTGAGCCAATTGGAAAAGGTGGATGGCCACCGATATCCACCTGAATAAATCCTCAATCCTTAGGAAGCAATGGTATCGATTGCATTGAGTTCCCCCATCAGATGAGGAAATTTTTGTTGAATTTGGCCCCGGGTGAGCCACTTGCCTTTGTGCAGGAGCTACCCTGCTTTGACGACTTGATAAAGATGGATCCTTTGTTGTTGAGTGCCCTTGATCTATGTGTCCACAATATGATCATTGGATTCTTTTTGTATGTAGTCAGGGTTGAGCTCTGTTGGTGTCAGTTGTTCTGCTACGTCTGAGGTGTCGAATAATGGTGGGAAATAAGGGCGAAGGAGATACACGTTGAACAATGAGTGCAGGCCAAGGAAAGGAGGAATGTTGAGCTCAAAAGAATTATCCCCTATGGCCTTGGTGATGGTGTACAACCCATAACGAAGTGGGCAAAGCTTCCAATCGGGTCCTGTAAGGCGTTCTTTCTGCAAGTGCAACCAAACTTTTTTTCCCACCTAAAACTTATGTGGCACTTGATGTTGATCATGGCACTGCTTGTGCTTGTCATTGGACTTCTGTAGGATATCCTGAACCTATTGGCGGATCTTCTAGATCCGCTCAATGAACTGGGTGGCTTTTTCAGCATCAGTTGGAGCAGGATATGAGTTGGTCATGGTGACTGCAAGGGGAAGTACAACATCTATGGGACCCAATGCTTAGAATCCCAATCCCACCTAAAAGAGGCTGTGGTTGGTTGAGCTATGCAGAGCTCAGTTGTAGCTATGTTGGACATAGGGAAGGCTCTCATCCCATGTGTGAGGGTTCTTTGAATTATAGATGCGAAGGATATGCACAATCATTCGATTTACGACCTCGGTTTGGCCATCTATCTGGGGGTGGAAGGCCGTGGATTTGGTGAGATTGGTGTCCAGCAGTGACTAGAGGCTCAACCAGAATGTGCTGAGAAAACAACTGTCCCAATATAAGACAATGGTTTTTGGGATTACAAAATGTACCTAGACTCGTTCAAAGAAGATCTTGGTAGTGGCCTCTGTTGTGATGTTCTTCTTGCAGGCAACCAGAATCACCATCCTAGAAAAGTGATCAACAAACACAAAACACATTCATTTACCCACTTGGTGGACGGGAGGCCCGACATGTTGTCCATTGAGATGCATTCCCATGGCCTGTCAGGAGTAGGAAGAGGGGTGTATAGGCCCTATTTCTTAGTGGTCAGTTTGGCAATAACGCAGATAGTGCAGGACTTGATATACTTGTTGACCTCCTATCGAAGTTTTGGTCAGTAGAAATGTTTTTGTAGCATCACCACTGTCTTTTCAACGTCGAAGTGTCATGCTACCCGATTGTAGTGGGATTACAAGATTAGCTTCGCTCGCTTGCTTGATGGAACACATATATGGCCCAGACGACACAACAACCCATCCTGAAGATGGAAATTATCGACAACTGCATCTGCACCCAACATTTGGTACGTGGTGGTGAATTCTAGGTTTGTCTCATAGCGTTGGGGCCATCCATAGGTCTCATGGCCGCGGGAGTCTAGCACCGTGGTGAGTGCCATGACTGACAGTCTGTTGAGGCAATCAACGACATGATTGGTGCTTTATGTTTTATACTTGATGTTGAGGTGGAATTGTTGCAAGTATGTGGACCACTTTTGATGGCAATCATTCTACAATTTTCCTTGTGTCTGCATGAACTGCAGTGGCTTATGATTAGTGTGGATGACTGTCTCCTTCCCAAGAATGTAATATCTCCACTGGCGGAAGGCTTTCACAATGGAGTACATTTATTTTTCATAAGTAGCGTACTTATAGAGAACATCTGATAGTGTCTCGCTATGATAGGCCACGGGGTAGCCGTGTTGAGTGAGAACGACACCCACCACATAGTCTGAAGCATCTGTCTCGATTTGAAAGGGTTGATGTAGGTATGGTAGTGAAAGTACTGGGGCTAAGCACTAGCGTTGCTTCAAATCGTCAAACGCTTGTTGTTGGGACCGGCCCCACGCAAATTTCACCTTACCACCACCCCTGGTTATTTAGCTGAGGGCCCATGCAATATGGGAGAATCCCAACATGAACCTGTGGTAGAAATTGGCAAGGCCGAAGAAGCTCTGAAGCTCAGTGAGTGTGGTTGGGGTTGGCCAGTCACGGATGACTTGGATGTTGGTTGGATCCACATGTACGCCATGCTCATTGATGATCAACTATGTAGCCCAGGTAATGGACCCTGCCCATGCCGAAGGTACATTTTTCCAAGTTGGCATATAGCTTGTGCTGCCGCAAGGTGTGTAGAACCTGTTGCATATGCTGCAAGTGTTCGACCCAAGTCTTGCTCCAAATGAACAACCATGAACAACCATTCAAAAAGGCCTTCCTTTGACTTGAAGGTGGTTTTCCATACATCTATATGTTCTATCGAGACCTGGTGGTAGCCAGACTTCAGATCAATCTTACTAAATTATTTGGCCCCCGTGAGTTGATCAAGGAGGTCATTGATTCGGGGAATCGGGTACTGGTTTCTGACTGTGATTTTATTCATATCCTGGTAATCAATGCAAAGTCGCCAGGTTCCATCTTTCTTCTGTACCAGCACGATTGGGCTCCTGCAAGCTGATGAGTTGGGACAAATGTGCCCCTTGAGTATTTTTTGGATTTGTTGCTTGATCTCCTCATTCTCTAACAGCGAACGGCAATAGACTGGCCCATTGGGCAGCAGTGTGTTGGGGGTCAGATCAATGGGGTGTTTGACCTGGCAGTGCAGAGGTACCCCGATAGGTGAGGAGAAGATATATGAGTATTCTTCCATGACCTTATCTACTTGCTTATATTGTGTGGAGAGCTCAACAACAGATACCCTGGATGTGGTTGTGATCTTTTGCTTATTCTGAGAGTGAATCAGGAAGAAGAAAAACTTTCCCATCTGAGAGATAACCATCCTACATTTCTTAGCAGAGATCAGGGAAATATCACTAGGTGGGACCACCTCGGGTATCCTGTACAATTTCATGTTCAAAGTAATAATAACACTACGAGGCCTAGACTCATATACAACATGATTTTTCCATAAATAAGGTTGGTCCAAAAGAACATCACAAACTTCGAGAGGAGAAACATCACACAATACCTCATCTTTGAAGGGCTTGATGTCGTATGACAGTCGACATTGTTGGTTGATGCAGAGATTGCTTCTTATGGAAGTCGCACCACTTCCCGGTATCTTTCTTTGTCTTTCCAGTGTCCTTCTTTGCTTGTGTCTTGGACTGGTTGTCTTGATACTGTCCATTTTTTCTCTATCCTTTGTTCTGTGGGTTGGGGCCACCCTTTCCTGGCTTTTGTTGTGAGGGGTTCCCAGGCCCAAATTTCCGCGTCTTTTGTTTGATCTTCTGCTCGATTTTGATGGCATATTGGTAGGTCGTGCCCAAGGATGAGATGTCCAGAAATTCCATTTCGGTCTGGATGTATATATGAAGAGAGTCGCGATACTTGAGCACCATATTTCACTCCGAATATTTGATACCCATCTTGGTGCACAAGGTATGGAAGATATTTGTGAAATCTGGCACCGCTTGGTCTCTTTCTTTCCGCGGTGTGGTCCATTTGGGATACAAGTCATCATAACTTTTGATAGGATAGTATTGTTCCTTAATAGAATCCATGAAGGATTCCCAGGTGGTTGTGACTGTAAACAATGAGGGGTCCTCTTTTTCCTTTTGCTCACAGAAAGTTTCACACCAATCTTTGACATGGGGAACAGCTTTGAGGAGCGCAAAAGTAATCTTTTCTCTATTAGAAAAGTTATGGACAGAAAAATACCCTTCTAGTAGATTCAACCACTTTTCTACAACATCTACATATATCTAACCTTCTAATATAGGAATATTGAAGTTTAATTTCACCTTGAAGGGGGCGTCACCTCCGCTCGAAGAAGATGCATTGCGTGTTGGTAGCCGCTGAAGAATTTGCGCAAAACTATCCATCATATTGTTCTTTTGTTGCATGAGGGATTCCTCAATCAATAGTTTGAAGGATATCCAGTCCCAGAATATTTTTTTTCTCCTACCATGAGAGGTTTCTTGGGCATGCGAGATATTTTGTTCTAAAGAGAAACAAGCTCGAGACCCAACTCTTTGTACTCCGACCTCGTTGGGGACATGCATCAAGACGACAAGGAGCAGACTGCTCTGATACCACTGATCTAGATTTTATGAGCAGAAATAAATGAATACATATTATTAACAGGTTCTTAACACAAAATAACATAGATACAGTAAAACTGGTTTTATATTCAATAAGGAAATAAGTTGAAACTGTAAAATGCAACGGAAACAAGCTTGCTGGAATGGTGGCAGCTTATCTCTGAGAAGAGATGTAACGACTGCGCTTCGCAAGAATATGATTACAATGAGGCTATGAAAGAATTTTTACAATAAACAGGAATGCCAAAAACCCTAGACATCCAAAAATATAACCCTAGGTGATGAAGCACCAAAAGTCATGTGGGCCCCGTTGGGTAAGTTAGTACATCAACTTCTCGGGGTCGTAACTTTTGCATACGATCTTTGTTTTAGGCGTATGATAGCCCGTTGGAAAGGTATCATTGAGGAGATTAATTTTGGGGGATATATAATTCCATTGGATATAATTGAGAAGATCGATCCTAAAAAACATTCATTTAGGCCCTCAAAATGGCCCCGAAAGTTAAAACTGCTAAAAATAGTAAATTGCCAAAATTGCCAAAAAATTGTTTTGATCCAATTAGAAAAGTTGGGTGGCCACCAATATCCACCTGAATCAATCCTCCCTCCTTAGGAAACAATGGTCTCCATTGCATTGAGTTCCCCCATCTGATGAGGAAATTTCTATTGAATTTCTCCTCGGGTGAGCCACCTGCCTTGGTGCAGGAGCTGCCCTGCTTTGATGACTTGATAAAGATGGATCCTTTGCTGTCGAGTGCCCTTTATCTGTGTTTCCACAATCTGATCACTGGATTCCTATTGTATGCAGTTGGGGTTGAGCTCTATTGGTCAGTTGTTTTTCTACGTCTGAGGTGTTGAATAATGGTGGGAAATAAGGGCGAAGGAGATCCATGTTGAACACTGGGTGCAGGCCAAGAAAAGGAGAGATGTTGAGCTCAAAATAATTATCCCCCATGGCCTTGGTTATGGTGTACGACCCATAATGAAGTGGTTGAAGCATCCGATGGGGTCCTATAAGGCGTTCTTTCTGCAAGTGCAACCAAATTTTGTCGCCCACCTGAAACTTATGTGGCACCCAATGTTGATAATGGCACTGCTTGTGCTTATCATTGAACTTCTGTAGGATATCCTGAACCTGTTGGTGGATGTGTTGGATCTACTCAATGAACCAGGTGGCTTTGTCAGTTTCAGTTGGAGCAGGCGATGAGTCAGTCGAGGTGACTGCAAGGGGAAGTGCAACATCTATGGGACTCAATGGTTGGAATCCCAACTACACCTAAAAGGGGCTATGGTTGGTTGAGCTATGCATAGCTCGGTTGTAGCTATGTTGGACATAGGGAAGGCTCTCATCCCATGTGCGAGGGTGACTTGAATTATACATGTGAAGGATATGCACAATCATTAGATTTACGACCTTGGTTTTTCCATCTGTCTGGGGGTGGAAGGTCATGGATTTGGTGAGCTTGGTGTCAAAAAGTGACTAGAGGTTCGACTAGAATGTGTTGAGAAATCGATTGTCCTGATCTGAGACAATGGTCTGTGGGATTCCAAAATGTACCCAGACTCATTCAAAGAAGAGCTTGGCAGTGGCCTCTACTGTGATGTTTTTCTTCCAGCCAACCATAATCGCCATCTTAGAAAAATGATCAACAACAAAAAAAACACAGTCATTTTCCCGCTTGGTGGACGAGAGGCTTGACATGTAGTTAGATCAGAATAATGAAAATTAGATCTGTTGTGTACAAAATCCTACTAGTCCTTGGTATGATGAGATCGAATTTTATCTAATTCACGGATCATCTCCCCGTCACCTTGATCCAAAAAAGAGGAGAGCATTAAGATTAAAATCTACTTCTTTTCAGCTGGTGAATGGTGTATTGTTTTGCCAAAATTTCGATGGAATACTTATGTGTTGTCTAGAAAAAGATGAAGCAGATAAAGTCTTGTTAGAATTACATGCAGGGGAAGCCAGTGGGCATTTTGGTGGAGACACCACTGGCCACAAAGTATTAAGGGCAGGATATTATTGGGCTACTCTCTTCAAAGATGCCCATGCGTTATTCCGCAAGTGTGTAAGCTATCAAAAGGCTTATGGACGAGTACAGAAGTCAGCCTTCCCGCTGCAACCTGTCTCGGTAGATTCCCCTTTTCAGCAATGGCGCCTTGACATTATAGGCCCAATTAACCCCACCTCCTCACAGCAACATAAATACATCATAACAATGACATACTATTTCACCAGATGGTCTGAGGCTGCACCATTAAAATTGGTAAACACCAGCCAGGTAATATCTTTCCTGAATTCGAACATAATCACTCGTTTTGGTATTACTGAATGCCTAGTGTTTGATAATGCTTCCTATTTTTCATCTCTTGAAATGAGTGCCTTTGCTTTAGAAAAAGGAATAAAATTAAAGTATTTTGCCATCTATTACCTCCAAGGCAATGGTTTGGTGGAATCAACTAATAAAAATATGATCAAGATAATCAAAAGAATGGTCTCCGAAAACCACAAAAACTGGCATAATGCACTATTCAATGTAATCTGGGCTGATAAGGTAACTCCAAAAGTTGTTGTTGGCAATTCCCCCTTTTTTCTCGTTTATGGTAGGGAAGCAATTATTCCATCGCATGTTCTTCTTCCATCTCTATAGTTATCGCAGAAAGTTCAAGAAGAAGATTGTCCTCCTTTGGAAGGTTGGATTAATGCTTTGCTAAAGTTAGAGGAAGTAAGGGCTCAAGAAAAACAAAAACTAGATCAACATCAACTTATTGTCAAAAGCTGGTTTGATTCCAATTTTTCTTCAGACAGGAATTTTGAGGTAGGTGATCTTGTCCTTAAGTGGGACAAACCTGATGAGGGGAAAGGTGAACATACTAAGTTCCAAAACCTGTGGTTGGGACCATTCTTAATTGCTGAAAAACTAGGTCCCAGTTCTTTTCACTTGCAGAATTTAGAGGGACAGCCAGACACCTTCCCGGTGAATGGCCAAGCTCTCAAAAGGTATTTTACCTGACAACCCTCCAGTACACCTTTTGTACATATTTTTCTGTTTTGATTTTTTCACTTTCCGTTTTTCTTTGCTGGTTTGTTTGTATTTTCATTTATGTTTATGTGTCCTTTTGAGTCAAACATGCCTGTATTACAGTCTAGCTCAGAAAAAGAGAACATAATGCTTCATCTCGAAATAACTGTCTAAGGGCTGTCAGAGCATCAAGTGTTGTCTTTCTCTGAAATTGTAAGCTAGTTAAAGATGATATTTTGTCTGAAAGTCGATTACTCGGTTTCAATTTGCACTTGAAAGTATTCACAGTTATCTTTAAAAATCTCTTTACGTTGTCCCTGCTCTTTAAGAAAGCAACTCAACGATGTCTCTCTGTCCTTTAAAATTAGTTTTATTAATAAACTATTTTTCAGATCTTGATGAAGGTTAGCAAGAAAAATTTAAAGGCCTGTGAAATATTAAGATGTGTTAAAAAAAACTAAAATTTTCAGCGTCACCCCACTCTGTTGAATGTCTTTAAAACTATATCAGAATGTGAATAATTTCTCAGAGAGCTATGGGAAGTGCATGTAAACCCGTCGGGAAACTGAAGAGGTCTGCTGGCAATGGGTAAATGCATGGATGACGCCAAGACAACTTCGTCGGGGTACTGAATAGGACCGCTGGTAGCGAAGCGATGTCAGGTAAAAGAAAATTCTCGGTTATGAATCTTGTTTTTGGCAATAAGCGTCCTTCGTTCTGATTTGAAATTTCTTGGACAGGATACAGATGTCTGAGTGGGTTAATTGACATCCTTGTTGGGGCTATGAATGCCTGCTGGTAGCAGTGGCACTGTCAACAATATTGGAGGCATTAACTTAAACATCGTGGCTTTCTTTTGTGAAGTTTGTCACCTGATTTCATTCTTTTTAACGAGAGATATCTTAAACTGGACTGCATTATGATTATTAAAGATGTTCAAATGACCTTTCAGTTGTTCTTCGATTTGAAATTTTTCAGATTTCTCTAACCTGAACTCGTCCGTATTAAAGAGATAACTACTTCTCCCAGCGTGTCACCATTGTTGGCAACCCAACATATTTTTAACTTTTTATATCAATTAAATGATCTATATAGTTGCCTAACTGGGGTCATCCATTTTTCTGTTCTTCATAAGCTATTTTCGAAATGACAATTGTAAGTTGTCGCTTTTCTCTATTGTTTTTCATGCTTCGTTCATGAATGAAAGAATGAAAACGAAGCATTAAAAAAACTTACGATTGTGTTACCATTATATTTGAAAGATCTATGAAAGGAAAGATGTCTAGACAATCTATTAATGAAGCCTTGTTCCTTGCTATGAAGACTATTCTCTTTGTTTCAATTCCTTGAATACCAAGCATGCTTAGGAATTGTTAATTATATCAACAAAAGACCTTATGATTTGAGCATTGATATGGTTTTTGTGTGGTTCTTGTTCAAATGTTTCCTCATCACTAGGTTTTGATTTATAAGGTTCATTCTACCAAACTTTATGATCGAACCCACTATGTTGCGCACTTATTTCCTTTTTAATGCTCTGGTCGTGGCTTGTACTTTATGAAAGGTGGCAATACGATTACAGTCAGATCATCATTTCAAGACTTGGTCTCAGGCTCTGGAACATCCCTCGCACTCATTTCAAACGAATGCCTGTCTTTTCGTTATGTATTTTCTCCCCATACACTATACATTGTTGGTGTTTCTTGGGCTCGGGGTATGGCTCTGCTCTGTTCGCACAAACCCTCTCTATTAGTTGTGTTTGATTGATTTCCCATTGATTCCATATGGGTCTTGTTGTTAGAGTCGAACCTGATGGAATTCAAACTTTGCTCTTATATGATGATGCCAGAGAAGATCTTGAGAGTAATGGTTGGCTCGTTTTCCTTAGAAAATTTCAGGGTTTCAATCTACAAACTTCTCAGGAGTTCACTCTCTCCTTCGATGGGTGTAGAGATAAGGTGGGTGATTTTCAACTCAAGGTTACAGAGGATTTCTTGAGCCCAGCTACAGGACTCCCTGTGAGCGGTCAAAGGTGGTTCAAAAATGAAAAAGTAGAAGAGGTTCCTTGGAGTCTTCTCTTTACATCTTGGAAGATAAAAGGATGTGACAAAGGTATGCCCATATCCTTACTAAAATATCGATGGCACGGTCTTCTTTCTATGTTGAAACAATTTGTAATCTGTGAAGGACGTTTTGGTCTGGTGTTTCTTTACCATCTGTGTCTGCTCATGATTTTCATGGGGTTTCCTTTAAATATGCCTTATTTTTTATTGAGGAGCCTTTACAAAATGGAAAAAAGGTATAGAAAGCAACGATCAGGCTCGAGCCTCTTCCATCACGGCTTAATAAAAATTTTACTTGCACATCAATTAGAGTTGCAGAATGATAATTGGGATTCGTTTTTAATCAGAAACGGTTTCTCTAACCCCAATGTTGAAGAGATTGACAAGTCTGTGATTGAAGAAACCTTAATCTACCCTACAATGCCCCTCTCACCTACCTAGTCCTGTGTCTCAGCCTCCTACAACAAACCCTTACTTGATCCAAAGGTTATTAAGCAAGCCCGTGGGCAAGTTACACACCCTAATGAATCTGTTAAAAATGAAAATAAACCTACAGGAAAGACATATAAAGGCCATGCTGATTTAAATTTTAAAAATAAGAGAGTCGAGTGATCAATTTCAAGGAAGCTCAGAAACAAGTCGAACCTTCATGAGAGCTCGATCAAGATGATCGAAATCCATGAGAATTTGGACTCCAAAATTGATAGGTTCCTCACTGAAGAAGACTCTCTTTCGTTCCAACCACACCTCGATCGGCCTTACAAATTTGTGGGAAATTTACCTCCCTGTCTGAAACATAATGTAGAGTTTCCTGGTATTAAATTGGGTAATGAATCTACAGTCCATGTTGAGGATGCTCCGGTTCACAATCATGCTTATTCCCAAGAGACCGTCACACAGTTGAAGTGTGAAGTCTGCCTATTCTGGATCGATAAATACTACACTGATATACCTATCCTACAGTCATAGGTTAAGGCTTTCACTGATCAGATCGATGCCTTGACAAATAAAAACCATAGGCTCGAGTCTGTCTTCCAAGGAAAAGGGAAACGTATGAAGACTACAGGGAATGTAACATTTAAAAACGTTGAGGCTACAACAGCAATAGTGAATTCTAAGATCATCTGATACGATTTGATTTACAGTTAGAGGTATGTTTCCTTTATCTAAAATAGGGTTATTTACTAAATAAATTAGATGATTTTATTCATTCAATAAATTGGATTTCATTTACTAAAATAACTAGCTACAGAATCACCAGATTCTGTAGCCAGTTATGTTAATTCGAAATTTGCAAATTAATGGTTAAATATGTATATAAATCTCTCTATTTTTCCTTTTCTTTTCAGGATATTTAGGAGTTCATGGTTACCAATTGATCTGAAGCATCTTTGAGATTTGCTAGCCATATCTTTGATACATTTTTGTATAAACGGAAATAAATTTTTGTTAGCTTTAGAGGATTTAGTATGATCTGGGTGGTTATATCCCCCTTTTTATTTTTGTAATCAATATTTGATCTCAGAAAAGGAAACAATAACCTTTCTAAAGGATTTAAAAACCCATTATTTTTTCTAATCACATCATCTTGGCCTGGGGCAAATTGTGGACAACTTATATATGAATTTAGACAGAACATATGTTTACACTTTTGCTTTAGCTATCTGTAAATATTGTTGTTGTCTATTGTTTGTTTATATTGATAATTTGATAATTATTGATAGCTTTCGTCTTCATATATTATCATGTCGTCGAGATAATTTCTTCACACAATCCACAATTTCATGCTTTGGTTATGTGAAAATAGTGACTGATTATTCAATTCAAATATTAAGGTTTATCTTAATCTTGTTGAATGATTAAAAGCAGTTTATTACTGTCGGATTTATCTTATGTATAATCACTTGCAGTCACATATATCATAGTTTTTATTTGCATCATGTCGTTCTATTATTAAAATCCACTAGTCAATATACTGTCTGGCACTTATTCCAAACAGCGTGAAAGTACACTGTAGATTGATCTTGTGAACAGACTGAATGAACGATTCTACAAACGTCGGATGCATACTCTTCAAGTGATAAATAGGTTAGTATGTTCCTTTTATTTGCTTGTTTAATATAGAAACTCTTACATATGGTTTGGTTTTTACTTTTTACATATTCTGTTTCAATAGTAGCTTGATTTTGATTTTACAGATGCAATAGAGATAAAAACAAACCAAAAAGAAATAGTGCCTTTTGCTTTATTTATCTACTTTCATCAAAAGAGCCATTTTTACATTGATTTTAGTGAGTTAAGATTAAAACTCATAAATTGTAAAACATGTATATGAATTAGACAAACAGTTCTGTGTGTAAATATTATTTAAAATAAGTTGTATATTTATGTGTGCGTATATATAACAGTGATTAGTGATTAGTTAATTATTTTGTTTCTTTTATTAATTTGTTTGTTTCTTTTAGGACTTTAGATTGGCCAATGAATCCATTAAACCCATCAGAGTGATTCAATCCAAACGGATTGGGTTAATTAGACAACCCCAGACTGGACTCGCTCTTCTAGTTGACGAACGATCATTTTCGCCCGTCAACAAATGGTGCTAGAAGGAGGGTCTGAACACTATTGATGGCACGTGGAGGTTGCAAGACCCCTCCCCCACCTACCCTCTCACCTATAATAACAAGAATTCATTCTGACGACAACATTCTCTCTCAAACAGCAACCACATCAAATGAAAATTCACGAATCACTGTTGAACCAGTAACACCAAACCCCCCAGGGGCCGATGTACAAGAATTTGTTCGTCAATCCCTTCTAAGGACACACAGTGCTTTGGCCTGTATTAGACAACTGGGTCGGCCATTGAATCAACTACTAGACTTCTCTGATATTAGGGAGCAACTTGAAGGCACTGGTCTTACCCTAAACCCTACAAATCCATATCACACCCTCACTCCTGCAGCCGAAGGATCTGGTATCCCACCATCACCACCTCCTTCATCTCCCTCTTCTTCAGGAGAAGAATCATCAGACAAAGGCAGTTCTTCATCTCAACCTTCGACACCACCCACGACTATGGAAAATCCGAATAATCCTGCCAGACCTTGGCTCGATCAAGATGTAGTGTTCATACCTGGACCCCAACATCCTTTGCCTAAACATCCGAAGAAATGGCTCCCTAAATTTGACCCAGATTCCAGGCAGATCGTTGAGGATCATATTAAAAAATTCATGCTAGCCATTAGGCTCCGAAACGTAGAACACAAAGATGTAGTATGTAGACTTTTTCCCTACACATTTGAAGGCAATGCCTCTACCTAGTACTTTTCCCAACAACCCCACACCATTGTATCTTGGGATAGATTCGAATCTTGTTTCCTTGAGAAATTTGGAGACGACAAATCTCCCGAAGTCTTAGTCATGGAACTCTCTAGTTTAAAGATGAACCCTAAGGAAAAAATAAAAGACTTTAATCAAAGGTTTCTAACATTAAAGAATTGAATCCCCATGGATTCAATGCCTTCTGAAAATCTTATCATCACATACTACACGAAATGCCTACACCAAAACATAGAAATATAGGTGAAAAGGTCCAAGAAAGCAACATTATTGGAAGCCTTCAAGAAGGCAAGCCAAATCAAGAAATATATTCTCAGCCTAAAGGACAATATCTGTAATGAGGCAGAGATTACCTCATCTTCCAAGAAGAGAATAGAAATTCTTCCTAGACCTCCCCAAACTAAAACTCAATCAGATAGTTCAAATCTAGAAAGTTTACACAAGGTCATTCAGAAGTTGTCAAATCAAGTTATAGATTTAAGGAGATCAACTGAAGAAGCTTCTTCAAGAAAATGACTTTACAAACCCCCTTTCAGAGAGCCTTTTCCCGCAAACCGGCCTAACTCAAATTCTGAAGGTCTAAATCTAGAAAGCCTGCAATCTGTTATCCAAATGATTCTGAAAGCACATGATAACTTAGTTCCTCCCGAGATTCCTGAAGACGTAGCCGAACAAGAAATAGTGGAAGAGGATGAATCCTCTCCCAACATTTTTGGGCATTTTTCGGATAGCATCTTTCAAGCAAATTTTGAAACGGTGCATCCTTACAATACCAGAAGTAAAACAACGAATAAATCCTCTTCTAAAACTAGAATTAATGCACCTCAAAAACAGTCTAAACTAATTGAAACTAAACAAAATTCAGCAGCTCCAAGTTTAGAATATGATTTGATTGAGGATCTCAAAAAACTTAGAGCTAATATTTATGTTTATGAATTATTGAAATTTCCATTTCTTCTGCAAAAGATGCTGCAGAATATTGCAGAAAACAGAAAAAACAACAATCAAAACAACACCAAGTTTGCAGAAAAAAACCCCAAAACACCTCAAAAGGTCTCCGTTAAAACGACACCAGAGTCCTCTGATAAAAGAGACATCGTTGTAAAAAATGTAACAAATGTAGATAAAATAATTCTAGAAGCTGCGACTAAAAACCAACAAACTTTTGTTGTTAATACTCGTAGAAATGTCCCACCCTTTTTGTTGACTTTTGAAATTTTCAATAGGAATGTACATAATTGTATGGTAGATTCAAGTGCATCGTCAAACGTAATGCCTTGGTCTGTCTACCAAAAAATCAATGCTGAAGTTCAACCTTCCAGTCTGAAAACTATTCAGCTTGATCGGACCAATGTTAAAGTTATAGGTGAATTAAAAAATGTACTTATCAGATTATCATCTAATCCTAAAGTCCATCAGATTATTGATATTATTGTCGTTGATATCCCTGAAGTATATGGATTATTTTTAAGTAGAGATTGGTCCGAACAGCTACATGGTTACTTTGCGACAGATTGGTCTCACTTGTGGCTTCTAGAGAATGGAAAGCCTAATAGAATCAAGATCAATCGTGAGCATTATCTCAAGCTTACAGTAACTGATTTAAATGATCCTAATGAACCATTCACTGCTTTCGCCAATTCACCCAAAGAGAAAGGAATGAACACTTTTTTCGGCAATTTCATGGCTAAAACCTCGACCATTACTGACCTGGAACATCAGTCCAAACTCATGACATGCACACAGTCAACATCCCTCTCTAAGGTGTCATATACAGCTGATGAAAACTATATCTGGTCTCTTTACTTCGATGGATCTAATTCTAAGGAAGGAGTCGGCGCAGGATGTGTGCTCATTGATCCAGCAGGTAACAAAAATTTGATCACTTGCCGGTTAGAATTTGAATGCACAAATAATACGGCCGAATACGAGGCACTCCTGCAAGGTCTCAGAAAGGCACTAGATTTGAGAGTTCAAAATTTAATAGTCTTTGGTGAATTAGAAATTGTAGTTAGACAGGTAAGAAATTCTATTCATTTCCTATCTCCACACCTGAAAAGCTATCAAACTGAGGTATGGAATTTAATGAACAAATTTTCTGCGTTTAACATTAATTCTATTCCGAGATTGAATAATTCTGAGGCTGATTTGTTGGCTAATGTCGTTTCTAAACTGTTTCCCGCAGAAGGCCTTTCTCTGTATGCATTTTTCGTCAAATTGTTATTCAAACCATCCATCCCAGACAACATCACTAATTGGAGAGTTTTCGATGATGATCAATAGATCATCAATTTTCTGCACATGGAGGATACTTTCCAACGTGCAGTTATTGATGAAGGCACCCATGACGAAGACCTTCACAATTTTATGGTAATATCGGACCCAAGATCTCCAGAATCAACATCAGATCTGGTAAATTCTATCCCAAAATATGTGGTAAGACTAGAAAAGTTTTATGATTTACATGATAAATTCATAAAATCAGTAAATTGTAAAACGAATAGTTCTTCCTTGACCCATGAAAAGGTGAATTTAGGAACTAAAGATAACCCACAATGCATCAATTTGGGAATGGGATGTTCTGAGCAAGAAAGGTCATCATTCATTAAGTTGTTTAAGGAATTTAAGGATGTCTTTGCTTGGACTTATGACGACCTAAAAACCTTTGATCCTAACATCATACAACACATTATTCCCATGAAACCCCAAACTCAACCTTTTCAACAGAAGCTAAGAAAAATGCACCCAAAACTTGAACCGATGGTCAAGAAAGAACTAAACAAACTTTTGAATGCTATGATAATCTTCCCGGTAAGACATACACAGTGGGTATCTAATCTTGTCCCTGTAAGGAAGAAAAGTGGTGAAATCTGACTATGTGTCGATTTCCAAAATTTAAACTGAGCATCTGATAAAGACAACTACCATGTTCCTCCCATGGAACAGATTCTCCAACAGGTATCCAGTTCTAAAAGATTATCACTGCTGGATGGTTTTTCAGGGTATAACCAAGTCCTTATGTGCCCCCCAGACTAGCTGAAAACCACTTTTCATATTCCATGGGGTACCTATGCTTATAGAAATATTCCCTTCGGTCTTATAAATGCTGGTGCCACTTTTCAGAGAGCGATGGATATCACTTCCCGTGGTCTTATCAATAAATTTGTAGTAGTCTATCTAGATGATGTTACTGTCTTCTCAAAAGATAAAGGGGATCATTTAGCTCATCTAAGATCTGTTCTACAACGATGTTGTAAGTACAACATCTCTTTAAATCCAAAAAAATATGTCTTTGCAGTAGAACAAGGAAAGTTGCTCAGATTCATTGTATCCAATGAAGGGATGGTCATTGACCCTGAAAGGACCCAAGTCATTTCAAAACTCCCCCCTCCCTCTTCCAAAAAGTCCATGCAATCTTTCTTAGGTCAGATAAATTTTGTTAGAAGGTTTGTCCCCAGTTTTTCAGAAATGGTCAGGCCATTACAAAACTTAATAAAAAAGGATGTACAGTACCATTGGGGACCTCTAGAAAGTCAAGTTTTTTACTCAATAAAAAAAGGCCATAGTAGAGGCTCCATCCTTAATGAGCCCTGACTTTTTGCGAGATTTCACTCTCTACATGTTTGCCTCTGATCGGTCTTATGCTGCTGTGCTAACCCAAAAGAATGTTGAAAACAACAAAGTTCCTATTGTCTTTATGAGCTCAGCCTTTAAGGGAGCAGAACTTAATTACCCAACAGTAGATTAGTAGGCTTATACTGTTTTTAAAGCAGTAAAACACTTTCGATCCTATCTATTGAAATCTAGGACAGAAATCATTATCCCTTACCCTGCTGTCAGAAATTTGTTAGTACAGAAAGAACTGGGTGAAAAAAGGGCAAACTGGGTCACATCCTTACAATAATATGACCTTGAAATCACTCCAGCACAAATTGTTAGAGGCCAAGGTTTATGTAAATTGGTCATTGATTCAGCTGTATAATAACAGAATAAAACTGATATGTTAATTCAAGATCAGCATAATCAAAATCAGATCTGTTGTGTACAAAATCCTACTAGTCCTTGGTATGATGACATCAAATTTTATCTAATTCACGGATCAACTTCCCGTCACCTTGATCCAAAAAAGAGGAGAGCATTAAGATTAAAATATGCTTCTTTTCCGCTGGTGAATGGTGTATTGTTTCGCCAAAATTTCAATGGAATACTTATGCGTTGTCTAGAAAAAGATGAAGCAGATAAAGTCTTGTTAGAATTACATGCAGGGGAAGCCAGTGGGCATTTTGGTGGAGACACCACTGCCCACAAACTATTAAGGGAAGGATATTATTGGCCTACTCTCTTCAAAGATGCCCATGCATTATGCCGCAAGTGTGTAAGCTGTCAAAAGGCTTCTGGACGAGTAAAAAAGTTAGCCTTCCCGCTGCAACTTGTCTCGGTAGATTCCCCTTTTCAGCAATGGGGCCTTGACATTATAGGCCCAATTAACCCCACCTCCTCGCAGCAGCATAAATACATCATAACAGTGACAGTCTATTTCACCAGATGGTCTGAGGCTGCATCATTAAAAGTGGTAAACACCATCCAAGTAATATCTTTCCTGAATTCGAACATAATCACTCGTTTCGGTATTCCTGAATGCCTAGTGTTCGATAATGATTCCTATATTTCGTCTCTCGAAATGAGTGCCTTTGCTCTAGAAAAAGGAACAAAATTAAAGTATTTTGTTAGCTATTACCCCTAGGGTAATGGTTTGACAGAATCAACTAATAAAAACCTGACCAAGATCATCAAAAGAACGGTCTCTGAAAACCACAAAAACTGGCATAATGCACTATTCAATGCAATCTGGGTTGATAGGGTAACTCCAAAAGTTGTTGTTGGTAATTCCCCCTTTTTTCTCATTTACGGTAGGGAAGCAATTCTTCCACTGCATGTTCTTATTCCATCTTTGCAGTTATCGCAGAAGGTTCAAGAAGAAGAATGTCCTCCTTTGGAAAGTCGGATTAATGCTTTGTTGAAGTTAGAGGAAGTAAGGGCTCAAGAAAAACAAAAACTGGATCAACATCAACTTATTGTCAAAAGCTGGTTCGATTCCAATTCTGCCTCAGACAGGAATTTTGAAGTAGGTGATCTTGTCCTTAAGTGGGACAAACCTCATGAGGGGAAAGGCGAACATACTAAGTTCCAAAACTTGTGGTTGGGACCATTCTTAATTGTTGAAAAACTAGGTCCCAATTCTTTCCGCCTGTAGAATTTAGAGGG
This sequence comes from Picea engelmannii, assembly GCA_009831015.1. NCBI lineage: Eukaryota > Viridiplantae > Streptophyta > Pinopsida > Pinales > Pinaceae > Picea > Picea engelmannii. The sequence goes on from ML787050.1 coordinate 506,411, forward strand.
ATAGCCAGACACCTTCCCGGTGAATGGCCAAGCTCTCAAAAGGTATTTTACCTGACAACCCTCTGATACACCTTTTGTACATATTTTTCTGTTTTGATTTTTTCGTTTTCCGTTTTTCTTTGCTGGTTTGTTTGTATTTTCATTTATGTTTATTGGTCTTTTTGAGTCAAACATACCTGTATTACAGTCTAGCTCAGAAAAAAAGAACAGAATGCTTCATCTTGAAATAACTGTCAAAGGGCTGTCGGAGCATCAATTGCTTTCTTTCTCTAAAATTGTAAGCTAGTTAAAGATAATATTTTGTTTGAAAGTCGATTTCTTGGTTTCAATTCGCACTTGAAAGTATTCACGATTATCTTTAAAAAGCTCTTTACACTGTCCCTGCTCTTTAAGAAATAAAATCAACGATGTCTCCCTGTCCTCGAAAATTAGTTTTATTAATAAACTATTTTTCAGATCTTGATGAAGGTTAGCAAGAAAAATTTAAAGGCCTGTGAATTACTAAGTTGTGTTAAAAAAAACTGGAATTTTTAGCATCACCCCACTCTATTGAATATCTTTAAAACTATATCAGAATGTGAATAATTTCTCAAAGAGATATGGGAAGTGTGTATAAACGCATCGAGACACTGAACGAGTCTACTGGCAGTGGGTAAATGCATGCATGACGCCAAGAAAACTCCGCTGGGGTACTGAACAGGCCCACTGGCAGTGAAGTGATGTCAGGTAAAAGAAAATTCTCAGTTATGAATCTTGTTTTTGGCCATAAGCGTCCTTCATTCTGATTTGAAATTTCTTAGACAGGATACAGACGTCTGAGTGGGTTAATTGACATCCCTGTCGAGGCTATGAACGTCTACTGGCAGCAGTGACCCTGTCAACAGTAATGGAGACATTAACTTAAACGTCGTGGCTTTCTTTTGTGAAGTCTGTCACCTAATTTCATTCTTTTTAACGAGAGATATCTTAAACTGGCCTGTGTTATGATTATTAAAGATGTTCAAATGACCTTTCAGTTGTTCTTTGATTTGAAATTTTTTAGATTTATCTAACCTGAACTCGTCTGTATTATAGAGATAACTGCTTCTCCCAGCATGTCTCCATTGTGGAAACCCAACATATTTTTAAATTTTTATATCAATTAAATGATCTATGTAGCTGCCTAACTGGGGTCATCCATTTTTCTGTTCTTCCTAAGCAATTTTCGAAATGACAATTGTAAGTTGTTGCTTTTCTGTATTGTTTTTCATGCTTCGTTCATGACTAAAAGCATGAAAATGAAGCATTAAAAAAACTTATGAATGTGTTACCATTATATTTGAAAGATCTATGAAAGGAAAGATGTCTAGACAGTCTATTAATGAAGCCATGTTCCTTGCTATGAAGACTATTCTCTTTGTTTCAATTCCTTGAATACCAAGCATGCTTAGGAATTGTTAATTATATCAACAAAATACCTTATGATTTGAGCATTGATATGGTTTTTGTGTGGTTCTTGTTCAAATGTTTCCTCATCACTAGGTTTTGATTTATAAGGTTCGTTCTCCCAAACTTTATGATCGAACCCACTATGTTGCGCACTTATTTCCTTTTTAATGCTCTGGTAGTGGCTTGTACTTTATGAAAGGTGGCAATATGATTATAGTCAGATCATCATTTCAAGACTTGGTCTCGGGCTTTGCAAAATCCCTCGCACTCATTTCAAACGAATGCCTGTCTTTTCGTTATGTATTTTCTCCCCATACGCTATAGACTATTGGTGTTTCTTGGGCTCAGGGTATGGCTCTAGTCTGTTCTCACAAACCCTCCCTACGCGTTGTGTTTGATTGATTGCTCGTTGATTCCATATGGCTCATGTTGTTAGAATCGAACCTAATGGCATTCAAACTTTGCTCTTATATGACGATGCCAGAGAAGATCTTGAGAGTAATGGTTAGCTCGTTTTCCTTAGAAAATTCCATGGTTTCAATCTACAAACTACTCAAGAGTTTTCTCTCTCCTTCGATGGGTGTAGAGCTAAGGTGGGTGATATTCAACTCGAGGTTATAGAGGATTTCTTGAGCCAAGCTACAGGACTCCCTGCGAGCAGTCAAAGGTGGTTCAAAAATGCAAAAGTAGAAGAGGTTCCTTGGAGTCTTCTCTTTACATCTCAGAAGATAAAAGGATGTGACAAAGGTATGCCCATCTCCTTACTAAAATTTCAATGGCACGGTCTGCTTGCTGTGTTGAAACAGCTTGTCACCTATGAAGGACATTTTGGTCTGGTGTTTCTTTACCATCTGCGTCTGCTCATGATTTTCATGGGGTTTCCTTTAAATGTGCCTTATTTTTTATTGAGGATCCTTTACAAAATGGGAAAAAGGTATAGAAAGAAACGATCAGACTCGAGCCTCTTCCATCACGACTTAATAAAAATTTTACTTGCACATCAATTAAAGTTGCAGAATGATAATTGGGATTCGTTTTTAATCAGAAATGGTTTCTCTAACCCCAATGTTGAAGAGATCGACAAGTCTGTGATTGAAGAAACCTTAATCTACCCTGCAACGCCCCTCTCACCTACGCAAGCTTGTGTCTTGGCCTCCTGCAACAAACCCTTACTCGATCCAAAGGTTATTGAGCAGGCCCGTGGGCAAGTTACACACCCTAATGACTCTGTTAAAAATGCAAATAAACCTATAGGAAAGACATCTAAAGGCCATGCTGATTTAAATTTTAAAAACAAGAGAGCCGAGAGATTAATTTCAAGGAAGCTCAGAAACAAGTCGAACCCTCATGCGAGCTTGATCAAGATGATCAAGATCCATGAGAGTTCGAACTTCGAAATCAATAGGTTCCTCGCTGAAGAAGACCCTCTTTCGTTCCAACCACACCTTGATTGGCCTTACAACTTTGTGGACAATTTACCTCCCTGTCTAAAACATAATGTAGAGTTTCCTGGTATTAAATTGGGTAATGAATCTACAGTCCATGTTGAATATGCTCCAGTTCACAATCGTGGTTATTCCCAAGAGACCGTCGCACAGTCGAAGTGTGAAGTCTGTCTATTCTGGATCGATAAATACTACATTGATATACCTATCCTACAGTCACAGGTTAAGGCTCTCACTGATCAAATCAATGCCTTGACAAATAAAAACCATAGGCTCGAGTCTGTCTTCCAAGGAAAAGGGAAACATATGAAGACTACAGGGAATGTAACATTTAAAAACGTTGAGGCTGCAACAACAATAGTGAATTCTAAGATCATTTGATACGATTTGATTTACAATTAGAGGTATGATTCCTTTATCTAAAATAGGGTTATTTACTAAATAAATTAGATGATTTTATTCATTCAATAAATTGGATTTCATTTACTAAAATAACTAGCTACAGAATCACCAGATTCTGTAGCCAGTTATGTTAATTCGAAATTTGGAAATTAATGGTTAAATATGTATCTAAATCTCTCTATTTTTCCTTTTCTTTTCAGGATATTTAGGAGTTCATGGTTACCAATTGATCTGAAGCATCTTTGAGATTTTCTAGCCATATCTTTGATACATTTTTGTATAAACAGAAATAAACTTTTGTTATCTTTAGAGGATTTAGTATGATCTAGGTGGTTATATCCCCCTTTTTATTTTTGCAATCAATATTTGATCTCAGAAAAGGAAACAATAACCTTTCTGAAGGCTTTAAAAACCCATTATTTTTTGTAATCACATCATCTTGGCCTGGTGCAAATTGTGGACAACTTATGCACAAATTTAGACAGAACATATGTTTACACTTTTGCTTTAGTTATCTGTAAATATTGTTGTTGTCTATTGTTTGTTTATCTTTATAATTCGATAATTATTGATAGCTTTCGTCTTCATATATTATCATGTCGTCAAGACAATTTCTTCACACAATCCACAATTTCATGCTTCAGTGATGTGAAAATAGTGATTGATTATTTAATTCAAATATTAAGGTTTATCTTAATCTTGTTGAATGATTAAAAGGAGTTTATTACTGTCAAATTTATCTTATGTATAATCGCTTGCAGTCACAAATATCATAGTTGTTATTTGCATCCTGTCGTTCTATTATTAAAATCCACTAGTCAATATATTGTCTTGCATTTATTCCAAACAACGTGAAAGTACACTGCAGATTGATCTTGTGAACAGACTGAATGAACAATTCTACAAACGTCGGATGCATACTCTTCAAGTGATAAATAGGTTAGTATGTTCCTTTTATTTGCTTGTTTAATATAGAAACTCTTACATATGGTTTGGTTTTTACTTTTTACATATTATGTTTCAATAGTAACTTGATTTTGATTTTACAGATGGAATGGAGATAAAAACAAACCAAAAAGAAATAGTGCCTTTTGCTTTCTTTATCTACTTTCATCAAAAGAGCCATTTTTACATTGATTTTAGTGAGTTCAGATTAAAACTTATAAATTGTAAAACATGTATATGAATTAGACAAACAGTTCTATGTGTGAATATTTTTTTAAATAAGTTGTATATTTATGTGTGCGTATATATAACAATGATTAGTGATTAGTTAATTATTTTGTTTCTTTTATTTATTTATTTGTTTCTTTTAGGACTTTAGATTGGCCAATGGAGCCATTAAACCCGTCAGAGTGAGTCAATCCAAACGGCCTTGGTTAATTAGACAATACCAGACCGGACTCGCTCTTCTAGTTGACGAGCGATCATTTTCACTCGTCAACAGGCCCAAGAAGCTTTGAAGCTTAGTGAGTGTGGTTGGGGCTGGCTAGTCACGAATGACTTGGATCTTGGTTGGATCCACATGTACGCCATGCTGATCAACTATGTAGCCAAGGTAATGGCCCATATCCATGACGAAGGAATATTTTTTCAAGTTGGGATATAGCTTGTGCTACCGCGGGGTGTGCAGAACCTACTGAATATGTTGCAAGTGTTCAACCCAAGTCTTGCTATAAATTAGAATGTCATTCAGATACACCACTACAAAAGTATTGGTGAATGGTCGCAGGATATCTTCCATCATCCTCATGAAAATGGCTGGAGCATTTGTCAAACCAAAGGGCATGACCAACCATTTAAAAAGGCCTTCCTTGACTTGAAGGTGGTTTTCCATACATCTGTCTGTTCTATCGGGACCTAGTGGTAGCCAGACTTCAGATCAATCTTACTGAAGTATTTGGCCCCCATGAGTTGATCAAGGAGGTCTTCAATTTGGGGAATCGGGTACCGGTTTCTGATTGTGATTTTATTTAGAGCCTAGTAATCAACGCAGAGTCGCCATCTTCCATCTTTCTTCTGTACTAGCATGGTTGATCTTCTGCAAGGTGATGAGCTGGGACGGATGTGCCCCTTGTGGAGAAGTTCTTGGATATGTCACTCGATCTCCTCATTCTCTAACAGAGAGTGGCGATAGACTGGCCCATTGGGTAGCGGTGCGTAGTGGTTATATCGATGGGGTGCTTGACCTGGAAGTGCAGAGGTACCCCAATAGGTGAGGAGAAGATATCTGAGTATTCTTCCACGACCTTATCTACTTTCTTCTACTGTATGGAGAGCTCGGTCGCAAAGACCCTGGATGTGGGTGTGATATTTCACTTATTCTGAGAGCAAATCACGAAGAATACAAACTTCCCCATCCGAGAGATGACCTTCCTACATCACTTAGAAGAGATCAAGGAAATAACACTAGGTGGGACTGCCTCGGGTATCCTGTACAATTTCCTGTTCAAAATAATAATAACACTACGAGGCCTAGAATCATATACAACATGACATTTCCAGAAATAAGGTTGGCCCAAAATAACATCACAAACTTTGAGAGGAGCAACATCACACAATACCTAGTCTTTGAAGGGCTTGATGTCATATGCTAGTCGGCACTGTTGGTTGACGCAGAGATCGCTTTCCTAGCGGAGCCATCCAATGGTGTAGGGTTTTGGGTGCGGCGTTTTCGATAGGGATAGATGATTGACGACCTCCGCTGAGATAAGCTTCTTTTGGCTACCTCTATCAATGATGAAGTGCAGCGGGGTACCTTTTACCCACATCTATGAATGGAAGAGGCATTCTCCTTCTTCTGGCTCGTCTGGTTCACCGGGCTAGAGCTTGGCGATAGCAACGGTGGCACCGGGTACCATGTCAATGATCCATCTTCCCCTTCCTGTTTCTGGCTCAGAGTCAAAACCTGCATCTGATTCAGAGGCTTTCACTTCAGTCACCAGCTACTTCTTTGAGCGACAGTCAGCAGTGTTATGCCAAGGGCTCTTATGGAAGTCGCACCACTTCCCAGTATCTTTCTTTGTCTTTCTGGTGTCCTTATTTGCTTGCGGCTTGGACTAGTTTTCCTAATACTATCCATCTTTTCTCTGTCCTTTGTTCTATGGGTTGGGGCCGCCCTTTCCTAGCTTTTGTTGTGAGGGGTTCCCAGGCCCAAATTGTTGCGTCTTTTTTTTGAGCTTTTGCTCGATTTTGATGGCATATCAGTAGGCCGCACCCAAGGATGAGATGTCCAAAAATTCCATTTCGGTTTGGATGTATCTATGCAGAGTGCCATGATACTTGAGAACCAGACATCGCTCCAAATCTTTGATACCCATCTTGGTGTGCAAGGTCTGGAAGATATTTGTGAAATCCGGCACTGCTTAGTCTGATTCTTGCCGCAATGTGGTCTATTTGGTATACAAGTCGTCATAACTTCCGACAGGGTAGTATTGTTCCTTAATAGCATTCCTGAAGGATTCCTAGGTGTCCATGACTGTAAACAATGAGGATTCCTCTATTTCCTTTTGCTCACAGAAAGTTTCCCACCAATCTTTGGCATGGTGAACGGCTTTGAGGAGTGCAAAAGTAATATTTTCTCTATTCGAAAAGTTATGGACAGAAAACTATCCTTCTAGTAGATTCAACCACTTGTCTACAACATCTTCATCTATCTGACCATCAAATATAGGAATATCAAAGTTTATTTTTACCTTGAAGGGGGCGGTGCCTCTACTCGAAGAAGATGCGTCGTCTGTTGGTAGCCGCCGAAGGATTTGCACGAAACTATCCATCATCTCGTTCTTTTGTTGCGTGAGGGATTCGTCAATCAAAAGTTTGAAAGGATCTCATGTCCCATCATATTTATTTTCTCCTTCCATGAGAGGTCGCTTGGGCGTACGAGAGATTTTTTCCTCAAGAGAAATAAGCTCGAGACCCAACTCCTTGTACTCTGACCTCATTGGGGACATGCATTAAGATGACAAGGAGCAGACCGCTCTAATACCACTGATCAAAATTTTATGAGCATAATGAAATTATGACAGATTATTAAGAGGTTCTTAACACAAAATTATAGAGATACAGTAACACTGGTTTTCTATTCAATAATGAAATAGGCTGAAATTGTAAAATGTTGCGGAAACAAGCTTCTGGAATGGTGGCGGATTATCTCTGAGAAGAGATGTGATGGTTGCGCTCATTCGCAAGAAGATGATTACAATGAGGCTCTGAAGGTATTTTTACAATAAATAGGAATGCCCAAAACCATAGACATCCAAAAACCTAAACCTAGGAGATGAAGCACCAAAAGTCATGTGGGCCCCGTCTGGGTAAGTTAGTACATCAACTTCCTGGGGTCGTAACTCTTGAATATGATCTCCGTTTTAGGCGTATGATAGCCCGTTGGAAAGGTATATTTGAAGAGATTCATTTTGGGGGCTCAATAATTCCTTTCGATATCATTGAGAAGCTTGATCCCAAAAAAACTTCATAGACGCCCTCAAAATGGCCCCAGAAGTTAAAACTGTTAAAAATAGTAAATTGCCAAAATTGCATAAAAATTGTTTTGAGCCAATTAGAAAAGGTGGGTGGCCACCAATATCCACCTGGAACAATCCTCCCTCCTTAGGAAGCAATGAAATCCATTTCTTTGAGTCCCCCCATCAGATGACGAAATTTCTGCTGAATTTGGCCCCGGGTGAGCCACTTGCCTTGGTGCAGGAGTTGCCTGCTTTGACGACTTGATAAAGCTGGATCCTTTGTTGTCAAGTGTCCTTGATATATGTGTCCACAATTTGATCATTGGATGCATGTTGTATGCAGTTGGGGTTCAGCTCAGTTGGTGTCAGTTGTTCTACTATGTCTGAGGTGTCCAATAATGGTGGGAAATAAGCGCGAAGGAGATCCACGTTGAACACTGGGTGTAGGCCAAGGAAAGGAGGAATGTTGAGCTCAAAAGAATTATCCCACATGGCCTTGGTGATGGTGTATGACCCATAATGAAGTGGGAGAAGCTTCTGACGTGGTCCTATAAGGCATTCTTTCTGCAAGTGCAACCAAACATTGTCACCCACCTGAAACTTATGTGGCACCTGATGTTGATCATGGCGCTTCTTGTGCTTGTCATTGGACTTCTGTAGGATATCTTGAACCTGTTTTTGGATGTGTTGGATCCACTCAATGAAATGGGTGGCTTTGTCAGCTTCATTTGGAGCAGGAGATGAGTCAGTCGAGGTGACCACAACGGGAAGTGAAACATCTATGGGACCCAATGGTTGGAATCCCACCCACACCTGAAAGGGGTTGTAGCCAGTTGAGCTATGCAGAGCTTGGTTGTAGCTATGTTCTTCTTGCAGGCAACTAGAATCGTCATCTTAGAAAATCGATCAACAACCACAAAAACACAATCATTTCCCCGCTTGGTGGACGGGAGGTCCGACATGTATTCCATTGAGATGGATTCCCATGGCCTGTCAAAAGTAGGAAGAGGGGTGTACATGCCCTGTTTCTTAGTGGTCGGTTTGGAAATAGTGCAGGCAGTGCAGGACCTGATATACTTGCTGACCTCATGTCGAAGTTTTGGCCAGTAGAAATGTTTATGTAGCATCGCCACTATCTTTTCAACATCAAAGTGTCCTGCTACCCGACTGTAGTGGGCTTCCCAGATCATCTTCGCTCGCTCGCTTGATGGAACATAGATATGGCCCAGACGACACAACAACCCATCCTGAAGATGGAAATTATCGGCAACTGTGTTTGCACCCAACATTTGGTAGGTGGTGGCGAAGTCCAGGTCTGTCTCATAGAGTTGGGGCCATCCAGAGGTCTCATGGCCACAGGAGTCTAGCACCATGGTGAGTGTCGTGACTGGAGGTCTGCTGAGGCAATCAGTGATGTGATTGGTGCTTTCTATTTTATACTTGATGTTGAGGTGGAATTGCTGCAAGTATGTGGACCACTTTTGATGGTGATCATTCTGTAATTTTCCTTTTGTCTGCATGAACTTCAATGGCTTATGATTAGTGTGGATGACTGTCTCCTTCCCAAGAATGTAATGTCTCCACTAGCGGTAGGCTTGCACAATGGAGTACTTTTCTTTGTTGTAAGTAAGGTACTTACAGACAACATATGATAGTGTCTCGCTATGATAGGCCATGGGGTGGTCATGCTGAGTGAGAACGATGACAACCGCATAGTCTAAAGCATTTGTCTCGATCTCAAAGGGCTAATGTAGGTCTGGTATTGAAAGTGATGGGTCTGAGAACAAGCGTTGCTTCAAATCGTCGAATGCTTGTTGTTGGGACCAGCCTCACACAAATTTTACCTTACCACCACTCCTAGGTATTTGACTGAGGGCCCATGCAATATGGGAGAATCCCAACATGAACCTGCGGTAGAAATTGGCAAGGCCCAAGAAGATTCGAAGCTCAGTGAGTGTGGTTGGGGCTGGCTAGTAACAGATGACTTGGATCTTGGTTGGATCCACATGTACGCCATGCTGATCAACTATGTAGCCCAAGTAATGGACCTTTTCCATGCAGAAGGAGCATTTTTCGAAGCTGGCATATAGCTTGTGCTGTCGTAGTGTGTGCAGAACCTGCTGAATATGTTGCAAGTGTTTGGCCCAAGTCTTGTTGTAAATGAGAATGTCATTCAAATACACCACTATAAAAGTATTGGTGAATGGTTGTAGGATATCGTCCATCATCCTCCTGAAAGTTGTTGGAGCATTTGTCAAACCAAAGGGCATGACCAACCATTCAAAAAGGCCTTCCTTTGACTTAAAGGAGGTTTTCCATACATCTATCTGTTCTATCGAGACCTGGTGGTAGCCAGACTTCAGATCGATCTTATTGAAGTATTTGGCCCCCGTGAGTATATAAGGGAGGTCGTCGATTCAGGGAATTGAGTACTAGTTTCTGACTGTGATTTTATTCAGAGCCCAATAATCAATGCAGAGTCACCAAGTTCTATCTTTCTTCTGTACCAGCATGATTGGGCTCCCGCAAGGTGATGAGATGAGATAGATATCCCCCTTGTGGAGCAGTTCTTGGATCTGTCTCTTGATCTCCTCATTATCTAACAGAGAGTGACAATAGACTGGCCCATTGGGAAGTGGTGTGTCGGGGGTCTAATTGATGGGGTTCTTGACCTGGTAGTGCAGAGGTACCCTGGTAGGTGAGGAGAAGATATCTGAGTATTCTTCCACGACCTTATCTACTTACTTCTACTATGTGGAGAGCTCAGTCGTAAAGACCCTGGATGTGGCTATGATATTTCGCTTATTCTGAGAGAGAATCATGAAGAAGACAAACTTCTCCATCTGAGAGATGACCTTCTTGCATTTCTTAGCAGAGATCAAGGAAATAGCACTAAGTGGGACTGCCTCGGGTATCCTGTACAATTTCCTGTTCAAAGCAATAATACCACTACAAGGCCTAGACTCATATACAACATGATGTTTCCATAAATAAGGTTGGCCCAAAAGAACATCAAAAACTTTGAGAGGAGCAACATCACATAATATCTCGTCTTTGAAGGGCTTTATGTCATATGACAATCGACATTGTTGGATGATGTAGAGATTGCTTCCTTGGCGGAGCCATCCAATGGTGTAGGGTTGTGGGTGCAGCATTGTTGGTCGGGCCAACCACTTGATGAACTCTGTTGAGATGAGGTTCTTCCGCCTACCGCTATCAATGATGAATTGTAGCGGGGTTCCTTTTACCAACATCTGTGAATGGAAGAGGCATTCTCCTTCTTCTGGCTTGTCTGGTTCACCAAGCTAGAGCTTGGTGGTAGCAACGGTGGCACTAGGTTCCATGTCAATGACCCATCTTCCCCTTTCTGGTTCTGGCTCAGAGTCAGAACCCACATCTGATTTAGAGGCTTTCACTTAGCCACCAGTGACTTCTTTGAGCAACAGTCAGCAGTGTTATGCCAAGGGCTCTTATGGAAGTCACACCACTTCCCGGTATCTTTCTTTGTCATTCTGATGTCCTTCTTTGCTTGCGGCTTGGACTGGTTGTCTTGATACTATCCATCTTTTATTTGTCCCTTTTTCTATCGGTTGGGGCCATCCTTTCCTGGATTTTATTGTGCGGATTTCCCAGGCCCAAATTGTCGCATCTTTTGTTTGAACTTTTGTTCGATTTTGACGGCATATCTATAGGCCGCGCCGAAGTATGAGATGTCCAGAAACTCCATTTTGGTCTGGATTTTTATATGAAGAGCATTGCGATACTTGAGAACCATATGTCACTCAAAATCTTTGATACCCAACTTGGTGCGCAAGGTATGGAATATATTTGTGAAATCTGGCACTGCTTGGTCTCTTTCTTGCCGCAGTGTGGTCCATTTGGTATACAAGTTGTCACAACTTCCGACAGGGTAGTATTGTTCCTTAATAGAATCCCTGAAGGATTCACATGTGTCTATGACTGTAAACAATGAGGGTTCATTTGTTTCCTTTTGCTCACAAAATGTGTCCCACCAATCTTTGACATGGGGAACGACTTTGAGGAGCGCAAAAGTAATCTTTTCTCTATTCGAAAATTTATGGACAAAAAAATACTAGTAGATTCAACCACTTGTCTACAACATATGTGTCTATATGACCTTCAAATATAAGAATATAGAAGTATATTTGTACCTTGAAGGGGGCGGCGCCTCTGCTCGAAGAAGATGCGTCACCTGTTGGTAGCCATTGAAGGATTTGCACGAAACTATCCATCATCTCGTTCTTTTTTTGTGTGAGGGCTTCCTCAATCAATAGTTTGAAAGGATCTCTTGTCCTGTCATATTTATTTTCTCCTGCCATGAGAGGTTTCTTGGGCATGTGAGATCTTTTGTCCTCAAGAGAAACAAGCTCAAGACCCAACTCTTTGTACTCCGACCTCGTTGGGGACATACATTAAGATGACAAGGAGCAAACCTCTTTGATACCACTGATCCATATTTTATGAGTAGAACAAAATGAATAAAGATTATTAACAGGTTCTTAAAACAAAATAACAAATATACAACAAAACTAGTTTTCTATTCAATAAGGAAAGATACAGCCAAAAGTCATGTGGGCCCCGTCTGGGTAATTTAGTACATCAACTTCTCAGGGTCGTAACTTTTGCATATGATCTCTGTTTTAGGTGTATGATAGCCCGTTGGAAACATATCGTCGAGGAGATTCATTATACGGGCTCAATAATGCCTTGGGATATCATTGAGAAGCTTGATCCTGAAAAAACTTCATTTAGGCCCTCAAAATGGCCCCGGAAATTAAAACTGCTAAAAATAGTAAATTGCCAAAATTGCCAGAAATTTGTTTTGAGCAAATTGGAAAAGGTGGGTGGCCACCAATATCCATTAGGATCAATCCTCCTTACTTAGGAAGTATTGGTCTCCATTGCGTTGAGTTCCCCCATAAGATGAGGAAATTTCTGTTGAATTTGGCCCTAAGTGAGCCACCTTCCTTGTTGCAGGAGTTCCCTTGCTTTGACAACTTGATAAAGTTGGATCCTTTGTTGTTGAGTGCCCTTGATCTATGTGTCCACAATATGATCATTGGATGTCTGTTGTATGCAGTCGAAGTTGAGCTTTGTTGGTTTCAGTTGTTCTGCTATGTCTGGGGTGTCCAATAATGGTGGAAAATAAGGGCGAAGCAGATCCACGTTGAATACTGAGTGCAGGCCAAGGAAATGAGGAATGTTGAGCCCAAAAGAATTATCCCCCATGACCTTGGTGATGGTGTACGACCCATAATGAAGTGAGAGAAGCTTTCGATGGGGTCCTGTAAGGCGTTCTTTCTACAAGTGCAACCAAACTTTGTCGCCCACCTGAAACTTATGTGGCACCTGATGTTGATCATGGCGTTGCTTATGCTTGTCATTAGACTTCTGTAGGATATCATGAACCTATTGGAAGATGTTATTGATCCACTCAATGAACCGAGTGGCTTTTTCATCTTTAGTTGGAGCAGAAGATGAGTCGGTCGAGGTAAACGAAAGGGGAAGTGCAACATCTATGGGACCCAATGGTTGGAATCCCAACCCCACCTAAAAGGGGTTGTGGCCTATTGAGATATGGAGAGTACAGTTGTAGCTATGTTGGACATAGGGAAGGATCTTATCCCATGTGTGAGGGTTCTTTGAATTATACATGCGAAGGATATGCACAATCATTTGATTTACGACCTCGGTTTGGCGATCTGTCTCGGGGTGGAAGGTCATGGATTTGGTGAGCTTGGTGTCCAGCAGTGATTAGAGGCTCGACTAGAATGTTCTGAGAAATCAACTGTCCCGATATAAGACAATGGTTTATGGAATTCCAAATTGTACCCAGACTCATTCAAAGAAGAGCTTGGCAGTGGCCTCTGCTATGATGTTCTTCTTGCAAGCAACCAAAATTGCCATCTTAGAGAAGTGATCAACAACCACAAAACCAAAGTCATTTCCTCTCTTGGTGGATGGGAGGCTCGACATGTAGTCCATTGAGATGAGTTCCCATGTCTTGTCAGGAGTAGGAAGAGGGGTGTACATGCCCTGTTTCTTAGTGGTCGATTTGGCAATAGTGCAAGCAGTACAAGACCTGATATACTTGCTGACATCCTGTCGAAGTTTCAACCAATAGAAATGATTATGTAGCATCGCCACTGTCTTTTTGATGTCAAAGTGTCCTGGTACCCGACTGTAGTGGGATTCCTAGATCAACTTCGCTCACTCGCTTGATGGAACATAGATATGGCACAGATGGCACAGCAACCTAGCTTGAAGATGGAAATTATCGACAACTGCATCTGCACTCAACATTTGGTAGGTGGTGGGGAAGTCTAGATCTGTCTCATAGAGTTGGGGCCATCCAGAGGTCTCATGGCCGCAGGAGTCTAGCACCATGGTGAGTGCCACGACTGGCGATCTGCTGAGGCAATCAATGACGTGATTGGTGCTTTATGTTTTATACTTGATGTTCAGGTGGAATTGTTGCAAGTATGTGGACCACTTTTGATGGCAATCATTCTATAATTTTCCTTGTGTCTCCATGAACTGCAGTGGCTTATGATCAGTGTGGATGACTGTCTCTTTCCCAAGAATGTAATGTCTCCACTGGTGGCAGGCTTACACAATGGAGTACATTTCTTTGTCGTAAGTAGGGTACTTATGAACAACATCTGATAGTGTCTCACTATCATAGGCCACGGGGTGGTCATCTTGAGTGAGAACGGTGCCCATCGCATATTCTGAAGCATTTGTCTCAATCTCAAAGGGTTGATATAGGTGTGGTAGTGAAAGTAATAGGGTTGAGAACAAGCGTTGCTTCAAATCATCGAACGCTTGTTGTTGGGACCGTCCCCACGCAAATTTCACCTTACCACCACCCCTGGTTATTTAGTTGAGGGCCCATGCAATATGGGAGAATCCCAACATGAACTTGCGGTAGAAATTGGCAAGGATGAAGAAGCTCCAAAGCTCAGTGAGTGTGGTTGGGGTTGGCCAGTCACGGATGACTTGGATCTTGGATGGATCCACATGTACGCAATGCTGATCAACTATGTAGCCCAGGTAATGTACCCTGTCCATGCTGAAGGAGATTTTTTCCAAGTTGGCATATAGCTTGTGTTGCTACAAGGTGTGCAGAACCTGTTGAATATGATGCAAGTGTTCGGCCCAAGTCTTGATGTAAATGAGAATGTCATCCAAATACACCACTACAAAACTATTGGTGAATGGTCGTAGGATATCGTCCATCATCCTCATGAAAGTGGTTGGAGCATTTGTCAAACCAAAGGGCATGACCAACCATTCAAAAATGCCTTCCTTTGACTTGAAGGCTATTTTCCATACATCTGTCTGTTCTATCGGGACTGGGTGGTAGCCAGACTTCATATCAATCTTACTGAAGTATTTGGCCCCTGTGAGTTGATCAAGGAGGTCGTCGATTTGGGGAATCGAGTACCGGTTTCTGACTGTGATTTTAGTCAGAGCCCAATAATCAATGCAGAGCCACCAGGTTCCATCTTTCTTTTGTTCCAACATGATTGGGCTCCCGCAAGGTGATGAGATGGGACGGATGTGCCCCTTGTGGAGAATTTCTTGGATTCGTCACTTGATCTCCTCATTCTCTAATAGAGAGCAGTGATAGACTAGCCCATTGGGCAACGGTGCACCGGAGGCAGATCAATGGGGTGCTTGACCTCACAGTGCAGAAGTACCCCGATAGGTGAGGAGAAAATATCTAAGTATTCTTCCACGACCTTATCTACTTGCTTCTGCTGTGTGGAGAGCTCATCCATAGAGACCCTAGATGTGGATGTGATATTTCTCTTATTCTGAGAGAGTATCATGAAGAAGACAAACTTCCCCGTTTGAGAGATGACCTTCCTGCATTGCTTAGCAAAGATCAAGGAAATAGCACTAGGTGGGACTGCCTCGGATATCCTGTACAATTTCCTGTTCAAAGTAATAATAGCACTACGAGGCCTAGACTCATATACAACATGATGTTTCCATAAATAAGGTTGGCCCAAAAGAACATCACAAACTTCGAGAGGAGCAACATCACACAATACCTCGTCTTTGAAGGGATTGATGTCGTACGACAGTCGACATTGTTGGCTGATGCAGAGATCGCTTCCTTGGCGGAGCCATCCAATGGTGTAGGGTTGTGGGTGTAGCATTATCGGCAAGGCCAGCCACTTGACAACGTCTACTGAGATGAGGTTCTTCTAGCTACCACTATCAACGACGAAGTGCAGTGGGGTGCCTTTTACCCACATCTGTGAATGGAAGAGGTGTTCTCCTTCTTCTGGCTCGTCTAGTTCACTAGGCTGGAGCTTGGTGGTAGCAACGGTGGCACTGGGTTTTGCACCAATGATTTGTCTTCCCCTTTCAAGTTATGGCTTAGAGTCAGTACCCGCATCTGATTCAGATACTTTCACTTCGGCCACCAATGACTGCTTTGAGCGACAGTCAACAGTGTTATTCCAAGGGCTCTTATGGAAGTCGCACCACTTCCCGGTATCTTTCTTTGTCTTTCCAGTGTCCTTCTTTTCTTACGGCTTGGACTGGTTGTCCTGATACTGTCCATATTTTCTCTCTCCTTTCTTCTATGGGTTGAGGTCGCCCTTTCCTGGCTTTTGTTGTGCGGGGTTCCCAGGCCCAAATTGTCGCGTCTTTTCTTTGATCTTCTACT
This sequence comes from Picea engelmannii, assembly GCA_009831015.1. Lineage (NCBI taxonomy): Eukaryota > Viridiplantae > Streptophyta > Pinopsida > Pinales > Pinaceae > Picea > Picea engelmannii. The sequence goes on from ML787050.1 coordinate 522,853, forward strand.
CGATTTTGACGGCATATCGGTAGGTCGTTCCCAAGGATGAGATGTCCCGAAATTACATTTCGGTTTAGATGTATATATGAAGAGTGTCATGATACTTGAGTACCAGATGTCACTTCAAATCTTTGATACCCATCTTGGTACATAAGGTATGAAAGATATTTCTGAAATCTGACACTGCTTGGTCTCTTTCTTGCCGCAGTGTGGTTCATTTGGTATACAAGTTGTCATAACTTCTGACAGGGTGGTATTATTCCTTAATAATATCCCTGAAGGATTCCTAGGTGGCCATGAATGTAAACAATAAGGGTTCCTCTGTTTCCTTTTTCTCACATAAATTTTCCCACCAATCTTTGACATGGGGAACAACTTCGAGGAGCACAAAAGTAATATTTTTTCTATTCTAAAAGTTATGGACAGAAAAATACACTTCTAGTAGATTCAACCACTTGTCTACAACATCTGTGTCTATCTGACCTTCAAATATAAGAATATCAAAGTTTATTTGTACCTTGAAGGGGGTGGCACCTCCACTCGAAGAAGATGTGTCGCCTGTTGGTAGTCATCGAAGGATTTGCGTGAAACTATCCATCATCTCGTTCTTTTGTTGCGTGAAGGTTTCCTCAATCAAAAGTTTGAAAGGATCTCATGTCCCGTCATATTTCTTTTCTCCTTCCATGAGAGGTTTCTTGGGCGTGCGAGAGCTTTTGTCCTCAAGAGAAACAAGCTCGAGACCCAACTCTTTGTACTTCGACCTCATTGGGGACATGCATTAAGACGACAAGGAGTAGACCGCTCTGATACCACTGATATAGATTTTATGAGAAGAACGAAATGAATACATATTATTAACATGTGCTTAACAAAAAATAACAGAGATACGGTAAAACTGGTTTTCTGTTCAATAAGGAAATAAGCTGAAACTGTAAAATGCAGCGGAAACAAGCTTGCTGGAATGGTGGCGGCTTATCTTTGAGAAGAGATGTGACGACTACGCTCATTCACAAGAACATGATTACAATGAGGCTCTAAAGGCCTTTTTACAATAAACATTAATGCCAAAAACCTAACCCTAGGAGATGAAGCGCCAAAAGTCATGCGGGCCCCATCTGGGTAAGTTAGTACATCAACTTCCCGGGGTCGTAACTTTTGCATACGATCTCCGTTTTAGGCGTATGATAGCCCGTTGGAAAGGTATCATCGGGGAGATTCATTTTTAGGGCTCCAACATTCCTTTGGATATCATTGAGAATCTCGATCCCGAAAAACCTTCATTTAGGCCCTCAAAATGGCCCTGGAAGTTAAAACTGCTAAAAAAAAGTAAATTGCCAAAATTGCTAGAAAACTGTTTTGAGCCAATTGGAAAAGGTGGGTGGCCATCGATATCCACCTGGATGAAAAACATATGAGATCCTACTAACCATGAATACAATCTAGGCCTATTAAGATTGCATATGAATCACCTTAGAGAGTTTATGTTGTTGCAAGAGCAACATAACAATCGGGTTTATGTTGCTTTCTTTAGAAACAACATAGAAGTCGTTTTGCTTCTATGTTTGCTTTGTGTAATGAATGTTTGGTTCCTAGAACCAACACCATATTTAGAAAGGTGGATAATTATTAGTTGAAACAAATTTGATATCACATCTCTTTACTGTTCAAATCTCCTTATTTTTTATTTGTTTTGTGAGTATACATGTCTCAAAGTCATTGCAACAATATACTCATAATGAGCTCAACATGTCACTTCGAGGAATAGAACCTAGGTGGAGAGGATAACACTGTATCCCACAACCACTCAGACTAGACCCAATTAACATACATACATAATTATAAAAATAGGTTCATAAAGTACCTGTATACATAAATAAATAAATAAAAAATGATGAGTAAGCAATTTTCTATGGGTGGAAAATTTTACTTCATCCCATAACCACATATTAAAAATGTTCAAAATATATCAACATTTCAAATTAAACCCAAAACTTCAACACTAATTGTTATGCATGTTTATATATATTTATATAAGGTAATAAGTAAATAATAATACATAAACACTCATGTTACACCAATTTTATGAATTTTTGAGAGTGTATTAAACTAGTAATTGCTTCACGAAGTATAAAGATATATTGTAGAATGCATGTTGTAAATAAAAATGTTAAAAATTTTGAAAATCAAAATACTAAAAGATATAATATAAAATACTAAAATTATATAATAATAATCTATTTTTAAGGTCACGGCCAAGCCAACACACCAAATTGGTGTATGAGACCCCCTTGTTTGTGGGACAAGGGACCCCCCTCCGCCCAACGATTTGACTGGTAAAGTCTACGAAGGTATACATACCCTACCCCCCTCTGGATTTAATATGAAGGTATAAAAAAAGTTATGTATACGAAGTATTTAATATTTTGCAATATAAATTGAAACCAAAAGAGTACAAGGAAAGTGTAATTTCATAAATACACATTAAAAATTAAAGTGTAAATTTATATTTTATAAATAATTTTATAACAAAGTTAAAGATAAAAATAATTTCATAAATACATTAAAAAATAAAATTAAATATTTTAGATTTTATAAAATTAAGTATTTCAAATTTTATTAAAATGTGAGTTTCTAAAATTTAAATTAGATAAAAGGGTAAGTCCCAAGTCCATTAGATGTAGCTTAGGTGGTTGGAAGGAATGGTTATTACCCTCCCCATGGAGGTTCAATTCCTTGTAAGTGACATGTGATATCCTTAAATGGGTCTATAAGATACTCTTGTAATTTTTTCCATAATAATTCATTTTTTTTTAATAAATATTAAAAAAAAAATTGAAATATTGACAAATTGTTTTTCTATATTCAGAATTGTTCATGTTTTGCAACATAATTATTATGATACATTATAAATTGAATAATATGCACCACTTATAGATTATAGGGTTGGTCGGCCAAGATCTCCAATAAAAGTGGAAAACCATTGTACCTCATGGAAGTGTGGACTTTTAATGATGAACAAAGGACATTACCAATAAGGTCACCAGTGGTAAGCGATATGCCCAAGATTCATGAGAAGTTAAAACTAATGATTCTTGAAATCAACGGCTACCACCTTCACTTCCCTTGGGTCGTAACTACTGTACAAAATTTTATAATAAAACCAAAAAAATACAATTTAATACACATGTTCATCTAATATTACATGTGAAAGATGGATGCATATATTTCCCATGTCCTATATGGTGTGCATAAATTAGTCTTGTATGTTATGTACATACCCATATGCTAACATTTGTTGAGAACATGAATTTTGATATTGTTTCTTGTCATGCTCCTGAAATGAAACATGGAGGGAAACATGGACTATTGCGAGTTAGAGAAGCAAGCCATCCATCCAAACAACAGTGTGGGATAGGCACTAAGATAACTTGGATTTGCATCCTTGTTTCATTTTTGTTGCTCGATACTAAGATTTGCAAAGTGAATATGCAAAAAACATAGGCAGTGAAATCTCTGAGTTTGGGTTTGTACTTGAACAAGTCTGTGGATAGTTGGACCGATGAAAATGAAACCAACCAATTTGATATTGAGCGGTCATAGAAGAAACATTCTCAGTATATAGAAGCTATGAAAAGATATCCAATTTACAATTATTAGGCATTAAGCTTTACAAGCAAAGAGGAGGACATGGTAACTAAGTGTTTAAATTTCCTCTTTCGTTATTGTCATCTATTTAATTTTCAATCCATCATAGGAAATTTCGACTTCATTTACCATCTCAATTCCATCTAACAATGAATTCCCAAAATTGGTTGTGTCTAATTTGATTGAAACAGTGGTAATAAATTATCAAAGCCCACTTTCAGAGAGCTCGTTTTGTATTAATTTTTAAATTAAATTAAATTAATGTGGATTTCAATAGCGAGTCTTGATAGTCCAAACCTTGAATTAGGTCTCAATAATTTGTAATATGATAAATTAAATCTAGATAATATGGACCCAAAAAACCATCTATTGCATTGAGACATAAAATAACATTCGAGTAACAAGGAAATTTTTAGAGGGTACTTTTACTTTTTAGTTTAATTTTATCAAAATTTAGATATGTTTTGATAGTCTATTTTGAAAATATTTGTTGGTTTTTCAAAAGTTGTTCTCTTTTGGAGAAGTGACAATCTACTTAATCATTTAGAATTTTGAGTTATGTTTTTAATTCTTTCACCAATTATATCTCTAATAAATTAGGTGTTTCCCAAAAATTTTCATAGAACAAATTTATATAACTAATTGTTAACCAAGTTTTTTTAGATGGGAAGATTCTCTTAAGGAAAACATAATTCATCATTCCTTTGTTCGTTTTAAAAATCTTTTATGGATATAAACAATTTTCTGATTTAGTTTAGATAACAAAGAAGATGCATGAAACAAGTAGAAAAGAAAAGAAAGTAGTTAAAATGCCTTTTCTAAAAATATTTATAAATGTTTTCTCTTTCAACACTATCATAAACTTTTTCTACCACATTTCCAAACTTTTTGTTAGCATATATTTGCCAAACACGATTATGCTTAAGACATGAGATATCATGTGTCTAAATAAAGTTCATTCCACATGCTTATTGCACTTTCAATTACTTATTAACACATCAAAATCATTGTAAAATGTTAATTCAATGGCAAATATGAATATTGATAGCTTATTATCCACTTTAAGAAGGATGGAGTGGCACCATCACTAAATTCAATTGGGATAATAAATTTGGGGAAGCTCAAAGACTTCATTAATAAAGAAGTCAAGACTTTCATTAATAAAGAAGTTTGAGGCTAGTATCAATGGTGTGGTGTGCATTAGTGATTACCAACTCATTAATAAAGAATCTATGTCATCCTTTACAACATGTCAATACCAACTCATTAATAAAGAATCTATGTCATCCTTTACAACATATCAAGTAGTATGAGTGGTGGAAGGGATGTCAATATCACATTTTTTAGAATTTGATATTAAAGACTAAGGGGTTAAGGGGAGTGTTATGGGAATATATCACATATATGTATTTATTATGTTACATATACATATTTTTTTCTTAATATGTGTATTTATTATTATTAATGAAATAATTGTAATAAAATTAAGTTACAATTTATGAAATATTTTATTATATATATTTTTTGTAATTTTTTATTTAAATAAAGAAATGTTTTTATTTCATTATTTTTTAATCATAAAACAAAATCATTAAATTTTAAATATTTTAAAAAATAATTTTTACTTTTATAATATTAAATTTAATAAACAAATATCACAAAACAATATAATTTTGTATTAATAAAAGATTAACCAATGATTATAAACAATATAATTTTTTATTAATAGAAGATTAACTAATGACTATAATCTCCTGCAATCTCTTGTATGGGACTACTAAATTGGTAATAATCATGATTAACCAATCCCAATGGCTAAGTAATAAATTGGTAATAACATTATAAGCCTTTTTTATTTTATAAACAACCATAATATGAATATCCACAATATAAGATATGTTTTGAATTTAAAATATAAACAAATTTTATTAATATTTTTTAAATAAAATAAAATATAATTATAAAATAATAAAAAAAATATTTTATATAATTTTTTTAAATATAAAAATACTAAAAATTAAAAAAATATATTATCCCTTGTCTTACTTTTTAACATCACAATCAGATCTAGAATTTCAAATTTATTCAGTCTGTCAAGACAAAAATTTATGACATTTTCATGTCTCTCATTTCAGGTTTTATCCAAAATCATAAATGCCAAAATATTTTGTATATGGTGTAAATTTTAGAAAACCGCACTGAAATTTGTAATTTGGGTGTCCATTTACTCCCTCAACTAACACTGTGCCATATATACTTATAAGTCTCTAATGTGTAAATACCTATAACAGATTTTGACGGAAAATCTACACACTTAAACATCAATTTAACGTTTTTGGTATTTTAATGTCTATCAATAATAATAACGTGTGAATTTCTTATCCACATATCAAATACAAGTTCAAATCAAAAATACCTCCTAATTCCAAGCCTGAATTCACAATCATGGCATGGCAAAGAAAGTCATCCTAAAATTTAGGAGGTGAAAAAGTAAAATATCATCGTTTGGCACAGAAAGTCACCCTAAAATTTAGGAGGTCAAAGTAAAAAGTCGTCCTGAAATTTAGGAGGTCAAAAAGTACGAACCCAAAGATTTAGGATGTCAAAAAGTAACAACCCGTAGACAGTATGTATAAATGGAAATTGGAATCAAACTAAGTGTACAGTTACGATCACTTCTGAAAAACACTAGTGGGGTCTTCATAATACAGTGGCAATTGACAACGCATGGAGAGTTGACATGAGCTTTAAATTACTATTCAGTGGGTGAAGAGTTTATATTCTTTAGTATGACTTCCTGTGTTAATTATAGATTAAATAAAATTAAAAAATACAATATTTAATAATAATTAAGAATATATATATATATATATATATATATATATATATATATATAAAAGTTTTTCAAATTCAATGAGGATAGGGTATATATATTATTATAGATTGTAGCAGTTTCAAATTATTGTTATTATTATTTTAGTGTACTTAACAAGTGACCTTAAAATTAGATTATTATTATTGTTGTTGTTATTAATGTTTAAATATTTTAATAGTGATGATAGATTCTAGAAGAACCACACCATATACTCTTGCTAAAATGTTGTGAAGATTAGATTTGATATTGATAAGAAGATTTTGTAACAAATCTCAGGACCCTTAGCAAACAAGAGTAGAGGGTGTTGTGGGGAAGGAGGTCGGTTATTTCACCAATTCTCCATAAAATTCAAACCAGCAGGCAGTAGATCAATTAATTAATTTTGCAAGTTGGAATCAATAGTGCATATGATGACCGGCCCTCTCAACCAGAAGGGCTTTACCACAGTTACGAGGTAGAAAAGAAGTAGAGAGATCTTGGCATGGAGTCCACATTTCCAATGAGATCTCACACATCCAATGATGGACTTTGTTATTGTTGATTTGGTTTTTTTGGTGTACATAGCATTTGGCCTAATGGTTAAGAACATGTGTTTCCTCTTAAGAGGTCGCAAGTTCAAATCCAGAGGGGGGTAAGGTATTCATAAATTTCAGAAAACAACAACACACATATATAAAGATTATTCATAAAAAAACATGTAATCTGTCCATAACACAATACAAATCTAAATATATCTCCCAAAATACATATATGTATTTTAAATCTAGTTTTAAATAATAATAATAATCTAATTTTAAGGTTATGGTCAAGTGAGACACTAAATTGTTGTATGAGACCCCTTATTTGTGGAACAAGGGACCCCCTCCGTGGAGTGATTTGAGTGTTAAAGTCTACTGAGGTGTACATACCCAAACATGTAAACTATATATATATATATATATATATATATATATTCTCAAATTTACTTGTAGATTCCAGATTCCAAATATTATAACCTTTGAGACCATCTTTATACCCAATAAATATACGTGTTTCAGCCTTCATATCTAACTTACTCATGCTTTCCTTTGGAACATGAACATAGGCCTCACAACAAAATACCTTGATATTTGTGAGAGAAGGTTTCTTACCAGTCCATACCTCTTGTGGACTCTTGTCATCCAGTGACGACGAGGGTGATATCTTGACCAAGTAACATGCAATGCCCATTGCCTCTGCCCATAATTATTTCCCTAACCCAGTACCACTGAGCATGCACATTGTTGTTTCCATCATCTTCTTGTTCATCCTTTTTGCAACTCCATTTTGTTGAGGTGTATATGGAGTAGTCTTTTTCCTTGCTATATCGCACTTACACTTATTACATAATTATTCAAATTCATTCCTACAAAACTCTCCACCATTATCTGTCCTCAACACCTTCATTCATTTCTTTGTTTGATTCTCAACAAGAGCCTTAAACTCTTTAAACTTGTCAAAGACTTTAGATTTCTTCTCGAGGAAATATATCCAAGTATTCCTTGAGAAGTCATCTATAAATGAGACATAGTACACATAATTTCCCAATGATGGAACTGACACAGGTCCAAACACATTACTATGAACTAGCTGTAAAATTCCTTCTACCCTCATTGCACAACAGGGGAATCTTACCCGATTCTGCTTCACATATACACAATGGTCACAGAAATAAAAATGTATAGAGAATTTAGACATGCCTTCAACCATACCTTTACTGTGTAGTAGTTGAATACCCTTCTCTTCGATATGCCCCGGCCTTTGATGCCACAACATAACCTTTTCTCTAGAGACTGTAGAAGTTTTTTCTTATTCTACTCCAATATCAGGAACAATGGAACTATTACACCCATCACTAATAGTGCTTCCTTGAAAATTATACAGAGTTGCAATCCAAAATCCCTTCAACAAGACCATTGCTCCTTGAACCATCCCATAGGTTTCTTTTTCAAATATTGTTTTCACCCCTGCATCATCCATTTTGATTACATAAATCAAATTTTTTGCCAATCCTGGGATGTGTAGAACACCAGAAAAATTTCTAATCCTTCCATCTATGAGCCTCAACTTGACTTTTCCTCGTCTTATTATTTTGGTTGTCGAGTCATCACCTACGAAAAAATTACCTCCATCATAACTTTCATATTCACAGAACCACTCCCTTTGGGGAGTCATATGAAAGGATGCATCTAATTCAACCAACCATGCCTCATGATCTGCATGTGTTCTTGAAGAAGAAGAGTACACATCCCCTCCTTCTTGTTTGTAGGTATTTTCTTCTGTGGAGGGAGCACCTTTAGATCCCTTCACTTTCTCAACACTTTTGGATCTAAATTTCTTCTTGAAGTGCCCTTCTTTTCCACATCTCCAACATACCTTTACAAAAATTTTGGGAGATTTAGATCTACCCTTAGACTTAGATCTTCCACTTGAGGACTTATATCTATTACTATACTGGGAGAATCCTCTTGCAGATAATGCATTTTTGCTTTGTCCTTCCATGTTCTTTTGTTTCATATCCTTCGATAACGAGGATGAGGCCACATCATCGAATATCAAGGTAGTTGTATTACTACCTATGGCCACAACCAGACTATCCCACGAGTCTGGTAAAGAGCATAGTAAAATGATACACTTATCTTCATCTGAAATTTTAATTCAAAAGATAACAACTGACTTACTACAGTGTTGAAGGCACTCAAATGCTCTGTCACTGAGTATCCATCTCTCATCCTCAAGTTATACATATTTTTCTGTAGAAATAGTTTATTTACCAGGGACTTAGACTGATACAAGTTCCCCAACTTATCCCATAAATCCTTGGTTGTAGCTTCCCATGACACATTCAGTAATATTGAATCTGAGAGACATAATTAGATTTGTCTCTTTTCCTTTCGATCCAAATTTTTCCAATCATCCACTGACGTTCCTGTAGGTTCAGTACCTAGATCCATCGCAGCCCACTAATCTCTATCTACCAACATATCTTCCATCTTGAGCTTCCACAACTCAAAACTTTTCCCATTAAATTTATCGATCTCTATCTTCAAAATGATCGGCATTTCTCTTCACCTGAAGAATCAATACCGCATATCTCCCACTATAACAAGGCTTATCATAGTCCCGAGCCAAACCCCTAACCACAAAGGCGTCCCCCTGAAGCCAATAATTTCTTTGATACCAAACATAGATTTTAACCTTGTACAATATTTTACTGCAAAAAAAATTTCAATAAAAGAACATAAAAGATACAATGGAAAATACACACATTACACATATATTTTTCCCTGGAAACCCAAACTGGGAAAACCAACATATTCTATATTCATTCATATCATACATTTTTTACAATACAATATACATATAGGATCCAACGACATCCAAAACCCTAATCCAATGACCGAGATTAGTCAACAACCCTAATTCCTTAACTGGAAATAGAAAACCATCAGCAAAAAACCATGTGTCGAAAAACCTCCCATAAATGGACACGAAAATCGAGGACCTCCCAAAAATGAACATGAAATCCGAGGAAAAAAATAATTTTGGGGGCACTTCCCCTAAAATCCTGTACAGGGAGGCTCCGCCCCCCTCTTACCCCCTTGCACACTCTGTGAAACATAGACATTAGTTCTAGTTATGCAAAGAATATAACACATATCCAACATAAGGAATAATTAGGGGATTGGAAACATTGTAGAAGGTTGTTGTAGATCAGATTTCTAATAGAAGGTGAAGAAATTGCACAGAAGTATACAAAGTTAAGTTGTCTGATGAATCATGTTGTGGAGTGAATTAGAACTTGGATTCAGGTTCTCAAGAAGGAATGGACACACAATTTTATACATACACTTGAGATGATTCGCAAGAACTGGTATCTAGAACTGGAGATGCACAGAGGGACACCAAATTGGGAGGAGATAACCTAAAATTTCAAAGTAACATTTAGTTTTGAAGCTAATTCACATTTAGTATATGAATCTCTCCAAGTTATTAGAAGTAATATTTTCATAGTAGAGGACCAGATAGAACTAGTACCTGTGCGTAGTGCGCATAAAGCCTCCGGGACAGTTCATGAAATATTGGAATTTTACAATGTTGTTGGAGAAGACCTGTTGGATCATGTTGTCATTGATGTCAATGGTTTGATTGATTGATGTCAAGTGATTTTTTGATTGGTTGATGTAATGTAATATGTATTGTCTTTTATGAGAATGCATAGATGAAGATGGATCAATGAGTTGTCATTGATATGACAAAGATAGATCAATGAGTTGTCATTGATACACGATGCATAGTTGATGTATATGATGCAGTGGTGGATTGATCCAAAGATGAATCATTATATTCTTATCATGATTGATAAGGTGCACAAATGGATGAATTCCAAAGTGGTCCCCTTATGGTGAAAGCCCTCATGGGAAGACGCTTTGTGGATTGAGTTATCCTAGAAAAATGGTTGGAGGACCCATGGTTGTATGTAGAATAATGAGATGAAGATCAATGAAGCTGTTGGTCAAACTATCCTAGATAGATATTACTTGTCATTCCATTTCAAGTGGTATGTGGAATGTCACATAAATCCTCACGGTTTGAGAGTTATGGCATACATGTTGGCTTGAAGCCCCAAAAGGTCAAAGAAGTCAAAGTGCTTTAAAAGAAGAAATCATTATTTAAATGATAAAGTAAAGTGACAAAGTCAAGATGGATTATTTAAATAATAAAATGAAGTGACAAAATCAAAGAAGATTATTTAATTGATAAAGCGAGATGACAAAATCAAGAAGGAATATTTAAATGAAAAAGTAATGGAGAACTTTCTATTTATGGAAAGTGGTTAACCCTAAAATAAGGAAAATGGGTTAAGTGACTAGAAATGGGTTAAGTGACCTAGAGGATGAAAGTATAAATAATATAGCAATGGTCTCTTGCAAAACATCCATTTTTGGTGCATCAATTGAGAACTTCTTGTGAGAATATCTTTTGGAGTATTGATGGAGAGCTTCTTATGAGAGCTTTTTGTGAGAGCATTTTGGTGTGGATATCTTGAGCATGATTGAAGATCTATTCTGAGAAAGAGAGCATGAGGAGGATCTCATGGACGCATTGAATTTTCGGCAAGTCTGAGATCATGACGGAGAAATTCTCGGAATTACAGAAAAACCCCTATTTTATGGTGCATACGTGGGCTATCTGTGTATAGGGTGCGTATATGCAAGTTGTCTATGTACATGGTGCATATGGTACGTGGGCTGTCAGTGTACACGGAGCGTACAATGGATAAAATCATGAATATTTTTGGTTGAGCTGATGACAAGCTGTTGAAAACTGAAGCAGGTTCCAGATCTGCATTCTATGGGTTTAGATCTATCACTAACACACTGGTATGATTATATTATTGTCTTGATGGATAGTATTTCTTATTGTGTTGTGAATGCCTACAAAATTATTTGGTATGGTTGCTATGATGTGGTTTATGTTGGTTGATGGAGTGAGAAACACTCTTATGATTCAGTATTGATATGATGGCTATAGTATGTTGATTGCTTATGCATGATTGAGTAGCATTCATATTGATTTATTGTGGAGCATGAGTAAGCTATTGGAGATATTGGATGTGTTGTGACTGGCTGGTGGCCAATTTGGATAGTTAGAAATGAAAGAGAATGATAAATTGGTTGTAGAGGATCTGAGTTGGTCTTGAAGGATAAACCCTAATAGCTCTAAAGGTATATGCGGGATGTACTACTGGTAGGGCGTGTACATATGCGTGTTGCACTACCGACAGGTCGCGTACCTGTTGCAGATTGATATCTGTTGAGGATTGTTGCCTCATCTCAGTTGGTGCTGAGTGTGTAATTTGAGTCTTGCATGATAGAGCTGGTGCTCTTGTAGAGTTGTACTCTATTCAGTTGTTGCTGAAAACCCCAAGGATTGTAGTCCATAATAAAAAGAAAATTGTACATACATATTGTGTTCTTTGTGCTCCTTGTGGTGATGACTTGTTGATGATATATTGTTGATATATGTTTCTAATATGTGTTCACATCTAACTGGTCATAAATGCCAGCAATGAGTAATGCGTAAAATTTTGAATGCTAACTAATGAGTTTTGTGAAAGAGGGAATTTTGGGAAAAATATCCCCACACTCATTCACCCCCCCCCCCCCCCTCGAAGTGTGGTAGGTGTGTCCAACAAGTGGTATCTGAGCGAGCCTTCACTACAAGCCTTAACAAGCTTGAAGGACATCCATAGACACACAAATGGATGATGAAATACCAATCCTTGATGAGGAACACTATTCTACTTGGAGAATAGAGATGAGAGGGTATTTGAAGACAATGGGAGTAGCTATTTGGAAATCAGCCATTGGTGGATCAGTTCCATTGAAGAACAAGTCAAATTTTGCAGCTCAGAGAGAAGGAAAGAAGAATGATGCATTGGATCTCAAGACCATTCTTAGTGGACTCTGAAGCCCTATCAAAGAAAACATGGAACAATGTACTTCCACCAAGGATCTATGGCTAAAGCTAGAGGAGATGTATCAAAGCAAGAAGGATAAGGAAGATATTGAAGATCACTCCATCAAGATCATTAAAGGTAAAGAATCTCCAAAAACCCTTGATTGTATTATTTCTAAATGTGATCTTGAAAACATTTCAAGTGAAGATAAAGAATCAAGTGATGATAGCACAAAGGAAGATCTTGAAGAAATTTCAAATGAAGGCAAAGAATTATGTGTTGATGTTGGAAAAAAGTAAGATCGTGAAGATATTTCAAATGAACGTAAAGAACCCTCAAAAACCCTTGATTGTAATGATGATGATGAATTTTTCTCTTCAAGTGAAGAAGAAGATCTAGAAACAGTTTGTGTAAAGTTTGATGGTAATTATCCCATGAAAAGAATAGAAGAAAATCTATTAAAACTTCAAAAGTAAGTTGAAGATGGTTTATATAGATATAGAAGTGATCATTATTATATAGACTATAACTATCTTTCGGATAACACTGAGAAGTTTCTTAGGAGGAGTCTAAGGTACATCTTGAAATTAAAGGAAATGCTCAAGGAACAAGAAGAGAGCAATAAGACTCAATTAGAAGAAAAGGAAGAAGAGATCACAAGACTAAAGAATGGAAAATAAGATATAAATGTAGATGATGAGATTAGCAAAAGTTTTGAAACCATTGTCCATCTCAAGAGCCAAATTGAAGAAGCCAAAAGAATAGAGGAACTATTGAAGAATCAAATAAATAAAAAGGAAGAGTCATGTTTTAAGTTAGAAGCTGAAATTGTTGACCTTATAAAGAAGGTAGAAAAGTCAAACAAATTCTTGAATAGCTCACGAATCTTGGATGAGATCTTGGAAAGTCAAAGATCACCATGTGATAAATCAGGACTTGGATACAAAGAAGAATCTACACATGCTGAAGCAAGCACCTCAAAGAAGCATGAGGTAAGTCCATCAAAGAAGGAAGACAATGTTGCAAAACAACCATCTACAAAAGGCAAAGAAAATATCAAAAGAACAAAGCAAGGAAGACATCAAGAAGCTATTCTTGGGACACCAAAGCAAAGGTATGAAAGTATTTTTCATGGGCATTCTTATTCATGTAATGGATATGGTCACAAAGATTTTGAATGTAGATCTTATGAAAGGAGATATATGGAAGATTTTATAACACCATGAGGTGTTGGAGATGTGATCAAGTAGGACACATTGTTGTTCACTGTAACACCATTAGATGCTACAACTGTAGTGGATTTGGCCACAAATCCCAGGAGTGATGGAACACAAGAAGAAAGTCCATGATGATGACTTCACATAGCATGGCTAGAAGAAGGAATGAAGTAAGGAAGGGAGACATCTTTGAAAAGATGGATGCTGGGAGCTCAAGTTCTAAAGAGAAGGGACATTATAGAAGTGGGTGAAGAAGACAAAGCAACTAGAACATAATGAAAGACTGAAGGGAAGTTCAAAAGTGTCATCTACTGAGGCATACACGGGTGACAGTGATATCAGTCGCGTATATACATAGGCTGACCATGTATAGGTCATGTACATACACGAGTTGTTGTGCAGCAGGCCGCATACATGTGGTAAAGCCTTGGGAAAAAGGCAATGCATAGGGGTTCCAGCTTGATGTGATGGTATAACTCTATGATGAAAGGTCTGACATTGCTTGTTGCAGGTTCTGACACTATTTGCTACAGGTTTTCATGATTCTATATTGGATTATGTAAGGTGATGATGTAAAATAAAATCTTGGGTGCATGGAATTAACCCCTGAGTATGGATTGATGCATTTTTAGTTGAAGAACAATGCTAGTTATGACAGTGATGTTATGACACCTTGGTTATGTGATGATGTATTGGAAGCTTACTTGTTGGAAAGCTTGATGTATGCATTTAGCATATGGATGGGCTACACATTGGGACATGTGGTTGGTAAAATTGATCATGTTGCACATCATTATTGATCTATAGTTGATGCATGATTGGTACGTTTATAGTACATCAATAGAGGCACCTACTAGCAATTTGATTGGCACATATTTTATGGAGGATTTGGCATACATAGGATTCATCATGTTTTGGTATTGGTGCATGGTTGATGTACTCGCTTGGTACAAGTGGTAATACATGGCATATGCTTGATGATACTACACCATTGGTACTACTTGATTAGCACAACAATTGGTATTTGTTTGAGATACATGAGTGTGGCACTTGGTTCATGATGGAGACATATCATGAGTGATATGATACATTGTTTGGCATATTGGCAGATGCACATAGTTGGCATATTGGTAGATCCACATGGTTGGCATATTGGTGGATGCACATGGTTGGCATATTTGTAGATGCACATGTTGGCATGTTGATAGAGGCATATGATTGATACATTCTATGGATGCTATCTTTTGGCATAATGCATGATGTTGATGAACATAGGTGTCGTGCATGATGAACACACATTTTTGTAGATGATGTACTTGGTTGATATTTTTCTCATGATTCTTTATTTCACTGTTGACATATCTTTTGCTTCATGATGCTTGGTATGGAATGAGTTTGATGCATGAACAGTTCCAAGGATCGTTATATGGTGGCACATTGTTCATCTTGCAGAGAAGATAGGGGAGACATATCCATAGGGGGAGTCATTCTTCTTCCCATGATTCTGATGCATACCTAGAAAAGAGCCCTATATTTGAAGAAAGAGCACAGAAGAAAAATTCCAGGGGGAGCAATGGTCACATGTGGAGTATGATCGATGTATTTTCAGCATTACATCAGAGTGATATCCCTTGTTCAAAAGGGGAGAGATTATTCAGAGGAAGATCAAATGCACTCAGACAGGGGGAGCAGCCCCAAGGAAATTTCAAGCACGGGGAGCAGCCCCAAGAGGAGAATGGAACTTTGCCATTGATGTCAAAGGGGGAGAGATAATCACATTGATGTGATTGATGATTATTGATTGGGAGATATAGTCACATTTGGGAGAGATAGTCACATTGACTATTGATATAGAGCATGCCTTATCTACATGTTGTCATTGATGCTAATGGTTTGATTGATTGATTTCATTGATTGATGTCAAGTGATTATTTGATTGATTGATGTAATGTAATATGTATTGTCCTTTATGATAATGCATGGATGAATATGGATCAATGAGTTGTCATTGATATGATGAAGATAGATCAATGAGTTGTCATTGATACATGATGCATAGTTGATGTATATGATGCAGTGGTGGATTGATCCAAAGATGAATCATTATAGTCTTATCATGATTGATAAGGTTCACAAATGGATGAACTCCAAAGTGGTTCCCTTATGGTGAAATCCCTCATGGGAAGACGCTTTGCAGATTGAGTTATACTAGAAAAATGGTTGGAGGACCCATGGTTGTATGTGGAATAATGAGATAAAGATCAATGAAGTTGTTGGTGAAACTATCCTAGATGGATAGTACTTGTCATGCCATTTCTGGTAGTATGTGGACTGTCACATAACTCCTCACGGTTTGAGAGTTATGGCCTCACAAAGTTGGAGGACCCTCACATGTTGGCTTTGTTGGACAACTGAGAGGGGGGGGGGGGGGGAATGAATCAATTGTTACCGAGCTTAAACAATTATGATTATTTTAAACTCTTTGCATAGCACTGAATGACAATCACAATAATGCAGGGAAGTAAGCAATAGAACATTCAGCATCATTCACACATATGAAATATACAGAGACAGATATTTCCCGAGGAACCCCATAAAGGGTAAAAACCTCTTCTTCTTTATATGATAAGTAATCTTTACATTCTATACAATATCATACTTATGAGAACCAACTCATAATGAGGCTACAACCTCTATTTTGCAAGATGCAACTTGCTGAGAGCACCAACTCTCTGTTTTCTCTAGCACCTGCTAGAAGGAAGCACCAACTCCCTAGTTTCTTTAGCACCCACTAGAAGGAAGCAACAACTCCCTAAGTGTTCCAGCACCAACTGGATGGAAGCACCAACTTCCAGTCACACAGGCACCAACCTGTATAACAGAGAACAATAGTTCTCCCTTGCACCACCCTGCCACCCTGGTTTCTCTGGCTGCAACAAGATGGAAGCTACAACTCCCTGTGTTCAAGCACTCACTTGAACCTCTGAGGAAAACAGTCCTCCCTAGCACCTCCCTACCACCCTAAAATATAAATATTTTCTACTGAAACTTATTACAGTGATATAATGTTCATCAATGGCTTACCAGTCTCATCATTGTTCTGCTACGTTACTCTTCTCTCTTGTATCAGTGTCTCTCTGACTGCATCTTCTTGCGCTTTTTTACCTTCTTCTCTTCTTTACAAGTGCACCTCACCCTTCTTTTACTATCTCAGCTATGCATATCTGTTCTTTTCTTTTGCTCTACTTTATGCTCTGTGTCTTCTTTTGATTCTATGAATTACGCCTCTTCTTTGTATTTCAGCTCCTTTCCACAGCATGCCATTTCCCCGTGTGTGATTCCTCTCTTCAGCAGCCCCCATCTCTTATTTGTTCTCATTCTTATAGTCTTTGTGCACCTTGTTCTTTACCTCTGTGCAATGCTTCTACATGCTCTTCATGTCAAGTGCTCTGCCTGATCATCATTGCAACTCTTCAGCTTCTCTGGTTGTTCAACCCATGTGTCCATCATCACTGGGTGTTATGCTGAGATTCCTTAGCCTGTCTAGCAGTCGAGACTCTTTTTCTTCTCTGTCACAGTCAATCTCATCCTCTCTGTTGCAGTTACAGGCTTCAATGCTCATCCATCTGTCAATTGCCTCTATGAACAGTCTTCATTACACTAGTAGATTCCTTGAGACTCTTCAACTCCTCTGGTAATCACACATAAGTCTCTTCGAGTCCTCTGGCAGAAACCATCAATGGTTTCTAGCAGTTACACTGTGAACCTCCAAAGACCGCTTCAGCAACTGAATCGCCACTGATCGATTAACTGTGAAGAGCAGCAGTAGCCCTTCGATCATATTCCTGAATAACCTACACCATTGGATCATAAATGATGGGTCTCGCACTTATTTTGTCATTTCGCAATTCGGCCTTTCGGCATTTTGGCATTCCGGCATTCAGCTTTTCGGCATCCTTGTGGTGAGGCATCTTGACTCTGCAAGTCGTGATCTTCGAAATGGATATTAGCTTCATGCTACCTCCTCCCTTGAGCCTTCGTCAATGTGACCATGGATTATGACCAAGGGCCAATTCTGAACATGTATTTCGCATTTCGTGTTTTGGGGATTATGTGATGAGTCGTCTCGACTCTCCATGTCCCAAACTCCAAAATGGAGCTGGTCTCTTCGAGCTCTTCTCTACATCTCTTCGACGATGTGACCACCGGCGATGACCATAGCCTTATTCGAAAACGCATTTTGGCATTTCATCATTTCGACATTCCTGTTGCAAAGTGTTTCGACACTCCAACTCCCGGTATCCAAAACCAACACCAAAAGGTGTTTTTCACATTTCGTCATTTCGACATTCCTTGTGATGAAGTGTTTTGATGCTCCATCTCCCGATATCCGAAATCTACACAAAAAGGTATTTCGGTGTTTCACATTTCGCGACTTCGGGACTCTTGTGATGAAGAGTCTCGACTCTTGACTCCTCCAACTCCCGATATCCGAAACTCCAGTTGATGTGCCTGTTTCAAGATTTTTGGCATTTGGCATTTCAGCATTTCGGGACTCCTGTGTTGAAGAGTTTCGACTCTTGACTCCTCCAACTCCCAATATCTGAACCTTCGGTCAATGTGCCTGTTTCAAGTTTTCGGGGTTTTGTATTTCACGATTCTGAGACTCCTGATGATGAATAGTCTCGACTCTTCCAATCTCCCAGTATCTAAAACTGTCCTCCTGCTTTCGGATTTTCGGTGTTTCGTATTTCACGATTCCGGGACTCCTGATGATGAAGAGTCTCGACTCTTCCAACTCCCGGTATCTGAAACTGTCCTCCTGCCTTTGGGATTTCGTAAACCCGCTTCACCTTGGTCTTTAAAGAACGTGCAGGTTCTCCTGGATCCAACGTCGGTCAGACCTCGGGCTCAGATCTGACATTCATCAGGAATTCTCAATGGGATCCAAAGATCATTGTCGCTTCTCCTCCTGGGCTTTCGTTGTCCCTATTTTTCCATCGTTGCATATTCTGATCTTTCCATCAATGAAAAGCACACTTACCAATAAACATGCCAACAATCTTCCCCTTTGGCATTGATGGAAACCCTGAACGACTGCACTAATCTGTTTTGACCTCCAACTATAGCATCCGGTCCAAACCACTCCTTTTCTCCCCCTTTGACATCAATTTCAAAGAAAACATGCTCCCCCTGAACTATTGCAGTATTTTTAGGAGGTATCAGATATTCAATCAATACAAAACTCCCCCTAACAAGATGGACTCTCTTAGGTGTGAGACGGGATGACACCCAGCTTCTATTAGAGATATTCAAATGGTGTCTTGGCTAGGGGTTTAGTAAAGATGTCTGCAATTTGTTCTGTTGTTGGAATGTAATGGACCTGAACAATCTGATTGGTGACCTGCTCTCTCAAAAAATGGTATTTTATGGGAATATCCTTGGTCTTGGAGTGGAATATAGGATTCTTGGACACACTGATGGCACTAGTGTTATCACAATGAATTGGGATCGATGCAGCGTATTTTACCTCCAAGTCTGCAAGTGTCTGAATCATCCATAATACCTAAGTGCAACAGGTAGCAGCAACAATGTACTCTACCTCTGTAGTTGATAAAGAAATGGAACCTTGCTTTTTACTCAACCATGCTACTAGAGAATCTCCTAAGAAGAATGCACCTCCACTCGTGCTTTTCCTTTCATCCACGCAATTAGCCCAATTAGCATTTGAGTAGACTGATAATTGAAAATTCTGATTCTTAGGATACCATAGGCCATAGTTCATTGTTTCTTTCAAATATCTGAATATCCTTTTGACAGCTAGCAAATGACTCTGTTTTGGTGTAGACTGATATCTTCCTACCATCCCAACAGCATCCATTATGTCTGGACGAGATGATGTGATGTACAACAGACAGCCTATCATTGACCTATATGTACTTTGATCAACATCAGGTGAGTCATCATCCTTGCTTAATTTGCATCCAGTAACCATAGGTGTGCCCACAGGTTTAGAATCTTCCATTTGAAACCTTTTCAATATTTCTCTTAGATATTTTTCTTGAGAAATGAACATCCCTTCAGACCTCTAAGTAATTTGCAGACCAAGAAAAAATGAGAGTTCACCTATCATAGACATTTCAAACTTAGACTCCATGGCAGAAGCAAACCATTGTACCAATGAATCCTTATTACATCCGAAGATGATGTCATCTACATAGACCAACACGATGAGAAAATCATTATCCTTTGTTTTGATATATAGATTGTTGTCAATTGGTCCTCTCTTGAACCCTTTGTCTTTGAGATACGTATCCATTCTTTGATACCAGGCACGAGGGGCTTGTTTTAACCCATATAAGGCTTTCTTCATCTTGCATACTAAGTCAGGGTTATCAGACAGTTTGAAACCCTCTGGTTGTTCCATATAGACTTCTTCATTTAAATCTCCATTTAGAAAATCTGACTTGACATCCATTTGATAGACTTTAAACCTTTTATGACAGGCATAGGCAAGAAATATTATGATCGCTTCTAATCTTGCTACAGGCGCAAATGTTTCATCAAAATCTAGTCCTTCTATTTGAGCATAGCCTTTACAGACCAATCTTGCTTTGTTCCTAACAACTTGTCCCTTCTCATTCAACTTATTCTTAAAGATCCATTTGGAACCAATGATATTTTTACCTTCAGGTCTATGAACCATTTCCCACGTATTGTTTTTCTCAATCTGATCAAGTTCATCATTCATTGCTTTAACCCAATGATCATCTTTTCTAGCTTCATTAAAATTCTTGGGTTCCAGCATGGATATGAAAGCTATATGTGATTGTTCGGTGTTCTTGATTATCTTTCTCCTGGTTTGTACACCTTTGTCTTTTTCACCAATTATCTGACTTGCAGGATGATTCTTTTGAGTGATTCTGGAGGAGGAGTTTGAAGTTGTCTGTTGATTTGAGTCTGTCTGAGTATCTGTGTCTTCATCTGATTCAGAGTCTTCATTTTCTGATTCTTGGACCTGTTCATCTTCAGCTTCAGCTGTGTCCTCTGTAGAAGACTCATTTTTGTACACCTCTCTTGTTGGGATTCCTACATCAACTTTTACGTCAATACAATCAACCATTTTATGCAGCCTCTTATTATAGCATCTATATCTTTTACTGTTTGTAGAATACCCTAAGAAGATACCTTCATCAGCCCTGTCATCATATTTGCCAAGGTTCTCATCGTTATTCTTTATGTAACATTTACTCCCAAAGACTTTGAAGTGTTTGATTGAAGCAGGTCTCCCATACCACAGTTCATAAGGTGTCTTGTCACTTTGTGGTCTGAGGTGGGCTTTGTGATCCAGGTGGATATCGATGGCCACCCACCTTCTCCAACTGGCCCAAAACATGTTTCTGGCAATTTTGGTAATTTACTATTTTTAGCAGTTTTTAACTTCTGGAGCCATTTTGAGGCCCTAAACGATGTTTTTTGACAAAATGGGGAGCAACATGGATCATAGATCATGTTGCTCACCCAAAAGTTGTATTTCTCGGATAGATATTTCCAACGAGCTATCAAGCGCCCCAAACGAAGATCGTATGCAAAAGTTATGCCCCTAGGAAGTTGGCGTATCAACTACCCCCATCGGGGCCCACAAACCTTTTGGATTTTCATCTTCCAGGGTTACGGTTTTGGATTTTACTTATGTTAAAAAGGCCCTTAGAGCCTCATTGTAATAATCATCTTCTCATGGATGCAAGTAGTCGTCACATCTCTTCTCGGAGATAAGCTACCACCATTCTAGCAAGTCTTTCACTCTGTACTTTTACAGTCTCTGTACATTTATTTCATTAATAGAAATCGTGTATTACTGTATATCTATGAATCTTGTTATTTTTCCCCTATATCTCTGTTATATTGTTGTCTCTCTTACAATATCTCTGAATATTTTTGTGTTATATCTCCGCTCTCATTTCATGCTAAAAATAATCTGGATCAGTGGTATCAGAGTAGGCTGCTCTTGATCGTTTTTCAGTGCATGTCCCCGACGAGGTCCGAGTATAGCAAGTTGGGTCTCGAGCTTGTCTCTCTTAAGGACAATCACTCTCGCACACCCAAGAAACCCTCAATGGCGG
>ML787050.1:546976-584504 GCA_009831015.1 Picea engelmannii
AGATCATGTTTCTCACCCAAAAGTTGTATTTCTCGGATAGATCTTTCCAACGAGCTATCAAGCGCCCCAAACGGAGATCGTATGCAAAAGTTACGCCCCTGGGAAGTTGACATATCAACTACCCCCATCGGGGCCCACAAACCTTTTTGCTTTTCATCTTCCGAGGTTAGGGTTTTGGATTTTACTTATGTTAAAAAGTCCCTTAGAGCCTCATTGTAATAATCATCTTCTCATGGATGCAAGTAGCCGTCACATCTCTTCTCAGAGATAAGCTACCACCATTCTAGTGAGTCTTTCACTCTGTACTTTTACAGTCTCTGTACATTTATTTCATTAATAGAAATCGTGTATTACTGTATATCTATGAATCTTGTTATTTTTCCACTATATCTCTGTTATATTGTTGTCTCTCTTGCAATATCTCTGAATATTTATGTGTTATATCTCCACTCTCATTTCGTGCCGAAAATAATCCGGATCACTTTGTTAAAAACATGGACTATTGTGTGTATTTATTCTACCCAGTAGGTTTGACCAATGTTCTTCTCATTCATCATTGACCTGGCCATTTGCTGCACTATTCTATTTTGCCTCTCAACTACTCCATTTTGTTGTGGAGTTCTTGGGATTGTGTATTCTCTCTTGATCCCATGATTATAACAAAATTCCTTGAAATCACTTGACATAAATTATCCTCCTCTTTCTGATCTTACTGCCTTTAACCTCTTGCATGTTTGATTCTCAGTTAAAGCCTTAAAATTTTTAAACTTCTCAAATGCTTCAGCTTTTTCCTTGAGAAAGGAAACCCAAGTAATTCTAGAGTAATCATCAAGAATCAGCATGAAGTAGTTTTCTTTCCCTGTTCCTTCTTGTCTTAATGGTCCACATAAATCCATATGAACTAGTTGGAGTGGTTTCTCTGTTGAAGTAGAGCTCTTGGACTTAAACTGTGTCCTGGTTAGCTTTCCTACTTGGCAGGGTTTACACATAGAATCTTGGGGCTTTGATATTCTCGGAAGATCTCTTATTGCCTCAAGATTTTTGAGCTTGATTAAGTGGTCAAAGTTTAGATGTCCAAGTATCCTATGCCATAACCAAATTTCATCATGTTTTCTTAGATGACACTCTTCTCTATCTTCTTTAAGCACATATACATTATTTTCTATCCTTATGCCTTTGGCCACCACTTGTCTTGAGTTTACAGACTTTATCTTGCAGTCCTTGGACGTGAACATCACTTCACATCCTCTGTCACACATTTGACTTACACTAAGCAGATTATGTTTCAGCCCATCTACAAGTAGAAAATCTTGGGCTTTTCCTTTTCCATTACTTAAACTCACCATCCCTTTACCCTTTATTTTTCCTGGAGCATCATTTCCAAAGGTTACGTTTCCTGATTTGCTTTCACTTAGAGATAGAAACTTACCTTTGTCTCCCGTCATATGTTTCGAGCATCCACTGTCTATATACCAAGGTTTCATTTGTCTTTGAAATGACAACACTAATCCACACTTGTCACTTTCTTTCTTCTTCCAAACATTGACATTTTCAGCAGGGGAATTCAAATCTGGTTCATAGTTCCTTAAGTGATAGTCAATAGATTTATGTCCATAGTTATGACAAATGTAACATTCTGGTTCGTTGAATAAAGGATCATAATGATTGTTATGATTAACCTATGTCCTTTTTCTATCCATCAAGTGATTTGCCGTCTGTGGTGGTTTGTTACTTGGTTGTCTCATTCTTTGTTGTGGTAGATATATATACCTTGAATGTCTTGATTGCTCATAATTTAATTTTAAAGAACAGTTTACAGCTTTAAGACCAAAGTTAGAACAAAAGAAACAATACCCATGGAAAAAACGTTGGTACCTAGGAAAAGTCTTTCTTCTTTGAGGAGGTCAATTTCTTTCATACCGATAATTTCTCTAATCTACAGATTCAGTTCTGGTACTTTTTCTTTCATTCCTTCTTGGTGGCTGATTTTCTTTCTTTGTTTCTGCAGAGTAACTATTGTCAATGTTTGAGGATTTGGCAAACTTTATAGATTCTTTGTTTCTTGGCTGACCACTACTTGATCCCTCTTCATAACCCAAACCAATTTTCAGATTTGGATTCCTTTGTTGATTCAGAATGGTGGCTAATCCTTCTAAGGCTTTGATACTTGACAGATTCTGATGATACAAGGCTTGAAACCTCTCCAACTCTTTTCTAGTTTTCACTACTTCTTCTTCCAGAGCTTCACATCTTGCCTTCTTTTCTGATAACTGTTGTTTCATAATGTCCTCGATTTTCTTTGCCTCTTCTAATTCCACTTTTAGTAGGGAAAGGTCTTCATCAGGTTGTTTACTGTCTTTCTCGAACTGTATCAGCAATTGTTTTTTCTTTTTGTTCTTAATTCTGAGTCTGTCAATTTCTTCCAAAGCACTGATTAATTCACCTTCCATATCCACCACAGCTTCTTCATCATCCATTTCACCTCCTGTGTGTTCATCATCAAAGTCTCCCATAGCCATAAGCATAAAATCATTTAGTTTATCTTCAATAGAGGAATCATTGTCTTCATCATCTGAAGGATCATCATCATTGTTTACACAAAGACTTTTCTTCTTAAAATTATTCTCTTTAAAGAAATGTATGTGTTTATGCTTCTCCTCATCATCACATGTCTGATCCTTTCTTTTGTGAGGACATTTATTTGCAAAATGACCTATCTTGCCACAGTTGAAACATTTGAAAGGCAGTTTACCTATGTATTTCCCTTATCCCTTCTTCAGTCTCTTCACAAATTTTGCTTCAATTTCATCAGGCTCAGAACCCTCATTCTTGTCTGCCTTAAATGATGCTTCTCTGGAGGTGGGTTTATCTTTAACTATTCTCATTTCATATGCAGTCAATGTTCCTAGAAGTTGATGAAATTCCAAGGTTTTTAGATCATTAAGATCTTCTATAGCAGAGATCCTCGGGTTGAACCTATTTGGTAGAGATCTCAAAATTTCCTGAACTAAAGAAGGTTCCTCAAATTTTTCACCAAGTGATTTCATTGCATTTACCAGTTCTTCAACTCTCAAAAAGTATTTTCCAACAATTTCATCTTCTTTCATCTTCAGTTGTTCAAACTGTACTCTGTAGGTTTGAAGCTTAGTGTCCTTTACCTTCTCATTACCTTCATAACTGCTAATGAGTTTGTCCCACATTTCTTTGGCAGTTCCTAGGTGCATAACTTTTACGAATTCTACTTCTGCAAGCCCACTCAAGATAGAATTCATAGCCTTAGCGGCCTTAGCTTTGAATCTAAATTCTAGCTCGTCATCGTTATTAGCTAGTACAACTGGCTTTACATAACTAGTATCTACCACATCCCAGACATCTGCACCTAAAGCCATTATGTAGGTTCCCATTCTAACTTTCCAGAAGGTAAAGTTTGTTCCATTGAACAGAGGGGCCTTCTTGGTTGAATTTCCTTCATGGCTTGACATGTTTAAGCTCTAGGATCTACCCTTAGATAAAAGGGGTCGGATCTGATACCAATTGTTGGACAACTGAGAGGGGGGGGGATGAATCAGTTGTTACCAAGATTAAACAATTATGCTTATTTTAAACTCTTTGCAGAGCACTGAATGAAAATCACAATAATGCAGGGAAGTAAGCAATAGAACATTCAACATCATTCACAAATATGAAATATATAAAGACAGATATTTCCTGAGGAAACCCATAAAGGGTAAAAACCTCTTCCTCTTTATATGATAAGTAATCTTTACATTCTGTACAATATCATACTTATGAGCACCAACTCATACTGAGGCTACAACCTCTGTTTTTCAAGCTGCAACTTGCTGAGAGCACCAACTCTCTGTTTTCTCTAGCACCTACTAGAAGGAAGCACCAACTCCCTGGTTTCTCTAGCACCCACTAGAAGGAAGCACCAACTCCCTAAGTGTTCCAGCACCAACTGGATGGAAGCACCAACTTCCAGTCACACAGGCACCAACCTATATAACAGAGAACAACAATTCTCCCTTGCACCACCCTGCCACCTTGGTTTCTCTGGCTGCAACCAGATGGAAGCTACAACTCCATGTGTTCAAGCACTCACTTTAACCTTTGAGGACAACAGTCCTCCCTAGCACCTCCCTACCACCCTGAAATATAAATCTTTGCTACTGAAACTTATTACACTGATATAATGTTCATCAATGGCTTACCAGTCTCATCATTGTTCTGCTACGTTGCTCTGCTCTCTTATATCAGTGTCTCTCTGTCTGCATCTTCTTGCACTTTCTGATCTTCTGCTCTTCTTTACAAGTGCACCTCACCCTTCTTTTACTGTCTTAGCTATGCATCTCTGTTATTTGCTTCTGCTATGCTTTATGCTCTGCGTCTTCTTTTGATTCTCTGAATTACGCCTCTTCTGTGTATTTCAGCTCCTACCCACAGCATGCCATTTCCCCGTGTGTGATTCCTCTCTTCAGTAGACCCCATATCTTCTTTGTTCTCATTCTTATAGTCTCTGTGCACCTTTTTCATTACCTATGTGCAATGATTCTACATGCTCTTCATGTCGAGTGCTCTGCCTAATCATCATTGCAACTCTTCAGCTTCTCTGGCTGTTCAACCCATGTGTCCATCTTCATTGGGTGTTATGTTGAGATTCCTTAGCCTTTCTAGCAGTCAAGACTCTTTGTCTTCTCTGTCACAGTCGAGATCATCCTCTTTGTTGCAGTTAAAGGTTTCAACGCTCATCCATCTATCAATTGCCTCTACAAACAGTCTTCATTACACTGGCAGATTCCTTGAGACTCTTCAGCTCCTCTGGCAATCACACAGAAGTCTCTTTGAGTCCTCTGGCAGAAACCATCAGTGGTTTCTAGCAGTTACACTGTGAACCTCCAAAGACTGCTTCAGCAACTGAATCACCACTGATTGATTAATTGTCAATAGAAACAGTAGCCCTTCGATCATATTCCTGAATAACCTGCACCGTTGGATCATAAATGAAGGGTCTCGCGCTTATTTTGCCATTTCGCAATTCGGCCTTTTGGCGTTTCAACATTCCAGCATTCGACTTTTTGACATCCCTGTGGTGAGGCATATCAACTCTCCAAGTCGCGATCTCCAAAATGGATATTAGCTTTGTGCTACCTCCTCCCTTGAGCCTTCGTCGATGTGACCATGGATTATGACCAAGGGCCAATTCTGAACATGTATTTTGCATTTCGCATTTCGCATGTTGGGGATTATGTGATGAGTCGTCTCGACTCTCCATGTCCCAAACTCTGAAATGGATCTTGTCTCTTCGAGCTCTTCTCTACAGCTCTTCGATGATGTGACCACCGGCGGTGACCATAGCCTTATTCAAAAACGCATTTCGACATTTCATCATTTCGGCATTCCTGTTGCAAAGTGTTTTGACACTCCAACTCCTGGTATCTGAAACCAACACCAAAAGGTATTTTTTCATTTTGGCATTTCGACATTCCGACATTCCTTGTGATGAAGTGTTTTGACGCTCCATCTCCTGGTATCCAAAATCTACAAAAAAAGGTGTTTCATCGTTTCACATTTCGCGACTTCGGGACTCTTGTGATGAAGATTCTCGACTCTTGACTCCTCTAACTCTGAGTATCTGAGACTCCAGTTGATGTTCCTGTTTCAGGATTTTCAACGTTTCGCATTTCGGCACTTCGGGACTCCTATGTTGAAGAGTCTCGACTCTTGACTCCTCCAACTCCCAATATCTGAACCTCTGGTCGATGTGCCTATTTCAGGTTTTAGGGGTTTCACATTTTGCGATTCCAAGACTCTTGATGATGAAGAGTCTCGACTCTTCCAATCTCTCGGTTTCCGAAACTATCCTCCTGCTTTCAGGATTTAGGTGTTTCGCATTTCGCGATTCCGGGACTCTTAATGATAAAGAGTCTCGACTCTTCCGACTCCCGGTATCCGAAACTATCCTCTTGCCTTCGGGATTTCATAACCCCACTTCACCTTTCTCTTTAAAGAACGTGCAGGTTCTCCTGGATCCAACACCGGTCGGACCTCGGGCTCAGATCTGACGTTCATCGGGAATTCTCAATGGGATTCAAAGATCACTGTCGCTTCTCCTCCCGAACTTTCGTTGTCCCTATTTTTCCATCGCTGCATACTCTGATCTTGCCATCAATGACAAGCACACCTACCTGTAAACATTCCAACAGGCTTGAAGCCCCAAAAGGTCAAAGAAGTCAAAGTTCTTTAAAAGAAGAAATCATTATTTAAATGATATAGTAAAGTGACAAAGTCAAGGTGGATTATTTAAATAATAAAATGAAGTGACAAAATCAAATAAGATTATTTAAATGATAAAGTGAGATGAAAAAATCAAGAAGGAATATTTAAATGAAAAAGTAATGGAGAACTTTCTATTTATGGAAAGTGATTAACCCTAAAATAAAGAAAACAGGTTAAGTAACCTAGAAATGGGTTAAGTGACCTAGAAATGTGTTAAGTGACCTAGAGGATGAAAGTATAAATAAGATAGCAATGGTCTCTTGCAAAACATCCTTTTTTGGTGGATCAATTGAGAACTTCTTATGAGAATATCTTTTGGAGTATTGATGGAGAGCTTCTTATGAGAGCTTCTTGTGAGAGCATTTTGGTGTGGATGTCTTGAGCATGATTGAAGATCTATTCTAAGAAAGAGAGCGTGAGGAGGATCTCATGGATGCATTGAAGTTTCAAAAAATCTGAGATCATGATGGTGAAATTCTTAGAATTACAGAAAAACCCTATTTTCTGGTGCGTACGCGGGTTGTCTGTGTATAGGGTGTGTATACGCAAGTTGTCTTTGTATAGGGTGCATACAGTACGCGGGCTGTCAGTGTATAGGGAGCGTACAGTGGATAAAATCATGAATATTTTTGGTTGAGCTTATGACAATTTGTTGAAGACTGAAGCAGGTTCCAGATCTGCATTCTATGGGCTTAGATCTATCACTGAGACACTGGTATGATTACATTATTGTCTTGATGGATAGTATTGCTTGTTGTGTTGTGAATGCCTAGGGAATTATTTGTATGGTTGCTATGATGTGGTTTATGTTGGTTGATGGAGTAAGCAACACTCTTATGATTCAGTACTGATATGATGGCTATAGTATGTTGATTGCTTAAGTATGATTGAGTAGCATTCATATTGATTGGTTGTGGAGCATGAGTAAGCTATTGGAGAGCTTCGATGCGTTATGACTGGATGGTGGTCAGTTTGGATAGTGAGAAACAAAAGATAATGATAAATTGGTTGCAGAGGATTTGAGTTGATCTTGAAGGATAAACCCTAATAGCTCAGAAGGTATATGCAGGTTGTAGTGTTGTTTGGAGCATATAAGCAGGCTGTAGTACTGCTTGGGTGCATATACACGTGGGCTATACTACTGGTAGGGCGCATACATACATGTGTTGCACTACCGACAGATCGCGTACCTATTGTAGATTGATATATGTTGAGGATTGTTGCCTCATCTCAGTTGGTGCTGAGTGTGTGAGCTGAGTCTTGCATGATAGAGCTAGTGCTCTTGTAGAGTTGTACTCTATTCAGTTGTTGCTGAAAACGCCAAGGATTGTAGTCCGTAATAAAAATAAAATTGTACATACATCTTGTGTTCTTTGTGTTCCTTGTGGTGATGACTTGTTGATGATATATTGTTGATATATGTTGTTGATATGTGTTCACATCTAACTGGTCATAAATGACAGCAATGAGTAATGTGTAAAATGTTGAATGCTAACTAATGAGTTTTGTGAAAGAGGGAGGTTTTGGGAAAAACATCCCCACACTCATTCACGCACCCCTCTAAGTGTGGTAGGTGTGTACAAAAAGACCAAGAGGAAGAAGATCCAAGAAATGTGAAAGTATCAAAGACAAAAGGGGAGCATGTACTAGAAGGTCCAAAGCTCGAATCTGTTGCATATGCGAAGCAATTAAGTGTGCAAAAAGTGAATATTTTCACGAAAGAGAAACCTAAATTTGTGAACATTGGATACTATTGGAATGATGAGACTATTGAAAATATTGCATATTTATTGCACGAGTATCAAGAGTTTTTGCGACTACCTTTTCATAGATGAAAGGGATTGTTGGGGAATTAGGAGAGATAAATATCCCGTTAAAGCCAGACGCTAAACCAGTAAGACAAAGACCTTACGGATTGAATATGAAGTACAAGGAGAAAGTGAAAGTAGAGATAGACAAAATGTTAGAAGCTCGTACTATTGAGCTCGTCACAAATTCAAAGTGGATAAGTCCAATGGTATTTCAAGATAAGAAAAAAAGGGGAATTAGCATTTTTATAGACCTAAGGAAATGGAACGATGCTTTTTACATGATCCATTTCCTAAGCCCTTACATATGAAGTGTTCTCATCTACTCATAAAATATATCTAGGGGCCTCATTGTTCTCATCATCCTTTTGAGTAAGGACCACAACTAAAGACTGGTCATAAGCGAAGGTATACAGAAATAAATCTTAATTAAACTGAGTGTTATGCAATACACGAGCTTGAGAAATAATGTCTTTGATTTTTTCAAAGGCCTCCTCTTCTTCATTAAATTTGAACTTTGTATATTTACGTATCATTGTTTACAATGGATTGTTTGTTTCTGCAAAGTCGAGAGTAAATTTCCTCACAAAGTTAATCTTCTTGAAGAAATATTGCATAGCCTTTTTCTTATGAGTGGGTGCGAGTTGAGAAATGTCATTGACTTGCTCGGGGTCGATATTGATGCCATCCTTGGAAATAATTGATGGGCTCCTAAAATACCTCCTTTATTTCACTTCATTTCACTATTTTATCATCATATTTGACTATAATCCATCTCCTTCACCCTTTAAAGCATACCATTTATTTAAAATATATTAATTAGAAGCATTAAAAATAAGTGATGTGAGTTTCTACTTTTTAATGTATTTTACACGGTTTTAACTAATTTGTAGATGATAAACTTAGTGTTATGAACATATTGTTTTATATAGCTATACAATCCACTGAACAACTAAGCAATGGATATCATGGGGGATACATTCACTATATACATTATTAAAACATTTGCATCATTGAAATATCAATTTAATAATCTTTGTTCTTTTTGATAGGTGGACGATTGTACAAATAAAAATGACTGGGGATTGTTCCATCCAATAGATCGTGTTTTTCAAAACTGAATGCAAGATTCATTTGAGTATTTAATTACAATCAACTCAGATTTGAGATTCCAACACTCATTCTGGCACCCATTCCAATACTACCATGAATGAATATTCTAGCACTTGATCTGGCACTCAAAGTGCAACATAATCGTTGGTTGGTATATATGTGGGCTTTTTTGGCGAATGTAAAACATGGGTTTTGTGTCTATTAGAATCCTCCTACTATGGTTCCTCTCATACCTTGATTTGAGCAATTGGAATTTTCCCCTATATTCGAGCTTATGAACTTAATGAGATGTTGTCTATTATTTTCCATTAATGGAGGCTAACGATTTTTCATTTTTGAAGAGTGTCGACCCTTTCAGTGGTCGACCTCTCAGCTATACTTGAACTCTATATATACATGAGGCCACTAAAAATGATAGGAGATTACCATGATGAGATAATTGTTGTACTCTGTTGAAAACTTGTCACTATTATACATTTCTAATTTTAATACAATTCAAATCAATGTGTTGAAAGTTGTGATTATTTTATGAGCTGGAGTACCACAACTACTTGGGGGGGGCACCAGTATTCTATGCATTTTTATCTTCAGAATTTGTCGGAAGATCCACAGTGTTGATGACATCTTGTCGTCGACGTTTCGGATCTTCCGACAAATTCTGAACATATTTCTCACCACAGAAACCTAAATGAACATTTTTATCTTACTGTATATTCAGATTTATATAACTTCTCTTTTGCAGGTTACTCATTCAAGTTGTGTTTTAATTATAAATGTATTTCTTCTAATTGTGTTACCATTGTATATACTCGTCTTTAATTATTTATATTGTGTTGCACATGTGTATATCTTCTTTGTAGGTTTATCACTTAAAGATTATGCATATTCATTAAGAGACTGTTCATAGCCCATTTAAATTGTATTGTGAATATCTTAATCCAACTCCTACAGGATTGTGTAATCATTATATCTCTATTGAGACATTTCCAGTTTAAATGTGACATCATAATTTCTGATTTTGAATCATTTTGAGTGATTAGTTTATAAATCTAAATTGGTTAAAAGAGCATGTTTTCCAGCATATTGTCATTTCTTCAATGGTGAAGCTTTTAGTAAATTTCTTTGTACTATTGTTCTGGTTTTCGATTCTTCCCTTGTATTCATTCCTGCACTTTAGTTTTCTCACATCTTAAATTTTCCAATAGCTTTAAGTCACCAATGGATAGATTAATGACCTAACTTGTGAGATATGGTTACTCCATGTCAGGTTTCTTCCCTAGTTGAGGAGTTATTCTAGTTAATTTAATCTCTTTATTATTTGAGTTTGTCGGCATTAGATTAGATTAGGCTAGACTAGGGTAGATTAGAGCTCCAGACCTACACATACAGTGCTAGCACCTCGAAGCTTACAGGCCCCGGGTTGATAATTTAATGATTTAATGTTGAAATAGATAGCATATATTTCACTCGACAATAATCTGACCCAAGAATTTTCCCTCATTCACACCAAATATGGTCTTCTTCAGGTTGAAAGATATTCCATACTTCCTACATCTTTCAAAAATCTGATTTAGGTGGGAAATATGGTCTGACCTGTTTTTAGAATAGACCGTGACATCATCTATGAAGGCCACCACACATTTGTTTATTAATCCTATGAATGATACATCCATATCCCTTTGGAAAGTAGCATGTGCATTTATTAATATGAATGTCATGCATTTATAGAAAAATATTTCCCATTTAGTTTGGAAATTTGTATTCAATCTATCTTCTTCTGAAACTAAAACTTGATTATACCCTGAGAGCCCATCCTAGAGTGAGAACATATCAGATCCAAAAAGTCTTTGTAGGAGTTGTTCCATGGGAGGAACACAGTAAATTTTTTTTTTTCTGAGGCCCTATTCAAATTTTTGAAGTCAACACATAAACAAATTTCTCCTGACTTCTTTTTCACGAGAACTAAATTGGCTACCCATGTAGAGTGTCTTACCTAAATTATGATTTTTGCATACAATATATATTTTAGCTCCTTATGCATCAGAGGATCGAGATATGGATGAAATTTTCTCAGTCTCTGTTGAAATGGTTTAACTTTTGGTCTAAGTTGAATGGTGTGTTGAATGATGTTGGTTGTGGAGCCTGATTATCTTCCTGATTCAGAGGTCTTTGTTTTCAACCGTGTTTATACCCCATGAAGACTTTACACCATAAAAGAATGTGCACTCCTCCATGCAGGAGAGTGTAGGGGGGGTTACCCCCCCGGCGAGGTCTAGGGGAAAGAGGGACCCTGACAGGAGTTTGGGGGACAGTGTTCCCCGATGGGGGTTCGGGGGTGAAGCCTTCAAAGGAAAAATTGCCTTGTAAATGTATATTGTAATTTCATAATAAATCTAGATTGTTCATTATAAGGTCGCAGATATGACGGTAGAAGTTATGTTAGGGTTTTTTTCCCTAGAAGGAAACCCTCTTTTATGAGGAAAATGTATTGTGGCTATGTATTATTGCAAATATTGTATTCTGAGATATGAGACTATGAGAGAAAGAAGAGGAAATTATAGCGGGTGTGTTGTAGGTTGTATCCATTCATTTGTTGGATAATAATAAATGAAGGACCTGGAAATTTCTCTGGTGGACGTAGCCCACATTGGGTGAACCACGTATATCTGTGTCTCCATTGTATTGTGTATCTTCTGTGTTTTATTTACGTATAAGTTTTATTTTATTGCTCCGCGATCATGTTTTTCTAACAACTAGTATCAGAGAGAAAGTTAATTCGCAGGAAAAGAAGGTTCCTGGTTCGAGTGGGAGCAATGGCAAAAGATGGAAAGTTTAGGGTTGAGAAATTTAATGACCAAAACTATCAATTATGGAAAATGCAGATGGAAGATTATTTATATCAAAAGGATCTATTCCTACCAATGGGAGAAATAGAAAAGAAAATGATGGCCATGAAGGATGAAGAATGGGAGGTTCTTGACAAAAAGGCACTAGGAATGATACGGCTAAGCTTGGAAGCGTCGGTGGCTTTCAATATTTCGAAAGAAAAGACAACAAAGGAGCTAATGGATGCATTGGATAAACTGTATGAAAAACCCTTGACGTCCAATAAGGTATTTCTAATGAAGATATTATTTAATATGAATATGTCAGAAGGTGGGTTTGTTGCATATCATTTAAATGAATTTAATACGGTTACTAATCAACTAAGTTCTGTAAAAGTGGACTTTGATGATTAGGTCAGGGCTCTTCCAATCTTGTGCTCATTACTAGAAAGTTGGAATGGCTTGGTCATGGCTATAAGTAACTCTTTATCTTGTTCAAACACTTTAAAATTTGATGATGTTGTTGGTGTTATCCTTAGTGAGGAAATGCAACGGAAAAGCACAGGTGATACATCAGGTAATGTGTTAAACATGGAGAACAGGGAAAGACAAAAGAATAGAGGAACGGGATCAGAGAACTGCGGGAATTCTAGGAAGGGAAGATCCAAATCTAGATTGGGAAAGATAGAGTGTTGGAATTGTGGGAAGAAAGGACATCTCAAGAAAGACTGCAGAGCTCCAAAGAAACAAAGAGATGGACAATAAGAGAAAAATTAGGAAGCAAATGTAACAGGTGATATGTTACAAGATTCTTTGATTATTTATATAGATAATATTTTTGAGTCTTGGGTAGTAGATTCAAGGGATTCATTTCATGCCATGCCCCATAGGAAACATTTTCTATATTATGTTCAAGTTGATTTTGGACAGGTTCAGTTGGGTGATGATGCACCATGAAAAATTGTTGGAATGGGAAAGGTAAAAATAAAGCAACACAATGGAAACCAATGGTTGTTAAAAGAGGTAAGACATGTTCCATATCTAAGGAAAAATATAATTTCAACAGGGAAGTTGGAAAGTGAAGGTTGTATATCCATATTTACAGATAAGATGTGGAAGGTCACCAAAGGATCACTAGTGATAGCAAAAGGAGAGAAGGTAGGTACATTGTATTTATGTACTAGTAATACTAACTCTTATATATCTTTAGCTTCTATAGGAGTGGATACAACACTGTGGCATCATAGGATTGGACACATGAGTGAGAAGGGGATGCAAATACTTCACAAATTAAATTTGTTGCTAGATCTTAAACAAATTGATTTGCATTTATGTGAGCATTGTGTTTATGGAAAACATAAAATAGTTAGATTTCTCAGAGTCGGAAAGGAAAAGAAGAGTGAAAGGTTAGAAATTGTGCATACAGATGTATGGGTACCAGCTCAGGTATCATCTCTTGGTGGCTCTCATTATTATGTTACTTTTATTGATGATGCAACCAGAAAAACTTGGGTTTATTACATTCGACAAAAATCTGATGTTTTTTATACTTTTAAGAAATGGAAAGCTTTGGTTGAGAATGAGACATGAAAAAGGTTAAAGTGTCTCATATCAGACAATGGAAGTGAATATTGAAGCAAGGATTTTGATGATTATTGTTCATACCATGGGATTCATAGAGAGAAGACAATTCCAGTAACACCACAAGAAAATGGTGTGTCAAAAAGGATGAATAGGACAATCATGGAGTGTGCAAGGAGTATGAGATTACATGTTGATTTTCCCTTATAGCTCTGGGCAGATGTTGTATATATTGTTGTTTACTTAATAAAAAGAGGACCTTCAATCTCTTTGGATGGTGGAATTCCATAGGATGCATGGACAGGTAAAAAGGTAAACTATTCTTTTTTGAAGACTTTCGGTTGTGAAGAATTTTTCCATATTGATAAAGAAAATAGAACATAGCTTGAGGCAAAATCCAAGAAGTGTACCTTTATTGGATATGGTGTTAATGATTTTGGTTATTGTTTATGGGATTATGAAAATCACAAAATAATTAGGAGTAGATATGTCATATTCAATGAGAAGGTCATGTACAAAGATTAGTTGCAGGGAAAGAAATAGGAAAAAGAAAAACCAGAATACACAGTGTTTGATGAGATCATTGAAAAAAAATCCCAAAGGAACAAGAAAATCAAAATGTACAACAACGGGAGCAACAGGTACCTCAAACTCCTGCAAGTGTTGTTAGAATATCTACCAGGTTAAGTAGACCCCCTAAACGATACTCTCCTTCATTGTATTATTTATTGTTGACTGATTCTGGTGAACCAGAATGTTATGAAGAGGCAATGTAGGTAGACACTAAAAAGAAGTGGGAGCAAGGTATGAAAGAGGAAATGGATTCCCTGGTAAATAACTAGACTTGGGATTTGGTTCAGTTTCTTGTAGGAAAAAGAGCATTGCAAAATAAATGGGTTTACAAATTGAAGGAAGAAGATGGAGGAAAAAAGAGGTACAAGGCTAGACTTGTTGTAAAGGGGTTTGCACAAAATAAAGGTATATATTTTGATGAAATATTTTCTCTTGTTGTTAAAATGACTTCAATTGGGACTATTTTAAGTCTTGTGGTAGTAGAAGATTTGTATTTTGAACAGTTAGATGTAAAAACAACTTTTCTCCATGGGGATTTGTAGGAAGAGATTTATGTGCAACAACCACAGGGGTATGAGGTCAAAGCGAAGGAGAATTTGGTATGTGGGTTGAAGAAGAGATTGTATGGCCCAAAGCAAGCTCCAAGGTAGTGGTATTTGAAGTTTGACAGGTTTATGACAGAACAAGGTTATAGTAGATGCCATTTTGATCACTATGTTTATTTTAAAAGGCTAGAAAATGGAAGCTATATTATCTTGCTATTGTATGTAGATGACATGCTTGTTGTAGGGTCTAATATGCAGGATTAAATGTGCTCAAGAAGAAATGATCTAATTCATTTGCAATGAAGGATTTGTGTGCTTCAAAGAAAATCCTTGGTATGAGAATAAAAAGAGGTAGGAAAAATCGCAAATTGGCATTGTCTAAGGGTGAGTACATAGGAAGTTGTTGGAAAGGTTTAGAATGCAGAATGTGAAACCAGTTAGTACACCTTTGGCCAGCCATTTCAAATTAATTAAGGAAATGTGTCCCAAGACATAGGAGGAGATAGAATACATGTCCAAGGTCCATTATTCATCAGCAGCTGACAGCTTGATGTATGCAATGGTTTTCACAAGACCAGATATTGCACATGCAGTGGGAGTTGTGAGCAGGTATATGAAAAATCCAAGTAAAGAACATTGTGTTAGAAAAACAGGACCGCAAAGCAATAAAATAAAACAAATGCAAAAACAAAACACAGAAGATACACAATACAAGAGAGACATAGATTTATGTGGTTCACCCAGTGTGGGCTACGTCCACTAGAGAAATTGCTAGGTCCTTCCTTTATTATTATCTAGCAAATGAAGGGATACAACCTACAGCAAAACCCACTGTAAATTCCTCTTCTTTCTCTCACAGTCTCCTCTCTCAGAATACAATACTCGCCATAATGCATAGCCACAATACATTTCCCTCATAACAGAGGGTTGCCTTCTAGGGAAAAAACCCTAACATAATTTCTACCGTTAGATCTGCAACCTTATAATGAACAGTCTAGATTTACAATGAAATTACAATATACATTTACAAGACAATTTTTGCTTCGGGGGACCTCTTGCCCCCGAAACCCCCAGTAGGGGGGATAGGACCCTCGGACCCCGCAGAGGGGGTACTCCCCCTCTGCACTCCCCTGCGTGGAAGAGTGTACATACTTCTAGGGTGTAAAGTCTTCATGGGGTATAAACACGGTTGAAAGCAAGGACCTCTAAATCAGGAACATAATCAGGCTCCACAACCAACAATCTCCCACTTGGAGACTGATCTCAACAACTCCATCGCTGATGTATATGCTGGAATCTAAACCTTCTTGGACCTGAAAAAATTCTCATCTTGATCTTCATTCTTGAAGACCAACTGAAACTGAGCAGGAACTCAGTTTCTCTCTAGTTACTCCCTTTGTTAACATGTCTGCAGGATTCTGGCTAGTGTGTATCTTTTCCAACTTCAAATGTCCATCTCTAAGGCAAATCGTATGAAGAGGTACCTCAACTATATATGCTTCGTCTTCGAATGGAAGGCTAATTTCTTTGCAAGATGAATTGCACTCTCACTGTCACAATGCAACCTGCTATTCTCTTGCTTCTTTCCCAATTCCTCCATAAACCTTTGTAACCAAATCATCTCTTTACTAGCCTCTGTAGCAGCAACATACTCTGTCTCTGTTGTTGAAAGTGCAACAACCTTTTGCAGTTTTGAAATCCAACTTACTATTGTTCCACCTATAGTAAAAACATACCCTGTGGTGCTCCTCCTACTGTCTTTATCACCTGCCATATCTAAATCAACATATCCCTGTAGAAAAGTGTCTGAACCTCCAAAACATAATGCATGAGTAGTAGTACCTCTAAAATACCTGAGAATCCACTTTACTGCCTCCCAATGTTCTTTACCTAGATTGTTCATATACCTGCTCACAACTCCCACTGCATGTGCAATATCTGGTCTTGTGCAAACCATTGCATACATCAAGCTGCCAACTATTGATGAATAAGGGACCCTGGACATGTATTCTATCTCCTCGTGTGTCTTGAGACACATTTCCTTAGTTAATTTGAAATGGTTGGCCAAAGGTGTACTCACTGGTTTTTCATTCTGCATTCTAAACCTCTCCAACACCTTCTCTGTGTACTCACCCTGAGACAATGCCAATTTTCGATTTTTTCTGTCTCTTGTTATTCTCATGCCAAGGATTTTCTTTGCAGCACCCAAATCCTTCATCGCAAATGAATTGGATAATTTATTCTTGAGCATATTTATATCATGCATATTAGACCCTGCAACAAGCATGTCATCTACATACAATAGCAAGATAGTATAGTTTCCATTTTCTAGCCTTTTAAAATAAACACAGTGATCGGAATGACATCTACTATAACCCTGTTCTGTCATAAACCTATCAAACTTCAAATACCACTGCCTTGGAGCTTTCTTTAGGCCATACAAGCTCTTCTTCAACATGCATACCAAGTTCTCCTTCCCTTTGACCTCATACCCCTATGGCTCCTGCATATAAATCTCTTCCTCCAAATCCCCATGGAGAAAAGTTTTTTTTACATCTAACTGTTAAAGATGCAAATCTTCTACTACCACAAGACTTAAAATAGTCCTAATTGAAGTCATTTTAACAATAGGAGAAAATATTTCATCAAAATCTATACCTTTTTTTTTTGCAAACCCCTTTACAACAAGTCTAGCCTTGTACCGCTTTTCTCCTCCATCTTCTTCCTTCAACTTGTAAACCCATTTATTCTGCAATGCTCTTTTTCTCGTAGGCAACTGAACCAAGTCCCAAGTCTGGTTATTTACCAAGGAATCCATTTCCTCTTTCATGCCTTGCTCCCACTTCTTTTTGGTTTCTACCTACATTGCCTCTTCATAACATTCTGGTTCACCAAAATCAGTCAACAATAAATAATACAATGAATGAGAGTATCGTTCAGGGGGTATACTTAACATGGTAGATCTTCTAACAACACTTGCATGTGTTTGAGGTACATGTTGCTCCTGTTGTTGTACATTTTGATTTTCAAGTTCCTTTGGAATTTCTTTTTTAGTGATCTCATCAAACACTGTGTATTCTTGTTTTTCTTCTTCATGTTTCTTTCCCTGCAACTGATCTTTGTACATGACCTTCTCATTGAATATGACATCTCTACTCCTAATGATTTTGTTATTTTCATAATCCCATAATGGATAACCAAAATCATTAACACTGTATCCAATAAAGGTA
This sequence comes from Picea engelmannii, assembly GCA_009831015.1. NCBI lineage: Eukaryota > Viridiplantae > Streptophyta > Pinopsida > Pinales > Pinaceae > Picea > Picea engelmannii. Next base: position 564,928 of record ML787050.1, read on the forward strand.
CACTTCTTGGATTTAGACTCAAGCTTTGTTCTATTTTCTTTATCAATATGGAAAAATGCTTCACAACCGAAAGTTTTCAAAAAAGAATAGTTTACCTTTTTTCTTGTCCATTCCTCCTCTAGAATTCTACCATCCAAAGATCTTGAAGGTCCTCTGTTTATTAAGTAAACAATAGTATCTACATCATTTTCCCAGAACTGTAAGGGCAAACCGGCATGCAATCTCATACTCCTTGCACGCTCCATGATTATCCTGTTCATCCTTTTTGACATACCATTTTCTTGTGGTGTTCTTGGAGTTGTCTTATCTCTATGAATCCCATGGTATGAATAGTAATCATCAAACTCCTTGCTGCAATATTCACCTCCATTATCTGATCTGAGACACTTGAAACTTTTTCCTGTCTCATTCTCAACTAAAGCTTTCCATTTCTTAAAAGTATCAAAAACATCATATTTTTGTCGAATGCAATAAACCCAAGTTTTTCTAGTTGCATCATCAATAAACGTAACATAATAACGAGAGCCACCAAGAGATGATACCTGAGCTGGTCCCCATACATCTGTATGCACAAGCTCTAACCTTTCATTCTTCTTTTCTTTTCCGACTCTGAGAAATTTGACTCTCTTTTGTTTTCCATAAGCACAATGCTCACAGAAGTCCAAATCAATTTGTTTAAGATTTGGCAAAAAAATTCTTTTGTGAAGTATCTGCATACCCTTCTCACTCATGTGTCTTAGCCTATGATGCCACAGTGTTGTATCCACTCCTGTAGAAGCTAAAGAGATAGAAGAGTTAGTATTACCAATACATAAATATAATGTACCTACCTTCTCTCCTTTTTCTATCACCAATGATCCTTTGATGACCTTCCACATCTTATCTATAAATATGGATACACAAACTTCACTTGCCAACTGCCCTGTTGAAATTAGATTTTTCCTTAAATCTGGAACATGTCTTACCTCTTTCAACAACCATTGGTTTCTATTGTGTTGCTTTATTTTTACCTTTCCCATTCCAACAATTTTGCATGGTGCATCATCACCCAAATGAACCTGGCCAAAATCACCCTGAACATAATCTAGAAAATGTTTCCTATGGGGTGTGGCATGAAATGAAGCCCCCGAATCTACTACCTAAGACTCAGAAATATTATCCATAGAAAGAATCAAAGCATCTTGTAACACATCACTTGTTACATTTTCTTCCTGATTTCCCTCCTATTGTCCATCTCTTTGTCTCTTTGGAGCTTTGCAATCTTTCTTCGGATGTCCTTTCTTCCTAAAATTCCAGCACTCTATCTTTCCAAGTCTGGATTTGGATCTGCTCTTCCTAGAATTCCTGCGGTTCCCTGAGCATTTTCCTCTATCCTTTTGTCTTCCCCTATTCTCCATGTTCAACGCATTCCCTGATGTCTCACCTGTGCTTTTCCGTCGCATTTCCTCACTAAGGATAACACCAACAACATCATCAAATTTTAAAGTATTTGAACCAGAGACAGAGTTACTTACAGCCATGAGCAAGCCATTCCAACTTTCTGGCAATGAGCACAAGATTAGAAGAGCCCTAACCTCATCATCAAAGTCCACTTTTACAGAACTTAGTTGATTAGTAACCTTATTAAATTCATTTAAATGATCTGCAACAGACCCACGTTCTGACATCTTCATATTAAATAATCTCTTCATTAGAAATACCTTATTAGACGCCAAGGGTTTTTCATACAGTTTAGCCAATGCGTCCATTATATCCTTCGTTGTCTTTTCTTTCGAAATATTGAAAGCCACCGATGCTGCCAAGCTCGGCCGTATCGTTCCTAGAGCCTTTCTGTCAAGAATCTCCCATTCTTCGTCCTTCATGGCCGCTGGCTTCTTTGCTACTCCGCCCAATGGTGGGAATAGATCCTTCTGATATAAATAATCTTCCATCTGCATCTTCCATCTGCATCTTCCATAACTTGTAGCTTTGGCCGTTAAATTTCTCGACCCTAAACTTTCCATCTTTCGACATTTCTCCCACTCGAACTAGGAACCCTCTTTTCCTGCCAGTTACCTTTCGCTCTGATACCAGTGTTAGAAAAACAGGACCGCAGAGAAATAAAATAAAACAAATGCAGAAACAAAACACAGAAGCTACACAATACAAGAGAGACACAGATTTACATGGTTCACCCAGTGTGGGATACGTCCACCAGAGAAATTGTCAGGTCCTTCCTTTATTATTATCCAACAAATGAAGGGATACAACCTACAACAAAACCTATTGTAACTTCCTATTCTTTCTCTCACAGTCTCCTCTCTCAGAATACAATACTCGCCATAATGCATAACCACAATACATTTCCCTCATAATAGAGGGTTTCCTTCTAGGGAAAAAACCCTAACATAATTTCTACCGTTAGATCTGCGACCTTATAATGAACGGTCCAGATTTACAATGAAATTACAATATACATTTACAAGGCAATTTTTGCTTCGGGGGATTCGCCCCTGAACCCCCCAGCAGGGGGGATAGACTCCCCGGACCCCGTAGAGAGAGTGCCCTCCCTCTGCACTCCCCCGCGTGGAAGAGTGTACATACTTCTGGGGTGTAAATTCTTCATGGGGTATAAACATGGCTGAAAGCAAGGACCTCTGAATCAGGAACATAATCAGGCTCCACAACCAACACATTGGGAGGTAGTAAAGTGGATTCTCAGGTATTTGAGAGGTATTTCTACTCATGCATTATGTTTTGGAGGTTTAGACATTGTTCTGCAGGGATATGTTGATTCAAATATGTCAGGTGATAAATATAGTAGGAGGAGCACCACAAGGTATGTTTTTACTATAGGTGGAAAAACAGTAAGTTGGATTTCGAAACTACAAAAGGTTGTTACACTTTCAACAACAAAAGCATAGTATGTTGCTACTACAAAGGCTAGTAAAGAAATGATTTGGTTATAGAGGTTTATGGAGGAATTCGGAAAGAAGTAGGAGAATAGCATGTTGTACTATGATAGTGAGAGTGTCATTCATCTTGCAAAGAACTTAGCCTTCCATTCGAATACTAAGCATATACAATTCAGGTACCATTTCATACGATTCGTCTTGGAAGATGGACATTTTAAGTTGGAAAAGATACACAGTATCCATAATCCTCCAGACATGTTAACAAAGGGATTAACCAAGGATAAACTGAGTTCCTCCTCAGTTTCATTTGGTCTTCAAGCATGAAGGTGAAGATAAGAAATTTTCCAGGTCCAAGAAGGATCATAGTCCACCATATACAACAACGGTGGAGATGTTGAGATCAGTATTCAAGTGGGATATTGTTGGTTGTGGAGCTTATTTATACCCCATGAAGACTTTACACCCTGAAAGAATGTACACTCCTCCACACAGGGGAGTCCAGGGGGGGTTATCCCCCCTATGAGGTCCAAGCCCCCCACGAGGGCTCAGGGGATAACGTTCCCCAATGCGGGTTCGAGGGTGAAGACGTCGAACGAAAAATTGCCTTGTAAATGTATATTGTAATTTCATAGTAAATATGGACCGTTCATTATAAGGTCTCAGATATGACTGTAGAAGTTATATTAAGATTTTTTTCCCTATAAGGAAACCCTATTTTATGAGGTAAATGTATTGTGGATATGTACTATTGCAAATATTGTATTATGAGAGAGGAGACTGTGAGAGAAAGAAGAGGAAGTTACAGCAGGTGTGTTGTAGGTTGTATCCCTTCATTCGTTGGATAATATAAAGGAAGGACCTGTCAATTTCTCTGGTAGACGTAGGCCACACTGGGTGAACCACATATATCTATGTCTCTATTGTATTGTGTATCGTTTGTGTTTTATTTCCACATTTGTTTTACTTTATTGCTCTGTGATGTTGTTTTTCTAACAAATGATCCTAGTGTCATATGTTTTCAAGTCTTGGTAGGACCACACAAAAACATCTTGATATTTTTTAAATAACTTTAGGTAAGCCTTCTTCACCTCACGAGACATGGATTTTCCAAGGTTAATATTTTTAGGATTATCAACAATCCCTAGATTTATGACTTCGTTGGCAGGACGAGAACTACTAGTTGTTTTGACATTCTTGGGGTTTTTAAACCTTTCTCGCAAATCAAAGAGATTTTCAAGGTTGACTACTCCTTTGGGAATTGTATGGAGTTCAGGTTGGGCCATACTACTATCCTTATCTCTATTATTTTCCACATCTTCTTATTCAGTAAGAATTTTCTGGAATACTTCATCATCAATAGCCAAGTCCTTGAAATTTTCTTTGATGGTTAAAAAAGATATAATTTTCTCATCTCCTTCAAATACTCTTCTATTGGTAATATTATATGGAATGGATGGCTTGTATAGCAACTCTATAGAAAATCTAGAGGCCTCATAATCTTCAAGGGGAGATAGTCTCGAGGTTGTTGTAGCTAGACAGTCAACCAGTGCATTCTTATATCGAGGGATACCAATGATGTTGAATTCTTGAAAGTTTTCTATCAATCTATGTACTTCTTGCTGGTAGTTTCTTAGGTGAAGAGAATTGAAATGTATGGTGTTCTTTACCTATCTTACTATGATTTCTAAATCATTGAATAAAACTAGTTCCTTAATGTTCAGGTCAATAGCTTTCTTGAGTCCTTGAACAAAGGCTTTGTATTCAACCGTGTTATTTGTGCATTCAAAATCCAGTCTACATGAAAAGAAACTATGTTTATCTACTGGATCAATGAAAATGCATCTTGCACCATCTCCTTCCTGAGATTTGGATCCATCAAAGAATAGAGTCCAAATTGCAAATTGTTAGGGTCTAAGCTTGGGGATTCAATTTTGTTTTTTAAAATATGGACTTGGAAGATCTTCTCAAACTCACTCCATTCTTTAATTATTTATGTATTTTCTTGCAGTAGTAGCTCTGAAGTTTGTGAGAAAAATACTTCAGACATGCAAGGAGGGAAGTTCCCAAAGTCTGAGTCACAAGAAAAATTTCCTAATAACGGAAATTATGTTGAAGAGGGTTCCTTTGGGGCTTCTAAATTAGTGATAGTATGTTTCAAATACTTTCCCCTATCAATTATGATCAGGTTGGAATGCTCCTTTAATGGCTTCCATAAGTGGGATAGTTAGTACTAAAGTAACCATGTAATTTTTTAGACCAATCCCAACTCAATAACATTCCATAATCTTCTGGAATATCTACAACAATGATATCAATAATTTGGTGAAAATTTAGGTTAGAGGCAATGCAGATCATAGCATATTTTAGTTCACTGATTACTTTGACCTTAGTTCTATCTAATTGTATAATGTGTGTATCACTTTTGGTAGGGGTTGTGTTCAACTTCTTACACACAAGATGGGGCATGGCGTTTGAAGATGCATCAGAATCAACCAAACAGTTGTGTAAATTTCTGTTATAAATTTTGAAAGCCAACAAAAAGGGTGGGACATATAGCCTAGATTTATTTTCAGTGGATGTTGAGTTTATATTTGACTTTCTGGTTTCCCTAGAGGTGGTTTTTCCAGTGTTTGGATTGGGGTTTATCATGGGCTTGTCACTCTCTTTTAAATCTTGCAACAAAAGGTCCTTTTGTTGGGGAATTCTAAATAAATCCATGGAAGAAATATTTTACTTCATCTTTTTCAAATATTCTACCACATTATATTCCAATTTTAATACTTATTGGGTTTGGAATTTAGGGGTTGAGCTAAGTAGAGGAGTCGATTGGCTCAAAGAGGTTGGTTTTTCAATTTTTTTGGGAGCTTGGGCTATGATAGGCTGATTTTGTGTGATAGGGACCTTACTCCTTATTTGGACTACCAATATTTCATCAAGTGGTTCATCCTCTTCAGTGAGGTCATTGTTATCAGGCTAATTGTTAAGTGCAGACACAAATCAATCCCCCTAGATCCACCTATATCTAGAACAAAACAAGACAGTACATTACTCTTTCCTTAGCTTTCAATTATCAAATGATAAATGGATCTAGAACATACCTTCTAAATATTGAAGATCCGACTTCGCCAATGTAATCCAAGCTTTGTCACGAGGTTTATGAGAAATATCTACAAATAAGCACAAGCCAACGAAGACAAGAATAACAGAGTCTATTCGATATGAAACTATGTACGCGATCAAGGAATCATACAATATGGGAAAATAACATTCATATAGGAAAGAAAAGTGTATATGTATTAAAGAATGTGGAAGAAAGATACAACCAGATGCCTTGATGTTGTCAGGTTCCTTCCAATAGTTCCTTGCTTCCCACACACTTCTTTCTCCAAGGATTCTGAGACCATAGATCTTATAGCTACTCACAATCTATCTTGACAAATCAAAGCTCAAAGCCAACATACAAGCTCCAAAAACTCCAAGCTACAAAACTCAATAACAAGTCAATCCCACTTTCTCCATGAGAGCTCCTCTTCTTTTATAAGTTGAAGAGGATAAGGTGAGGAGGTTAGGATGATCCCACTAAATCATGAAAGCGATTAAGATCCAAACCGTTCGGAGGCCACCTCACCATAGAAGCTTCTCCTTCTAGAAGCATCGAGAAAACGCTCGTTTTTCCCATGTATAGGAATTTCCGCACCCTAGATATAGTGTAACCTGTGAAAAATCTGCAACCTAGCTATAGAGCAAGGTGCGAAAATCAGGCATTTTTGCACCCTGCATATAGAGCATCCTGTGAAAATCCTCCTTAATAGGGTTTTTACAAAGGAAAATATAACTTCTTCTCTTAGGGAAAGTTCTTCTCCCTTCTTTCTTCAGGAATTCGGGCTATTGATCCTTCTAAAGAAAAAGGATAGTTTTACATCATTAATGGTCATAAGGGTGACAAAATTATTGTGTAACAGAGAACCCCCCAAAGTATGAAGTTAGAATAGAGTGATAGCTGAAATACTTTGTCGAGTGTGTGTAGGGAATAAGGAACAATCGATCGAAACCCTGCCAACAAACAAGGAAATACAATACAATAATATATAATCACTGAGGTAGGCATTCCCATACTCAGAATACAAATGAATCAAATCATAAATGTCGACATGCAAAGATCTAGGTCAAGTAAGACAGGTCATGGCCACCAAAAATACACCGTGGATCCATGCCATTATGACTCAAATCTGAACATAGCCACCAAAAATACACTGTGGATCTATGTGACAGTACAAATTGAATATACTCCAACGCAACCTGAATCTGTCAGAAAAGATTCGGGGTCTTCATCTCCACCACTCTATATTACGAATCTAGCCATGCGAATACATGTGCTGAAATCGAACATGGTAGAAACCAATTGATTACCGGTCATTAGTGTATACTGTTAACAAGTGTGAGGGAAATCACCATTAATTTCAATGACCCCCAAGGTACTCTAGTAAAATCCAATGAATGTGAATTAATGAGATGAGGTCGAACACTCGAGGGAATCTTCCGATCAGGGGTCAATAATGAAAACCCACTATTGAAAGCGAGGAAACCTTACATTGAGGCATGCAAGTTCCAAGGTACCAGTTAGTTTCTAAGTCTAATTCCTAGATAATGAGTTGAAGTCAACAGGAAAAGACTTGTCACATGAGGACCTTAATGTATCCCCCATAAATGACATGAAACGGGTAACAAGATTTGAAGTAGATCAGACTAACAAGTGATTCAGGACTGACTCAGAGATAGTCAACGCAATAGAAGGATTAAGGACTGCAGAAATGGCTGACTCAACAGAAGGATTTCCAAGTTGAAATTCTCTTTGAACATATTGACGACACAACAATTGTCTTGGAAACACTGACTCAACAACAAGGATCATAGACCATAAGGGTAATCTTTATAAAGGAGTATGATCAAGAGACAAGCGGATTTTCCAACCTAGACACAAAGCAAGTGAAAGGGTGTCATGTTCAAAAGCGACTCTTCCATAGAATACATGTTTAGATACATTTCTTTCCCAATCCCCCCCCCCACCATTTCTGGTGAGTACCTCTTTATTTTTACACAAGCTTGAGGAGGATAACATATGCTTGAATAGTAAGCTCATCCTTCGGATGAGTCCTTCGGAGTATGTTTAACGAACCCTAGGAAGGAGTGGTTTGGTCCCATATGGGCCTTTCAATGTTTGTTTAATGAGTCCAAAGAAAGAAAACTTAGAGGTTTTTCATGTTTAGAGAGTCAGAAAAACACTTAAAGGAAACTCCACAGTGTCCTTTTTCGTAAAGTAGTCTGATGAGACTGAAAAACAGATAAACTACCGCTCAATAGACATTTTCTCCAAGTACTTTAACGAGCGTGAAAAGAACAAGATCATTCGGAAATATTTTCATGTTTAGACAGTTTGAAAAGAGATTAAATGGAACTCCTAGGGGTTCCTTTTCGTATAACCTTTACGAGTCCGAAAAAGTGATAAAAGTATACTCGGTTACACTCTCATGTATTTACAAGTATGAGAAAGAACAAAGACTAAGCTCAGTAACTTATTCTCATGTATTTACGAGCATGAGAAAGAACAAAGACTAAGCTCAGGATTGTTTTTATTTTTATGCAATCTTTAAAACAAAACAATACTATGCTTGGGAGAGATTTTATTCTTACACAAGCTTGAAACTAGCCAAAACTATGCTTGAACCTGGTTTCATTTTTACACAAGCTTGAACCAGAGGAAACTATGCTTGAGGTAGGTGGTTTCATTTTTAAACAAGATTGAACCATAGAAAACTATGCTTGGACTTCCCAATGCATAATACATGGATGGTTGGTACTTAGCCCCTAGCTTAAGAAGCTAGTGGCTCAACTTCAGCATGAAGTCCAGAGGCTGAAAGCGTTTCCCCCCAAGCTTTGATTCGTCCAACGGTATAGGAGGAGGAAAAGAAGCTTCAAATACTAGACAAAGTACTTGACTCAAACAGAGGGGGGGGAATCTATTCTGTTGTTTAACGAGTTTTCCACAAAGAAGAAAAACTATGCTCGAGAATCTAGGTTCAAACCCCAGACCTCTGTTTCATTTTTTAACGAGCTTAACACAGAAACATGAACTATGCTCGTAAGCTATTTTTCATTTTTTAATGAGGTTTCTACAAAGACGTGAAAACTATCCTCACAACTAGTTTCATGTTTTAATGAGCTTGAAATCAGAAAACCATGCTCAAAGTTGGTTTCATTTTTTAATCTGCTTGAAATCAGAAAACCATGCTCAAAGATGGTTTCATTTTTTAATGAGCTTGAAATCACAAAACCATGCTCTTAACTCTCTTATTGATCACGGATTCCAAGAGGATAGTGCTCTGGAAGGACACCATGTCAAGGGACAAATGTAATATACTAGATATAAATAGTATGCAGAACAGAAATAAAATGCTAGAAATGGCATAATAACAACAATATAACTAGAATAATCACCACAATAACATTCAAATGATATAAGAATAACAACAGAAATAGCACTTTGATTATGAGAGAAATGTTCACGGGCCTCTTCAAGGGGGAAACCTCCAGTCGAGCAGAGCTCTATTACAATAATATCCAAGCTATGATTCTCATACCCTCGACTCCTATTTATACTAAATATGTCTATCAAAAGAAGCATCTAGAGGAAGATCCTTCTAGAAGCGGAAGCTTCTATTAGGTCTTCTTACATTCGACTTATTTTATTTTATTGCAAGGCCTTATTAATATTGACCTTTATTACATCTGAATATATTGTTCTACCTATGTGCAGGTTAGGACCCTAACATGTCCTCCCCCTTAAAAACAACCTTGTCCTCAAGGCTTGAGATGTGGAAATTGTTTCAGAATGGGAGTTGGTTCCAAAGTGGCATCTATTGGAGTTGTATCTTTCCACTGGATTAACACTTCCTTGATGTTTCTTTGATGCAGACGATGCTCACGCTGGTCCAAAACTGCTTGTGGTTGTAGCCAAGTGGATCCTTCTTCGGCTAACTCAGGAAGGTTGGTTTGAATTTGGCACTTAGTTCCGATCACCTTCTTTAAGAAGGAAACATGAAAAACATGATGTAGCTTCGAATGACTGGGAAAATCTAACTAATAGGCCACCTGTCCCACACGCTTGATAACTATATAAGGACCATAAAATTTGGGTGCTATCTTCTAACAATGCTCGTCCTTGAGGGAATTATTCTTGTAAGGTTGCAAGTGAAGAAACACTTGATCCCCTTCTTCAAATTGACGTTCAGAGTGACCTTGATCGGCTTGTTGCTTCATGTGATTCTGTGCCATGACACAATTCTCTTTGAGGGTACGAAGAATAGCCTCTCGAACTGTAAGATTTTGGTCAACTGCCTGGACCTTCGAGGCACCACATAAGTATGAGAGAACTGAAGGTGGCTTCTATCCATATACCGCTTCAAAAGGAGTCATGCGTGTAGTTGTATGGTATGAAGTGTTGTACCACCATTCAGCTATGGGTAACCATTGAGCCCACTAATTTTTATTTTCTGAGGAAAAACACCTCAAATATGTTTCCAAACACTTCTTGAAAACCTCTGTTTGACCATCAGTATGGGGATGATAAGCTGTACTGAGATGCAATTGGGTGCCTTGTAGCTTGAACAGTTCTTGCCAAAAATTTCTTGTGAAATTTGGGTCGCGATCAGAAACAATAGATTGTGGCATGCCATGAAGCTTGAAGACATGATCCATGAAAATTTGAGCCATCGTGGATGTTGCAAACGGGTGTTGAAGAGCACATAAATGAGCACACTTGGAAAAGTGATCAACAACCACCATGATGACTGATTTATTTTCCGATTCGTGTAAGCCTGTAATAAAATCCATAGAGATGTGCTTCCAAATAGCAAGTGGAATCGAGAGTGGTTGCAGTGTGCCCAGATATTTGGCTATTTATCCCTTGTTGCATTGACACACATTACATTCGGCGACAAAATTACAAATGTCATGTTTCATACCATCTCAGAAAAAAGAACGTTTGACCCTGTCATAGGTTTTGGTGAACCCGGAGTGCCCCACTTTCAGTGTAGCATGAAGCTCAGAAAGTACTGTGTATTTAAGCTTTGATTGTTTTCTTCAATACAAATGGCCTTTGTATCGAACATCATTATGGAGACAAGAGTACCCTGGGGAAGCTGGAGCACTGGACTGCAATTGTTTGTCAGCTGCGAACTTTTGGGATCTTGTAGCCATTCCTGGCGAACAGCTTGGATCCAATCTGGTACAATGAAGGAAAGATAAAAAAGGGATCCTTCATCTTCATATTTGTGGGAAAGTTCATCCACAACCACATTTTCCTTGTCTTTCTTGTAAATGATCTCATAATCATAGCCAAGTTGCTTAGTTACCCATTTTTGTTGCTCCAGGGAGGAAATGCATTGTTCCAGAAAATACTTGAGGCTTTGATGGTCTATCTTAATTTGGAAGCGTTGCCCCAATAAATAAGGGTGCCACAAAGAAATGACATGTAGAATAGCTGACATGTCCTTTTCATAGATAGATTTGCCCAGATTTCTTTCAGATAGTTGCTTGCTGGTAAAGGCCAAAGGTCAACCCTCTTGCATAAGGACAACACCAATTCCTTTCCCTGAAGCATCACATTCCAAGACAAAGGTCTTTGTGAAATCATGGAGGGCCAAGACTGGAGTGGTGCACATGGCCATATTCAATGTTTGAAAAGCTTGAGCAACAACTAGAGTACAAGTGAAAGAGTTCTTTTTTAGGAGAGTAGTGAGAGGTGCTGCAATCTTTCCGTAATTATTAACAAACTTGCGATTATAGCCTGTTAAGCCCAGAAATCCATGCAAGATTTTGAGAGTCTTATGGTGAGGCCAGTCTTGCATAACTTCAATCTTTTTAGGATCCACCCTGACGTCGTTTTTTCCAACCAGATGTCCCAAGTACTCTATTTCTGAGGCGATAAAGCACATTTAGACTGTTTCAGGAAAAGTTGGTGTTGAGAGAGTAGATGGAGAACTCGATCCACATGAGCAAGATGTTTTGTCCAGGTCTTTATATAGATGAGGATATCATCAGATAAAACTAAGACAAAATGGTGGAGAAAAGGACGAAAGACATAATTCATGAGGCTTTGGAAGGTGGAGGGGGCATTACACAAGCGAAAGGGCATGACCAAAAACTCATAGTGACCCTCATGAGTTCTAAAGGTAGTCTTGGGAACGTCTACCTCTTTCATATGTATCTGGTGGTAGCCCGAACGAAGATCAAGTTTAGTAAAGAATTGGGTGCCACTCATTTCATCCAGGAGTTCATCACTGACAAGAATGTGAAATTTGTCTTTAATTGTAATTTTGTTGAGGGCATGGAAGTCAAGACACATTCACCAAGAACCTTCTTTATCCAGGACCATGACCACATGAGAAGAGTAGGGGTTCTTACTAGGGTGGATAATGCCTACATTAAGGAGTTCCTGGACCATTTTCTCAATTTCATTTTTTTGGGAAAAGGGGTGACGATACGAACGGATATTGGGAGGAAGGATTATGGGTACAAGGGGAATGGAATGATCATGAACACCACGTGAAGGAGGGAGTCCCTGGGGAGTGGAAAAGACCACTTGATGTTTAGAAAGGATGGCTTGGAGGTCTTGCGGCGCCGAGGGTGTTTCTATTGCTTGTATGGCATGGAGTTGAGCAATAACACCAGAATGACCCTTTTTGAGTAGATTTTCCATGCAATGGGAACTAATGATCTCAGGTGAGCTAGTGGTGATGCCTTGGAACTTATATTGGTGTCCCTCTTGGTCAAATTACATGGTTAATTCCTTAAAATCCATGAGAATGGGACCCAAAGTCCTTATCCAGTCTGCACCCAACACAATGTCACAACCACCCATGTCGATAGCAAACATATGAGATTTTAGGTGGTAGTCACCAATTTGGAGACGCACATTTTCACAACGCCCTCCACATTTCATGGAGCCACCATTGGAAATCATGATTTGGAAATTATTGACGACATGGATGTAGCAATGAGTTTCTTGGGCAATGCGGCAATGAATAAAATTATGGGTGCTTCCAATATCAACCAAAATGATGACCTTTCGATGCTTGATGTAACTGATTAGCTTGAGGGTTTGGGGAGTGAAGAAGCCAGTGAGAGCATTGAGGGAAATGATCGGTTCTACTTCGGGAGGGTCTTAGGGAGGGGTTATGTTGGGGGTTTCAGGTGACTCAGACACAAGGGGAGTTTCAATATCCTCTTCCAAAATATCCTCGAAGATGGCCATAAACAACTTTTGTTCCTTACACTTGTGGCCCGAGAAATATTTGTCATCACAATTACAACAAAGGCCTTTGAGTTGGCGTTCAGCCATTTCATCCCTGGTCAATTTTTGGATCTTTAGTGGAGCGGAGGGAGTAGTGGGATTTACTGGTTTAGGGCGAGGGATAAAGGAGGGTTTCTGGTTTTGAGAAGATACAACATGTTGTGCTTCTTTAGCTCTTTTAGTAGCCTCCACCCAACTTTGAGGCCAAGACATGAGGACATGGGCCTGAATCTCATCCTTGAGGCCACTGATAAAACATTCTCAGAAAAAGGCATCAGACATGCCCTTTGTTCGAAAAGCCAGGCGCTCAAAAGAAGCTATAAAGTCTTCCACTGTTCCTGATTGTTTCAACTTTGTCAAACGGCCCAAATGGTTGGTGTCAGTGTCAAAGCGTTCATAAAGCTCTGCCACAAAGTGTGTCCAAGCAATATACCCTTGACAAGAAGTCTTTCTCCATTGCCACCATTTCCAACATTCTTGATCTAGATGGAGAACACCATACCAGAGTTTGGACAAGTCATCTGTAAGGCCATATAAAGAGAAATAATGTTCCATTTGGGTTACCCAACTAGTGGGGTCTGAGCCATCAAATTTGGTCACATCCACCCGTGGAAGGCGTAGGTCACATTGAAAGGGATGGTTTTGAAAGTTATGGGAATGAGAGGAATGTTCACCTTCAGTATGTGGAGGTGAGGAAGAGGAAGGGTTATCTGTAGGGATATGCAGTTTAGTGCAGAGTGTCGAAAAGACAGATTCAAGCTGGGTGGTGAGGTCTTGTTTGATTTCCTCCATTGAGGATTGCATGGTTTTATTGATGGTGGAAACATTGGCACTGAGTTGTTTCACTTCTTGTTGGGTCTCGATGAGACTAGATTGCAAGGTTTTGAAGCGAGCTTCCAAGTCTTAGCTACGGGTATGGGCCATGAGGATGGGGGAACTAAAAAGGGGCGGGCAGGGTCAAAAATTTTGCTGAAAAATGATATGTATGAATGTGATAAGGACGAAGAGATGAATCCAATGGAATAGGTCTCAAATAATGGTGAAAATTTTCCAGACATTTTTTTTTTCACCTGCGGAGTTATACTCCGGTCTGAAGAATACTGCAGAGAGGAAATGCCCAAATGCTTAACCAAGAATAAATGTGTATTTACTTGGCAACCCGAACACAATTGCGCAACAATAGATCTTGTATGTTTTAATTTTTTTATGTTTCTGTCCCCAAGGGTTAGGTATTCAAGGGTTCTATAGACAAGGCTTTTCCCTGTGCTATAGCTATCTGATATACATGCGGGGTCCAACAGTAGTACTCGGCCCAATATCTTAGGGTACTAACTAAGGAGGATAGACTGTACCCTTAGCTGTACTACCTGACTACCCAGGTACTAGAGAGTATCTTCCTAAGTGATGTTCTCGGTGGCACTATAGCAGTCAAGTGGTCGATCAATTTATCTAAAGAGAGCTTTAGGAAATCTAGGTCGATCCATACACAGGTGTTTTCTGATTCACTACCACTCAAAGTGGTACCAACAGGGGTTACAAGGGTGGCCAACAAATGTGCGCTTAAGAATCACTTGTATTTCCTGTGTGTATGAATCTCTCAACTGTGGGTTTATGCGCGTAACGACAGATCTCTGTGGCTTAAAGACGTCAGAATACGTCTCTACCCTGGAAAAAAAATTACCCACAATTTCTACAAAGGAAAGTTCTTTGATACCACTTGTAATATACCAGATATAAAAAGTATGCACAACAAAAATAAAATGCTAGAAATGGCAGAATAACAACAATATAACCAGAATAATCACCACAATAACACTGAAATGATATAAGAATAACAACAGAAATAACAATTTGATTCTGAGAGCAATGTTCACGGGCATCTTCGAGGGGGAAACCTCCAGTCAAGCAGAGCTCTATTACAATAATATCCAAGACTCATACCCTCGACTCCTATTTATACTAAATATGTCTATCAAAAGAAGCATCTAGAGGAAGATCCTTCTAAAAGCGGAAGCTTCTATTAGGTCTGCTTACATTCAACTTATTCTATTTTATTGCAAGGCCTTATTAATATTGACCTTTATTACATTCGAATATATTGTTCTACCTATGTGCGGGTTAGGACCCTAACAACAAAACTTGGTCATGGATTCTAAGAGATCTTCACTCGACGAAAGAAGCACACTCTGGAAGGAACACATGTCGAGGGTCGTGATAGGGGTAAGGAGATCAGGCTCCAACAACCATACCGAAGAGATCACCATATCAACTACCAAATCTAAGTCATAAGAGACTAAGCTTACAGTGAGGGGATCATCTTCATCGACAGCTTAAGATATGGGAGACAATGACACATAATTGACCTGTGGCATGGGTGATACCGTTTGCATATATGAACCATTTAGGGAGTTCATTGAGTTGAAGTCAAGTCAGGGACAACAAACGAAAGTTGATCAATAGCCACAATTATTCCATCGTGTGGGAAATATATCACATGAAAAAGAGTGCACAATAGCTTTCATGGCATAGACATAATCTCGCCCAAGGAGTAAATCGAAATCCTATGGGTCTTGGACTACCATAACATCAATTATGACATTTTTCCCTCTCAAAGTTACAGGAAACTGAGGAAGGATCCTTAAAGGTTGACTAGTTCTTCTGCTAAAAGCGAACAGAGTCTGCGTAACCAATGCAAGCTGAGGATAACCCAAAGCTTGCCAAGCAAGAGAGGAAAAAATACTAACAGATGAACCTTCATCCATCAGCATTTGAGGAACATCCCGACAACAAACCTCTATTGTAATCTGGAAAGGAATGTGAGAGGGAAGACGAGGTCTAGTTAGCACACCCCAATTAAAAAGGATGGCCTCATTACTTGGAGGAGGTTCCACAGGAGAAGGAGGAATTTCCCCCATAATGGTAGATTATGTATCAACGAGAAAAACATGGGCAATATCAGGTTTACTCTCTAGCGAGAGAGTAGGATCGACCAATGACGAGATCAAATCGACCCCTTGGGTTTCATTCTCCAAGGGGATAATGGGGTCGATGGGTGGAAAGGGATCGATTAATTGGGTTTCATTCTCTAACGGGAGAGTGGGATCAACCGTGGATGGAATCGGATCGACCAATTTGTCAACTGGTTCAACTAAGGACGTGACCAGATTGACTACATGATCAACCAGACTGACCAATGAAGGGGCCAAATTGATCATTCCATAAACTACAGGTGGGTCGAGAGTAAGCTTGTGATAGCCAATTGGAAGTTGAGGCTGTGAAATAGTCATTTCTTCCAGTAATTTTGAGGCTTCATCCATACGAGGGAAAAGGTGAGTCAGATGACTCCCTTTGCATAACATACACGGGAACTTGACTCTACTTTTCTTCTTCCCAACAGTATCTTGACTAGTTGACGGGAGGTCATCAACATGTTGTTCATATGCTAACAACACGGGTTGGCGAGGATGTGTAGACCATGCTTCTATAACCTTGGATAGACCAGGGCAATCCTTAAGAAGATGGTTACCCTTACAAAGCCTCCAAGGGTACTTGGTCTTACAGGTTGTTTGGGTGATCTTGGTATCATCAACACTCCCAACATGATTAACAGTAACTGGTTGTTTTCCAACATGTCTAGTAGTGGTTGGAAGTGTTTATCCTTGCTTATTTTTATTTTTCTTATTCTTCCTTTTCTTCTTCTTCTTATCCACCAGGTTACTAGCTATAGATCTTTCACTCGGCAAAGAAGATGAAATGGAAGAAGACCTTGCAATTGAAGAAGGTGAAGAAGGTGAAGGACCAACATAAGGTTGATGTTCTTGGGGGGAAGTGCTTACAACAGAAGCAGTAGTTGCATTCGGGATTACCTGAGTGGAAAACAACCATATGGAAAATCCAATTGTGAGACCTAGAAGGCTCAAAGTAGCGATGTGAGGAGGACCAATGTTTCCATAAGAAGGAAAAACAAAAGGTTCCCCTGGAAAAGGGGTTCCTTCATTGTTCGTTCCAGGAACTGATGTCATTAAATAAATATCCAACCTAGAGTTTTCTAGGGAAAACAAACAACACACGCTAAAAATCTAGTAAGCAAACAAGCAAAAAAAACTTTCTCACAATGAATGCACTAGTTGGTGATGAAATCCAACATCGCTAGATCAAAGTAAGAAAGGGCTGAGATATAGCAAGTGGAAAAGCTACGTTGATGACCTACTTAATGAACTTACGCCTTGGTGCAAGCTCCCACACATAATTGTGGGTATACCCTCCAAGGAGCCTAAGTGAGTTTGGCGAACGTCGATTCCAGGTACTGTGAAGACTTTCCCCTCCACAGTCACCTCGTGTAAAGACCCTACAGAGATAGGCCACTATGGTTACCAATTACTACAGTGATGCCTGGGGAAACAGACGATAGTCCAATCCACATGCAAAGGCAGGGTATCTAGCCCGAAATCAACTTGAAAGGCTTCCACTCATCATTGTGGGTATACCTTCAAGCGACCCCTATAATACACAGAATCTCTACACCAAGACCAACAAAGCAGGGTGAGTAACTCTGTCAGTCTTAATGTGACCTCAGGTTTGACCCTTGTTTGAGAAGGGATTCCCAGGACAAAATGCAATAAGTGGATTTGACTGCTCCCTAATTCAAGATTCTATGTTTGTTTGCAGCTTTGGAAAGTTATCTTTCACACCTATTCCAAAGCCCTACAACTAATCTAATGTAGGTTTTCTACCAGAAAGTATAAAAATGTCTAATCAAGTTTTATAAGCGCTTTATTTTAAGGTTGTTGTTAGTCAAGAGGAAAATGACGTGGACTAAATGATGTTTTGACCGACTCGAAATTTATGCAAAGAGATGAAAATGTAATCTTTTCATTTCGATGAAATCTTTGCTACGAGAAGGAGAAAACATTTATCATTCCCATATGCACAATGTCCCAAAATTTACTAAACTCATCAATATCAAGATTCTTAAGAAATGAGAAAAATATACTATACACCAATACACGATTCTTGCCCCCCCCCCCCCCCCCCCCNTTCCCCCCCCCCCCCCCCCCATGAGGGGGAAAACATTTAAGGATTCAAGACCAAAAAATTGCCAAAAATCATGCAATTTCGCTACTTCAAATGCAAAGATGCCCCCAATCTAATATAAAGAAAGAAATTAAAATTTTTTGTTTCAAAGATAGCTAAAAGCAATAGCAAATCGATATGAAACAAAGAAACCCAAACAATTTTCTCTTTTAACACGAACTAATCAATAAAAGAAAAAGAAGTTCTTTCACCAAACAATTCTAAAGAAAAAACAATGCTTTGTAACTAAAAGACACTCAAAGAAAGAGACCAAATATTTCAAAAGAAAAAAAAGCAAAGATGGCTAAAAGCAGCTCGAAAACTGTCAAGAAGACTATAAACAAATCATAATCAAACCCAAAAATTCACCCCAAAACCAAATCCAAGATCCGGGTAAGGAAAAACCATCAAAAATAAAAAATTTCACAATCTCCGCAAGCTGTCAAACTAACACAGTGCGGAAATCCCTGATTTTCGCAGGCCAAAGAACCAATACAGTGCGGAAACGCCACACTGTGTCAAAAAGGTAGGGTGCCAAAATCAAATATTGTCGCACTGTCCCTCAAAGCAAGGTGTAGAAATCAAAGTAAAAATGAAAAAATAAAAAGTAAGAAGGTTTTTCCAATGAACTTAAACAGTCAAAGAGTTAATTTAGATCTCCCATGACTCAAAAAATATAACCTAGGCAATCAAATCAAGAAAGAAAGACAAACTAGGAAAAACAATCCTTCTAACACTAGAGTCGCCAATTTTGTTATCGGGCTAATTGTTAAGTGCGGACAGAAATCAACCCCTCTAGATCCACCTAGATCTAGAACAAAACAAGACAATACACTACTCTTTCCTTAGCTTTCAATTATCAAATTGTTGGTCACTATAATTGCTTAATTAATTTCAAACAACCAAGTGAAACATAAATTATCAACCCAGGGAAGTCTTTTGTTTCAAAGGTAGTTGCGCACTGTATATGCTCAATTCCAAAAGCACTTAGTGTTGTAGTAAAGAAATCATTCTATCTAAACTTGCTGAAATGAACTGAAGCTCTGAATTGTGTCACAGGAAAGAGATCTCCCTATTGCAATTCTCTATAATTCAGATTAAGAATCCTGGATTACATTTAAAATAACATTGCAATGGGTAAGAACAACTATCTTGTAATCAGAGAACAGGACCCTTACTCTCAAACAGAGACTCAGCACTAACACTCTTTTATGAAAGCAATAATGCAGAAAACAATAAGCTCTATCTAACAGAGAACA
>ML787050.1:594048-612555 GCA_009831015.1 Picea engelmannii
CCCCCCCCCCCCCCCCCCCCCCCTTCCAATACCACTTACCACCTCAGGGGGGGTCCGGAATACCACTTACCTCTCCAAAACCGCCCTCCCCCATTTTCACAAAATCGTTGTTTTTCCAGTTTTGACCAGTCTTCTTCCGAAGTAGATTCTGGGCAAATGAAAACGAATTTTTAAAAACTAGAGAGTTTTTTCTCTGTAACGGAATGAAGAACACAAACCTCTATCATTTTTTGCACAGGTTCCATGATCAGGGAGAATCGAAGCCATCTTCGAGACCCTTTTTTCAAGTTTTTCATTTTTCTATTATAGTCCTGATTTTGCGGGAGCTGTTACGGAGAGCTGGAGGCGAATTTAGAGAAACAAAAGGAGGCTTTTGTCTAGAACATGCCTATATACAATAACCTCCTTCAGTTTTTTCACAAGTGGCAGAATTGAGGATAAAAAGATATCTGTGCGGGCCCCTTGTTTGCAGAAATTCGGCCTGTCTTTCATGGCAGACAGTTCAGGATTTTTGGGGATTTGTTGCTATTTTTGGCCAAGGCGATTGAATCAGACTTAAAAAAAATTGTTTGTGGATCTCTCCTATTTATTTATGTAAGTTTAATATATAAGGGTTGATGATTGAGCTCGGGATTTATGCCCCACAGGGGATACATTGTAATTTTCTTGATGACTTTCCAAAAATAAAATTGTAGCTGCAGGATTCTTGTGTTAGACTCCTTGGTGATGTTTTTCTCTGAGTAACTGTTTTATTGCTTTGTTAATCCATTTGATGTTTTCCCTGATCTAATCATTGAAAGAAATATTATGAACATAACTTATTTTTTGCACTCTGTTTCTGATCTTTTAATGGTCTGCATGTTTTCGTCTGAAGTTGAGCATAGGAATTCTTATCTACTCCTCTGCTTGGTGGATTTTCCCTTCTTTTCCTCTCATCCACTTTAATTTAATTCAATTTGATCCAGAATTCTTTCAATCCTGCCCTTTGGTGACAATCTTTACATCTGAGATAGATCCATTTTCAAAAAGTTAGACCCCATGGCCCAATAAAAATTCAAGTTTTTGATCTCCCAAACATACCAAATCCATAAACAAAACCATGTTCTGCATAACTAGCATAATATCTATTCAAACAAATCTATATCAAACAGAGAGATCCCTCTCTGAGTCTTGGAGGGCTAGATCCAAGACTCGAAGTGGTTTTGATGTTGCCTCTATGACTGCCTCCACAGCCTTGGGCAAATTACAGAGTGATAACAGAGCTCATCCTTCATTTCTATCACTTGGTGCTTGAATCTGTCCATCTTGGCACCCAAGTATCGCAGGACCACCTATGCTCCTATTGGTCTATCTGCAAACTTCCTCACCCGCCCTCTCTCCAAGTTCATTATTTGGAGAACATCAACCTCAAAATTTTGGTCATGCTCAGCAAGTTTTTTGATTATATCATTGAGGTCTACAAATTTCTCGAGCATACCGAACTCAAGGATTTGAATGCCTCTCATTTTCTCATTATATTTTCCCAATTCCTTAGACACTCCTCCAACCTTTATTTCATATTATGTTGCATTTCCATTGCTACATGTGTCCAATACTCAGTCACTTTTTGAAATCTTGCTAAGCTCTCATCTGTAAGTGTTTTGATGCTATTCTCTTCTTCACCTCGAACCTTTTGGATTTCCCTAATGTACTCAATTTGAGCCAAAGTTTAGTGTTCCTTTTCATACCATCTTATCATATCTTTGTTTGTTATCATCCCTAGAAGAGTCTCCTCCTAGTAGCTCACAACTTAGGCCATAAAGATATCCCTTTATACTTTAAAATGATTGTATCCTTATCGAAATTCATCCCTCATAAAGATGATTTTATGAGCAATGTCTTGGTAGTACTCAGCTTAGTGCCTAAGGTGTTAGATCTCTCTCTTTATAGAATCTACCTCCCTTCCATACTCCTTTTCTTTGTCAATGGTGGCATTAGATATGGCCATCCCATCTCCTAGCAATTCACTTCCTTTGGTTTGTTTGGTGTCAAACAAATTTTCTTCTCTGGTAATCACTATTGCACTATCCAAAGTAAGTCTCCTTTTCTTACTGGTCCTTTTTACCACCACATGTCTCTTCCTATCACACACAATGGTTTGGACATCTTCTACATCATCAACTGGTTTTGGGATCTTCTAGTCACCCCATGATAGAATGATCCCTAAACTGTCTAGAGTGTGAAATTGTTCTAATGATAGTTCATTACCTTTTTCAGTTGTAGGTATTTGGATACTGGAGTTTCCTTCTTCTCCACCTTCTTCCTGCTCTTGGATTGGGCCTGTAGAAGGCTTCTATGTATTATTGATTGTTTAAGCTCCTGCATTTGCAAATACCTCCTTTGTTTGCTCAGTGTCAATAGTGTTTTTGAATACATTTTTTTTTGCTTCCAATGATGATGGTGTCACTTCCTTAGATGAGGAAGAGGTTGGAGGCTTGTTCATAGTTCCTTCATTCACTGGGTTAGTATCTTTCTCTCTATATTCCTTATTTATAGTTGTCCTTCCCCAAGATACTATTCAACACCTACATATTATTCATTCTACTCTCTCTCTGGAGTCTTTTCCTATGGACTGGACTCCTCACTTTCATTTTCATTCTTCTCATCTTGAGCCTCTTCTTCTTTTGAAGGTTGTGATCCCAATTCTCATTGAGTTGTGATTTTTTCAATTGTACCTGGAACCATTGCTACCTCCATTGGCTATGGTTCTTTAGGTGGTTGGGAATCTTGTATCTCTGCATTAGGCTCATTTATAATTGGGATCATTGAGGTGTATATGTCATCACTAGCATCATAAACAGTTATTAGATCTATAATTACATATGCCAAAATTCTTGTGCCTAGTGTATATGTTAAGGTTTTAGTTGTCACTTTAGGCTTTGGCTTCCCTACCTATACCTGCTTCATTCCTAACTCTGGTTGATTGTCGCCTACTTCAGGTGATGTTCCCCTTAGAGGTGCTTGTTATTCCTCCTCTAAATGCACTTCTATTGGGGTTACTCTCGATGGCTCTAATAGTTGAATTGTTGGATTCTGCCCATGTTCATGAAACACTCTCTCAACCTCCACTAGGATCCTTTCTATTTCATCCCTTCTTGTTTCTTGTTCCATGCTTTCTCTTTGTGCTCGTACAACTTATTTCGTTGTTTTCTCTATCAATTTAACTTTCCCATTCATTGTCATAGCCTTAAACCGGGTTAATTCTGGGTTGGCTCTCCTTTGAAGGACTTCCTCCCAATCCTATGCATTCTCAATGAATATTTCATCCTCAAAACTATCATGTGCATATGCCCAATGAGACACTAGTTGACCAACATGTTTAGACACTAAGTTCTTAGTATAATGTTTCTGGTATCTTCTTGTGTATAATCTGTATTCTAAATGGTTGAGACCTTATTTCTTTTCCTACGCAGTGTCTTTTACAAAATAATAACTTATCTAGAAGACATATGGAATAAAGGCTCTTTTCTTATCTTTCACCAAAGAGGCATTGAATCTTTTTGAAATAGTTTGGTAGCAAACTTCTCCTAACACTAGCTGGTCTAATACATAGGATGGTAGTAGGTGTGGAGCTCCAGTGGCCCCGAAAATACCAAGTTAAGTGTTCTTCTCCTCCTGATACTAGTGTTCAATCCTGGAGATGACCCCTTTTTTTGACTCTGAAATTCGTGGGAAACTTTGCTTGAAAATAATGGAGTATACCTTAGATAGGAACGCGTCACAAATGATAATGTAGGATTTCTTATACTTGTTTTCTCATAGAACACTACAATACACATGGACCTATAACTCTGAAACATTCCTACTTAAGCCCATCCCTAGAAAGATGTTCCTCGAACATATCACATCTAATAAATACGATGCCATAGAAAAATAGGGTACTTCTACTGCTTTCAATTTCTGAGCCTACTCTATTTTTATACTCAATTGTTTTGAAATGATGGTGCCATAGTTGAAAATACTTTCCGATGTACACACCATGTATTCCAGGGGCATCGATGCTTCTGAAAATTTGGAACAATCCCTCTCTCAATATAATTGACATATTAAATCCATTAAAAACATGTACGGTTCTCTAAGATTGATGGTGCTATACCACCCTGTGGCCCTATTTACAAACTTCATGTCCTCCTTCCATTAGGACACCAACAATCAACTGGTATTGTGCTTCTCATATAAATCAACCAAAAAATCGGTGTCAATCCTGACTTAGGGCTCTCTGAGCTTGTAGTATTATTTTATTTCCACCAACAAAAAAACACCCACACACTACCCATCCACATCATTTGTTAAACATTTTTCGGTATCAGTGTGGTTGATTATCCATTCTAGAACTTCTATACAAGGAAGGGCAGGGGTCCTGGAGGCTACCATGTATAGCAATGACAAATTGATATTTTGAAAGACTTGGTCATCTAAGACCCTCACCTCCAAATCACTGTGAAGCATAAATTTAGGAAAATCATAATTAATCATGATAGCAATTAATCATGTATTGATAAAACACACTAAAGTTAATTCAAATCAATGCATAATCAATTACTCCAAGAATATGAAGATATTATAATGGAAACAAAACCATTTTACTCACAGGACAAAAGCCATTAAGCAATCTAGAATTCCATATTCTTCTTCGAAAATACTAGTCCATTCTCCCAAAATTCCAACCATCTGTTACTCCTTTTGAAAAGAAAAAGTTTACAAAATAAATAATATACAAAAAATAAAGGATAAAAACCCTCCTCTGAATTTATTTGATCTCCTAGGTTCTGAACTTTCTCATATATTTATGCAATGAATGAACAGTCTGGGCGTCACTAATAATTTCTTCCACCTCAAATTTGTCTCGTAAAGAAACAAAAATATCTCTCACATCGCGCATTTGTTTGGAAAAACTATCGCGAGTAAGCTAAATGGGTCCATTCTGCAGATGGTTTTTCAACTGTTTCTTCAGATTCCTCACGGTTTGGCTACAATCAGTCCCGCAATTGCCTATTTGTTCTTGAATGCATTTCCAAATCTTATCTATTGTTGCACATAAATTATTTGCAGCAATTCAATGTTATTTTTGGATCAATTATATTGAACGTATTCAGATAATAAAATCAAGCCATGATCAAATCCATACCAAATATCTGATAATAAAAACCTGTGAAACAAAAATAAACCAATTTAATAACCTAAATTTAAAAAATTATGAATAAAACAAAATCTAGAACAATAAAATTAAAACGAATTTAAAGTAAAAGCTAACTATAAGTTGTAAACAAATATTGTTTACATTTTCCTTTCAAATATGATCTTAAAATTCTAGAAGCTTCAAGTTGATAGAGAGGAGAAAAATATTAATTTTGGGTTTCCACAAAATCAAACAAATGATAGATAATTCTTTTTTATTTTTATTTTTATTTTGAAATGAGATGCAAAATGAAAAAAATAATTTAATTAATTAAACCCACCAAATGATTTTGTGAAAATGAGAAACCAACCAAGGTATTATTTGATGAAGTATTGAACCCATTATTCAAAATAGTCAAACTTGCTAATGAGCAAAAGACGAACACATAATCATAATTTAAACGAAAGTAAACAGTTGATAAAAATTAACATTTTTGTTTAAATTGAGATTTCTATGCTCGTTTATATATTTTGACATATACTCTTGTAATGAATGTCTTAAGATTTTCTCAAAGCAAGCCAAGGCCTCAAAATATTCGAAAAGGTTGATTCTATAGCTCATTGTAATTGTCAAGATTCTAATGGGGGGCCTTTAAATTTTGTAAAAATATTAGGGGTAGTTGTTGGGGATCAACAAATGGCGACTTACTGGGTGAAGCAATTATCTCTAATCTGGTAAACTTTCATCTCTGGAATAAAAGAATAAGACTTAAAAAATGATTTAATCTCTCTATAATAAATTCACTTTGAGACCATATAGTATTAGGATAAGCTCAATGTTATAACCAGACAATAGAATTTTCTTTGCAGGGGATTATAACCTGAAAGAATGACTTAATCAAAGAGTCACAATATTTATAAAAGGACTTCAATACCATTGACAGAGCCACTGTTGCCAGCAGGCATCCATAGCCTCAGCAAGGATGTCATTTAACCCACTCAAATGCTTTAATCCCATCCAATAGTTGTATCCACATGATGTATACTTCCATAAAAGTTAATTTAAAAGAATATATATGCTACCTCTCGACCCGACATTGCTTCACTTCCATCAAGCCTGTTCAGTACCCCAACAAAGTTGTCTTGGTATCATGTGTGCATTTATCCGTTGCCAGCGAGCCTGTTCAGTACCCCGACGAGTTTACACACACTTCCCACACTTAAGTGCTTCCAACCCTCTTATGTCACATTTAAATAATAATAAAATTATAGATTTATTGATGACAAAGAGAGTGGGGTGATAATGGAGGCTAATTGCAATACAGGTGAATAGTTCATCATGTTATTTTTTGCTTTCAAAACTGGAAGTTTTATCATGGTTTAGAGATTTTAGATTTCAGTTAAGAAACCATCTAGAGAATGGGGAAGCACTTAAAATTGATTCCTTAAGAATATGGATGGCGTAAAAAGTTTAAATATCATCGTAATTATTAAATATTTAAACCATATCTCTGGTTTAATACTCTGGCAAAAACAATCTGACAAAACGAAAGTGACAATTGACTTAAAAATCAATTGTCTGAGCTATATCTTTATATCAGGACCTCTTTGAACTATTTCAAATTGCTTGAAAAACACAAGAATTGAAATGAATGCTTCCTTCCGATGATTTGTCTTGGCTCAACAATATAATGGTTCAAAAAGATAGACAAGAAGAAAATTCAATCAAAGAAATCAAAGAAAGAAAAAAAAAACACACAACAAACCAAATCAGATTTTATTAATGGTATTCAAAATCAGAAGTGCATAAAAAAAAAATTGAAATAGCAAAAACACACTTTTAGAAACAATTTTGGCCAAAGAAAAACCCAAGCTTTTGGATCTACTTCCATCCCATTATAAAACAAAGGAAGAACTAAATCATATAAAGTATCATGTATGGGAAGGTTCTTTCCTTAAGATAATGTTTCATGAGATGTGAGTTTATTCAGAGATTAAAGAAAACAAAAAAAATCCTATGAAGATGAGTGCAATCCTACTCGTGGAACCTTGGGTCAAGGTTGAATTCAGGGGAATTGACAATTCAAATTTACTTATCTCTTTACTTTTCATTTTAAAATTTCCATGATGATAATGCATTTTTGAAAAGAAATATTCAACGAAAAGTAGAGAGAAAAGGATTAAAGTGGATTTACATGACAACATTCATATTATGGTTCTCTTGGTGTTCATAAATGCATTATTACAAAAAGAAATAATGAGAAATAAAACTAAATGAAACCTACTCCTAAACCTACTCTAACTACTAAAAAAATCGCAATACTAAGTGAACTCATGCTTCCAATGTAACCATCGGAGTAACTCCAATCCTGCAATGAAAACAAAATAAAATATTAGCAACAAGAATGGAAGTGTATAGAAATATGACAAAATACATCATACTTGCCTTTATAATAATCATTTAAAAACAAAGCAAGCATGACCTTACCATTCCCTTAAACATTCTTTCTATATGAATCCTCCAGCCAATCCACAATTTTGTCGCGATATGGATCACTCAAGCATGGAAGAATGCAACTGAGTTCATAAAACTTGCCAAAATTATGAGGACCTGACATAACCATCGGCCAAGACTAAAGTGCCCCATCATCCTGACATTTTTTCTGTTTGCCTATGAATTTCTTCGTGTGGAGGATACAAAAAAAAAGTGTTAAGTTTACCTCCTTGATCTTTATTCACAAATAAGGTGAAAACAACCTTACCATTCTCTGGAAACTTTTCAAGATATGAACATTCCAGCCAATCTATAATCCTATCATAATATGTGCAATTACCAACATAGGATTGTTCGAAATAATTCATAGATGAAAAATATTTCTTGGTATGGAAATAATCTTGTAAAAGGATCCTAATGTTATTGGTAGGATAAAATAACAAGAACTTATCATGATTTTTAACTAAAGAAGAAGTGTCTCATTTTCTTGAAACTTCTCATTGAGATTGAATGCTTCGACATTAACTACTTGAGACGAACTAAATGGAAAAACCAACATCTTTGAATAATCATCACTGATATCGATGTTTGGTTGATCATAATTTTCAATCTCAAATAATTGATTATGGAAAAATTCAGATTCTTCTTTAAACACAAATTTGGATGAATCAATGGAAGACACAATTTGAGACCCTTTTAAATCATTCCTTAATTCCCCCACAGATAACTGATTAGAATAAGAAGTAATACGATCATGAGTGGAAATGTTCTCATCTTTATCTTTTGTGAGAAAATCACCATTAATTTGTACCTGATTATATAGTGCAGGATTCATTCCAAAGTGATCTGGAACACATGATTGCATAACATGATGATAAAAAATATCAGAGTACAAGGAATAATATGTAGAAGAATTGAGGAAATGAAATGCATCTCTTGAAATGATTGGAATATGTGTTTCGAATTATGGTTTTGTTCCCTCTCCTTGAATAAACTGATCAACCTTTGTTGTATGCTCTTTTAAAGAGTACGAGACGGTTTCTAAGAGACAATTTGGTTCATTGTGTAAGGGAAAATGTGAGATCAAATCACTAGAGACAGATGGTTGATTAATAATCTGACTAATGATGTTGTGTCCTACTGATTGATCATGCACTTGTTCAACTAAATTAGGGGAATTTTTATCATCCACGTGATTATCAACTTCACATTCGATATCTTTTACTTCAGAAACATTTATAAAATCTATGATAGTGTGACAACTATCCTTTTTTAAAGTCGAGGTCCCTTCCTCAGCAGGAGGAGACATTGTTGGCAAAGAGTGATTAGAAGTGACAATTGCATTTTGTAAAATATGATGTTGCTCCTGATCTGCCAAAATGAAAGAAGTTGAAAAAATTTGTGGTGCTTCAAAGTCTTCAAGATCAACATGAAAACTTGAACCATCTTGAGGTTGAGTATTAGTGCTCAATTCAGATTGGTTAACAATTAATCAATCTTGCTTTTCTGAGAGAGAAACGAGATATTGAAACCATTCATCAATAAGAGGCATTTATTTCAAAGGGAATCTAGTACAAACATGTATGAACCTAATTTCAAAATCATTGAATGATTCATCATTTTATTTCCTTAAGCAACTTAATTCTTCACTTAATTCATCATAATCGTAATTGTTAAAATCTGATAAAAACTCAATTACAAACTCAGACAAAGAATGAATCAAATTATCCGGAAAAGATTCGAACCAATATTTAACCCGACCTTGGAAGGTAAGAGCGAACAATCGACATATAACATTAGGATCAATGATATTATGTTTTAAACATTTAAAAAAAAATACAAATATGATCTTCTGCAGATGTACTCCCTTCTCCGTCGAATGTAAGTTCTGACAAGAGATAAAGTGTCTTACTGAGAATGTTAATAGATGAGAGATTAAAAACATATTCCCATACAGAAATTTGGGCAGGATCCATTGTTGTAATGTGACAATAAAGAATTCGGCTTCGAGTTAGCTTGTCATCTAACTAGCCCTTAATCATGTGGATGACATTACCAAAGGATAGATAATGAATCAAAAATAACTATGGGCGAAGAACTTAAATGATTAAAACAAATAATTTGAAACTAAAACATTCAATCATTTAATTTTATTGGCCCTCCTTCTAGCACCATTTGTTGACGGGATTTTATGACACACCATCAACTGGAAGGGAATAGCTCGGTCCGAGGTTGTCTAAATAACCCAAGCCATTTGGAATAACTACCCATGATGGGTTTAATGGCTATGTTAGCCGATAAAGGGTTCTATGAAAATAAAATAACTAACTATGCATTAATGAAGAGCTATTATATACATTCACTATTCTCACTTATATATACAACATATACAAATAAACAAGTGCAAGATTTATGAGAAACCTTGTAAACTAAGATTGTACAAGAGAACTGAATCTTGGGAAAAATTAAATAGATTTAGAACATACTAAGTTAATCTAATTTTAACCTTGAAACTAAAAAAGGAAAATAAATGAATGTAAATAATAATGTTTTAACTTAAATAAACAAAGTATTTAAGCTTAAATGTTAATTTACATTCACAAAATATAAATCAAAACAAAACAAAAAAAATCATTAACCTATAACTAGCCTGTATTTAAAGAAAACTTTTGGTTGTGCCTTCATGTATAGCATTGCTCCAACAACCTATCTGTTAAGAGAAATCTATAGCAGAAGGTTGTATAATTCTAAGATTGTGACAGTGTCAGGGTAAAAATCACTTTGACTGACAATTTAAATCTTAATAGAAAGATTTATATGGGAGGGATTGTTTGGAGGATTTGGAGGATCCATAGTATTGATTATCAGAGGTCGATGTTTCGAGTCCACATCAGGACCCATCATTAGGACATCTGAGCTTGGGTAAAGATAAACCTGAAGAGCGTAGATAAATAGTGAAATTACGGAAGGTGGAGAACTATTAAAATACCCAGGCTTAGATGTCCTGATGATGGGTCCTGATATGGACTTGAAACGTCGACTTCCGATAATCGATACTGTGGATCCTTTGAATCCTCCAAACAATTTAAGTCTTATTTAAAATGCAAAAAGAACAACTTTCAAATCATGATCCTTAGTGAAGATATAATAGATTAATCGACAATAAGAAAAATCTCAATTGAACAATTATATCTTTACAAATCTGAATTACATGAATAAACTCAATATAATACAAGATTTGTATAACCAATAATACAATCACCAAGATCAATTTAATTAGGATAATAGACTGTTAAAGATTGACAAAATTAATACATAAATAATAGCAATTAATCATGTATTGATAAAACAGACTAAAGCTAATTTAAATCGATGCATAATCAATTACTCAAAGAATATGAAGATATTATAATGAAAAAAATATCATTTTACTCACAGGACAAAAGCCATTAAGCAATCTTGAATTTCATATTCTTCTTCGAAAATACTAGTCTATTCTCCCAAAATTCCAACCATCTGTTACTCATTTTGAAAAGAAAAAGTTTACAAAATAAATAATATACAAAAAAGAAAGGATAAAAATCCTCCTCTGAAGTTATTTGATTTCCTAGGCTCTGAACTTTCTCATATATTTATGCAATGAATGAATAGTGTGGGCGTCAATAATAATTTATGCCACCTCAAATTTTTTTCGTAAAGAAACAAAAATATCTCTCAAATCGTGCATTTTTTTGGAAAAAAACTCGCGATTAAGCTAAATGGGTTCATTCTGCAAATGTATTTTCAATCGTTTCTTCATATTCCTCACAGTTTGGCTCAATCAGTCCTGCAAAATTGTCTATTTGTTCTTGAATTCATTTCCAAATCTTATGTGTTGTTGCTCATAAATTATTTGCAGCAATCCAATGTTATTTTTGGATCAATTATCTTGAACGTATTTAGATAATAAAATCAAGCCATGATCGCCCCAGATGGGGTGACACGTAGCCCAATATTTCCACCAGGCATTGCACTAAGCCAAGGTTTAAATGTTGTAGGTCGCTCCCCATTTATTCAACATTAATGATGGGAGCAGGCCATTACAGCCGACCTCCGGATGACAGATTTTCCCTTGCGCGAAAGAGCCAACAATGAAGGCATTAAGTATGGTTGAGTTAAAGAGAGGCTAGGTGCAGTCGTCCCACAAAAAGATGAAAGCAAAGAGGTCTGGATGCAGCCGAATCATTCTTGCTCTGAAACTCCCCGTCGTCTGTAAGCTCTGGTGTGTTTTCCACTGTGTCCTGTCAAGTCCGAGTGAGTCTTATACTCAAGCCTCCTCCACTATGCCTAAGGAGCGAGGCAAGCCTCGACGCGGGTCATCTTGGCACAGCCACGCTGCTCATCGACAGAGGAGGTAGCATATGTAAAGAGCACTCTCGTTGGCAAACTCTATCCTTCGGTAAAGAGCGAGGGCTGCTCGTCTTGCACTCCATGCTCCTGTAATTGAGTCTGCGATGGAGAAAAGAGCTCAGACCCCACCAGTCCTGGATAATTGGCAGCACATAGACGTTAAGCGATAAGAAAATCCTCCAATTGAGCCTGATACTCAAGCTGGAAGCAGCTTCAGGGGAAATCTTGAAGAGGATTTCCCAACCTGCTACATAGAGGAAATACCATGCCCGGAAGGCACCTCGACTACCCTGGAGCCTCAAGCAAGAGACAAGACAAGGGGAAGACTCTGTGAGGACATCCCAACATGCTATGTCAAGGAAGTACCATACATGGACGAGGTCTCGCAGAGGACCTGTGTGGTAATGGTGCACCACACTGACATCGCAAACAGGGACAAGGACGAGGCCATTACAGAAGTGGAAATGGGCACCTCAGGCGAGGCAGGAACAAAAGGAATGCATGCACCACTCCTCCGCGTGGCACACCTGGATCTAGTATTTGAACTCTGAGGACAAATGGCAGACCAAGAGCACCGAGCCCTCCTCATGGGACAGTGCTTGGATTTTCTCCTGGACGTTTATTCCAACGCCCCAGCGAAACGCAAATGTCCAACGTGCGCCTAGCAGTTTGTCATTCAGGCTAAAGCAGCGTGGCAGGAGGACGAGGATGACAGATCACCAGGTATCTGATTTTGTCTATTTTAGTCTGGTTTTCAATCTTGTTGTTTAGTGTCAAGACGATATATTGCTATCTGTCCGGGTTTCCTTCAGGCAGGATAGATGGCGAAATAGTATTTTCGCTTTTTGACCCCAAACTGTGTTGGTTTCCAATAAAATGGCGGCACATTTGGTGGCAACAGTAACGCTATATCTCTTTGTATTTTTGTCAATATAATATAGCAGGTAACACCTTTTTTACTTAAAAAAAAAAAAATTCAAGCCATGATCAGATCCGTACCAAATATCAGATAATAGAAACCTATGAAACAAAAATAAACCAATTTAATAACCTAAATATAAAAAAATTGTGACTGAAACAAAATCTAGAACAATAAAATTAAAATGAATTTAAACTAAAAGCTAACTATAAGTTGTAAGCAAATATTGTTTATATTTTCCTTTCAAATATGATCTTAAAATTCTAGAAGCTTCAAGTTGATGGAGAGGAGAAAAATATTAATTTTGGGTTTCCACAAAATCAAACAAATGATAGATAATTCTTTTTTTATTTTATTTTTTATTTTGAAATGAGATGCAAAATGAAAAAATAATTTAGTTAATTAAACCCACCAAATGATTTTGTGAAAATGAGAAACCAACCAAGATATTATTTGATGAAGTATTGAACCCATTATTCAAAATAGTCAAACTTGTTAATGAGCAAAAGACGAACACATAATCATAATTTAAACGAAAGTAAACAGTTGATAAAAATTAACATTTTTGTTTAAATTGAGATTTATATGCTCGTTTCTAAATTTTGGCATATACTCTTGTAATGAATGTCTCATACTATGGTGAATGTATTAATTTTGTCTCAAAGCAAGCCAAGGTTTGGAACTATTTGAAAAGGTTGATTTTGCAGCTCATTGTAATTGTCAAGATTCTAATGGCGGCCCTTTAAATTTTGTAAAAAAATTAGTAGTAGTTGTTGGGGCCCAACAAGTGCTTACCGGTCTCAGCAATGGCACTTGAATTTGAAAACAATTGACTCAAATGGGAAAACTGTCTAGTTCTTCGGAAATTCTTGATTGCACAAAAGCTCCCAACAATTCAATGAACAATAATGTCACTAAAAGAAACAAGTTGGAGTCCTTATACCTTATTCTCACGAGTCCCATCTAGCATTAAACACCAACGAGTACAACAAAATATCTTTAGATCTTTGGGCTTAAATGCATCGCCTACACCATGCTGTGAAATCAATGAATTACATTGATCGACGACGTGAAGGGGTCATTGTTTTAGTTCATTGGCAATTTTGAATTCTGACAAGTTAGCATGTAATGAAAGTTAGGATCAGAGTTTGAGGTGCGTGTTTTCTTATGGCCCTTTTTTCTACGTTAAAGTTTATCTTCTTATCCCGACGATGGTGTGTGTTTAAAACTCCATTTGCGTTATTTTATTGTGGCACATTTTTTGAGATGTTGACGTCGCTTGTCCGGATAGGTCAAAATAAAGGGATATAACTCAACTCAGGGATAATTTTGGCTTTAAACAATAGGTGCTTCAAGATTCCTTGTTTCAATTTTGAACGATCTAGATCAATTGTGGGAAGTAATATGAACGTTCCAGATTGCAGCTTACTTTAGTGAAATCAATCATCGAAGGATTTTCTTAGGTGTCAAAAAGGGTGATGTTGGGGTTCTAGTCTTTCAATGGTGATGCGTCATCGGGCATCATCAAGTCTTTTCCATTGTTTTCGCCCTTCAACTTTACTAGAAAAATTTCTCCCATCTAGATGAAATTGTGAATCATATGTGATGATGTGGTGGGTGTTGTGTCAATGATGAAGTGGTAGTATACAACTACCTTAGTGATGTGGTGGATGAGGTGGCAATACAACTATCCACATGGCAGTCGACTTGTCAGGTGACGTGGTGGGTGATGTGGTCACTTATTGAGCCAAAGTTGGGTAATTTTAGTTTAATGGATCAACGACCAGGACCAGTTATTCATTAATAATGAGTGATCACAATTGATTTACCAAGTTCCTCAATCGACGTGAGGGGTCCTAACTAGTCCTAGAGTAGTTCACATTGTTCCATGTTGGGCACCAACGACCAATGGACATCGGTGATCGATGAAACTATCTATCTATTGTGAAACTTGCATAAAGAAAGGATGATACCTGATTAGTGCGTAGGCATATTGCAAAAGTGTTTGTTGGGCATCGATGAAATCAGGGAATTCAAAGATTTTTTCAAATGTTTTTCAAAACGAATAAGTCCCCAACCCCTTAGGCTCATTATTGGAACTATCTGGGTTCCTTCCCTTGTAGCAGTTATTCAACTTAGGCTCGGGAATCATCAAATTGAGAAGAAGCGAAGAGAAAGTCTTAAAACAAGTTATGATCAAGCAACAACAAAGTTTAAGGATAAAAATTAAGTAAAGTGGTGCCCTAAAATTTCATAAATTTTGAGGGTGTGTTGAGTGCTCAATAGGTTGTTTGGGGGTTCCTCATTCATTCTTACTCATTCTTTTCCTTTGTTTGGGAATGAGAAATGAATCATGGGAGGAAAAGAGTCATTTATTGTTAGTTGTAAGTAATTGTTTATTATTCCATAAAGGAATGGATGCATGTGTGCATGATAATGATGGAATTTTTGAAAGAACTATCAACAACAGAGAATCCTTGGAGTTTCAATCATTTATATTTCTTAACTAGTAGCATTGGAGCCCTGAAAAAGAAGTGGAACATCATGAGGAGTTGCATTGTAGAGAAAGGGGTTCATTTATGTGGGTTGTGCGAGTTGAAGGGGAAGAGAGATGGTAAACTAGGATTTTTGTGTGGTTGGGAAAACCGTGAGAGCTTGATAGTTGGTTGTGTGTGTTAGAGTCAGCCTAGGACTTGTCCTTGCGGATTTGTATCCCTAGCTCGGGGGTGACCTGTTGTTGAGATCTAGAATAGAAATGTCTATGTTTAGGTGGAACACTTGACATCTGCAACTAGTTGGTGAATGTTTATTTAAAAAGATAAGTGCTCTCTATGCTCTCTATGTTTTTTGTGTAATCTATATATTTTGTTGTGTATTTATTATCTATGGGGTGTATTTGTATTGTGCATGTTTGTTGTTAATGTTGTGCATGGCATGTTGATCATTTTTGTTATGGTTTAGCATGTTCTTGTTAATTTCATGGATTGCTTTCATGTTTCTTGATTAATTAAAGATTGGTAACATAAATTTGATTTTTCCCAAGAAGGCGAATTTAGAAGTACTCAGGCAGTGGGTACGTCAGACTTTGGTATTCATAGCTATTCCACATTAATGTGACCTAGACTGGTGATCTGGGTACATTACAACATGGAAAAGACCTTATACATGTCTATTGCCAAGCAATGTTGGATAAAAATTATAAAATAAATTATGCTCAATCATGTAACCATTTCCTTGCATGACTGTACAAATTAATTTTCTACAAGGAATGTCCCAAATTAAGCAAGGAAGCAATTAGATTGATTAGGAGTATTGGTAATTAGTATTTGTAGGAATATTTTACCTATCTAAAAAACTACAAGGTGATTTCTCCTCCCCACCTTCTACCAAAATTTATTCCCAAAAAATAGGGGAAATTACTTATCAAACAATTTTGCAAATTTTCAATGCCACATTGTTAAAGAATGCAAGGAAAATAACATGTATCCCTTATAATATGTACACATGACATTATGGATTTCTAAATTCTAATCAAGCAAGACAGAAAACAAATTACATGTTGTAATACATATTTCCAAAAGGCCAAGTTAGAAGGCATGATCCCTTGTCCCTATTGGTTAATCATAACATAATGGTATCAATCACATGGTCCTATTCACATGAGCAATGGGACCATGAATTATCATTTGAGAATGTTGCAACTTGGGAAGAAGTATAGTTAAGACTTAAATCTTTGATTTTGCCTCTGCATACTACAAGTCTTTATATGAGTATATGGAGAGGATAAAATAAAAGTTGGTTGAAGCAAAGAGATTGCTAAAGGAGGAAGAAAAGAGAAAATTTGATGAAGAAAGAATTAGGAAGGAGGTGGAATAGAGGATCAAATATGAATAGGAAAATGCAAAGAAAGAAGAATAGGAAAGATTACAAGTTGAAACTAAAAAGGCCAAAAAGGAGTAGGAATGTCATCGGTTGTAATAGGTGTGTACCGAGAGTGTACTGAGAGCGACAAGCACAACGTACTAAGAGCGACAGGCGCAGCCAAATTAGTCGACCTGTATTAATAAGTATCCCAACCATAACTTGTGGTTGATGAACGCACATAGGTGACGATGAAAACAAAGATAAAATGGGTTTTTTAAAGTGTAGTCTAAACGTTTTATTGTTTGGCAGTTTTTTGGTATTTTTTTTAGTTTTATTTTGCTCCAAATCGAAATCCGGTGAGGAAGGGTTGGATCTGCATATTTGAGTGGCTAAGTTTGTATAGTCCAAGTGCCTCGGGGGTTTTTCATCATGTTGAATCAATTTATGCATTCAGAAATGCAATTTAAACAACAAAAAATAGTAATTCAATTTAAACAACAGAAAATAGTGATTTTGTCTAGATTTACACAACCAGATTTAGGCCAAAAAACCCAAAAAAATAGAAAGTTTAGCCAAAGCCGTTTTTTTATGCTTGTGTAACGAGCATACCATCCAGTATTTGATTTTACTAATAAAAGCGGTAGAAATAAAATGAAGCAAAAGGCTCGGAACAGTCGTCGCAAGCTATGCACTATTGATCTAGAGCTTACGCTAAACCAGATATATTGAAAAACAATTAAAAAGAAAAGGTTATTTTAATTTCTCTAAGTTTAGGGTTTAAACCCAAATCGGAACATGTGCTTACTGGAAATCATTTGAACATTTCTGTGTCGCTTAATGCCTACGATATTTCGTTAAAGCCCATTTTTGTGTCTCTTAGTGCCTCTGATATTTCGTTTAAGCCCTCGATCTCATGATTGACACAATTGAGATAAGTGAAATTGGTCTTCTTGTCCTCTTAAATCCAGATGAGCAAAAGCATTTTTTGCATCATCTATCTGTGACAGATCTTACATGCATTAATGTTGCATTTTATGATCATTATGTTTTCTCCATAAGCGTTATGAACGTTGAGAGTCGCATATGCACTTGGTTGTGGGTTGTGGCATGACCAACCTAGAATTAAATGAAAACATGTAGTAAGTGGATAAACCTAATGGTGTTACAATATCCCCACCTATCGAACTCTCTGGCAGGTTGTGAATTGGTACTCGAATTCCATCCAAAACGCCAGCAGGCCATACTCTACTACTACTTATGCCTGGAAAGTAGGCTGGTTAAAGACTAGTCTTCATATAGATATTAATCCATGTTAATCAGGGGCCTTTATACTAAGGAACAGAGAATGACATGAGCGATGGTTGTGCTATTAAATTAGGGCATACTTAATGACTAAGGAACAGAGAATGACATGAGCGATGGTTATGATATTAAAGCAGGGCATACTCTACTACTACTTATGCCTGGCAAGCAGGCTGGTTAAAGACTAGTCTTCATATAGATATTAAACCATGTTAATCAG
The DNA here is from genome assembly GCA_009831015.1 of Picea engelmannii. Lineage (NCBI taxonomy): Eukaryota > Viridiplantae > Streptophyta > Pinopsida > Pinales > Pinaceae > Picea > Picea engelmannii. Next base: position 612,394 of record ML787050.1, read on the forward strand.
GTGCCTTAATGACTAAGGAACAGAGAATGACATGAGTGATGGTTATGATATTAAATCAAGGCATACTCTACTGCTACTTATGCCTGGCAAGCATGTTGGTTAAAGACTAGTCTTCATACAAATATTAATCCATGTTAATCAGGCGCCTTAATGACTAAGGAA
>ML787051.1:0-18578 GCA_009831015.1 Picea engelmannii
CCTCTTGGTAGTCTCTTGCTCAAGCAACTCCTTGTTGAGTCTGCAGGGTATTCAACAACCCCGTGAAGGTCCTCTTGACACTTCCTTCTCCCTCAGAACTCTAAGAGTTCTTCCTGTGCAAACTGACACTTACTCAATGCCCTCCTGGCAGATCTCTTGCAGAATCCCTCAGTGATTTTGTTCCCTTCAGCGAACTCTAAGAAGAGTTCTCCTATGCGCTTTGTGCACTTGCTCAATGCCCTCCTGTCAGATCTTTCCTAGAATTCCTCAGAATTTATGTCTTCTCTAAACTCAAGATAGAGTTATTCTCCTTAATGCAACCCGTGCATCTACTCAATGCCCTCTTGGAAAAGCTCTACAAAACTCCTCATAGATTCTGTCTTCTCTGTGCCTTCTATGCACCTGCTCAATGCCCTCCTGGCAGAGCTTCTACATAATCCCTCAATGATTCTGGTCTATCCTTTGCTCTCTTCTGCAAAGTCTTACCTCCAAGGTATTCAACAACCTTAAGGATTCCTTTTTGAGCCTAAAACTTTAGCTGGTGCACCCTCCTGACACATCCTTGCCCAAATTCCGCAGAATTCAGGAGTGCATCTAGGCACTGGCTTTCAGAACCCACAGCATTCTGTCACACCCTCTTGGCATGAAGCCTCAAAGAACCCAACCTGAAATCAAACAACCCATAGATAGCAGAACCTATCCGTCCTTGCAAATGCCTACTAACACACATTCACAACATATAATGAACACACATAAAGACATTCATCACACACATAATATCATGCAGGAAAAATTGTTTCTGTTTGTATTAATCAAGAATGCCTGTACAAAGGTTATGAGTGCGAACTGCAACAGAGTCTCATATCCTTCTCTCCTCCACTCTAACTCTCACAGAGCTCTCCTATCTCTCAACTCTACCTTTCAAAAACAAGATCAAAACATCTTTTACATGAGGGGGCTCTTCGAGCTCTTCCCTCCATCTCACCTACTCTATTCAATTACATTGAATTACATTGAATGGGCTATCTAGTCCGAATCGGATCTAGATCTCAGCCTTACAACCATTCAAGGCCTTCTTTAACTACATCTTACTCAAAGGCACGGATTTGGTTCTACCAGCCTTACAAACATTTAATATAAATTTCAAATTCAAAATTTGAAACGAGAGGGTTGTGCCTTTCCTTCTTCATTGAATGCACGCTTTGCTGGCTGGCTGGAACATGGCTGGCTTGGAGTGATGCTCCTGCATCATACTTCTCTATGCTCCTGCATCATACTTCTCTACTGTGGAAAATTCATGAGCTCCTGCTCATGAGCTTCCCAACATCATTGTTGAAATCCACCTGGATCCCAAACAGTGCTCTGGAGTTGTTCATCTGCTCCACTGCTCTGTTGTTGTTGTTGTTGTTGCCCTGCTTCTCTTGCAAGTCCCTTGTTGTTCAGCTCCTCATTGCTGACCACTTCTGGTGATTGGATCATCAACTTTCTGATCTCCTTGATCACTTCATCCATCTTCTCAAGTGGCTGGCAATCCTTTTGCAGTTTGTTCTGTTGCACTTCTTCTCTGCAAATGGGCAGATCATCATGATCTCCCATGTCATCCTCTTCATCCTCTATGGCACTAAGTGTCCACTCTACTGCAAAGTTCATCTTTTCAGTCCTATCACTCTGTTGCTCATCTTTTTCCTGTGACAGTTTGACTATCATCTCTCCTGCTGGTATATTCCCAACTACCTCTAGTCGCTCCTTGGGCTAGTATTCTCCCTTTGTCTCCAACTTGATCTGTTGGATGTGCATGCCCTGCACCTTCACCCTTCTCTCCAGAGCTTCAATCTCTTCATATAGATCAAAAAATTCTATGCTGTCTTCTTCCTCCTCTTCTTCTTCTGCTGCAAGTTCCAATGCTACAGTTATCTCCTTTCTAGCTTCCTAGCTGAAAATTTTGGGCCATTATTCCGAATGCTCATCTTCTTTTGCTTGGGAAAACATCAACGTCTGCTCCATTTCTTCGATAGTCACTGATGGCTGCCTTTCTACTATTGTTGCATCGACAACACAAGCTCTCACCTCAACTGGGCTAAGTGACAGGAATATCTCAATCCCTCCAATGATCAGAATGCTCTTCTGATCTTCTTTCTCTATCAACTCCTCTCGCTAATACAAACTCACCTCTAAGTTCATGAGACTCTCACATACCCTCATCTACTCTCCCTTGCCCTCCTGGAAATATGGGATTTCCTCTCTGCCCTCCTGACAGTTTATGAGATCAATTGATCCCATCTCCATCAGCACTCCTTGTTGGCATGAACTCACTTCTGAGCTCCCAAGACTTTCAGACAGTCTCATCTCCTTTTCCCTTCCCACCTAGCAGTTTATGAGATCCCGCAGCAATCTCAACTCATTGCCCACCTAGAAATATGAAATTTCCCTGCTGTCCTCCTAACAGTCTATAAGATCCCGCAGCGATCTCATCTCATTGCCCACCTGGAAATTGGAAATTTATGTTTTTCCCTCTTGGCAGTCTCTGAGATCTTCCAGTGATCTCAGTTCATCCTCATCACTGAGATTTCTCCCAGCTTTTGGCTCACATACATGAACCATATCCTCTTCATATATGAGGCTTTCAACATGCCTCAACCACATTTTCAATAGCCTCTGCTGTCTTCTGGCCAACATCTCCCTGACTGGCCATTTTACCTTCATCCTCATGGGCCATTCATACACCCAATGTGATTTTGCATCCTGCTACATCTGCAGTGAAAGTTCCTCCATCCTCGCTCTGATCTTGGTGAGCTCTTTATCCATATCAGCTTTGCTTGGCTACTGATGGATCTTCTTTCCATCTTGTCTATGGCCTTCAGTAGCCATTTTTTGGCTTCTACCTACCCTCCTGGCAAGTCTACTGCTGTCACTTTGCAACCCTGAGTGCTTCCAGTGTCCCCTATAGTCCTCCCAACTGTCTTCTTGACTATTGGGTACCTGCGAGAAATCACCACAGAGTCTCAATACTCTTCCTTCCTCTAATACCAAACTGATGCGTATCAAAGTACTATTTCTCCTCTCGCTTCCTCTGCCTGCAATATACAAACAAAGTCAAGTTATGATACCAAAAATGATGCAGACCACTGACCCTCGGGCTGAGATCCACGCAGGATCGTTCTAAATCTACCCCTGAGTCTGATTGACTCTTCGATTCCTTCACAGGGAATCCCACACACACAAACCACAGTGTTTTCCATAGGTCCTTATAGGTATGCCCGCGTGATCAAACACTAGTCATCAACCCAAATCTCCTGACCAACAATATGATCACACCTTTTTCCGAATCGAGATTTCGGGTTTCATGATATCGCGATTCCTGTTGTCGAGTTTCCTGTTTCCACAACCTCCGAAACCCGAAATGTCCAACCCTGTTATGCCGAAATATGAAATCTTGAGACTGCAGCCCCACTCAACAATATGTTGCATTTCGAAAATTTTGGAGTTTCACAATCAAGTTGCCCGACTCTTTGTCCTCAGGACTTCTGAAATCCCAAACCCCTGTATGCCGAAATCTGGTCCTGTCTTCGTGACCCAGCACTATTCCTTGCTATTCTTTCGGGAATTCGTGTTTCGAAAGTTCACAAATCCCAGCGCAACAATTCCTTTTCCACTAGTACTCCCAGTATCCGAAGTACCAAAGTACCGAAATCCCGAAACTTCGGTCCTCCTTCTCCTAAACAAGATCAACAACTCAAAGACTCTCCTAATCCAACGACTCAGATCCTTTTGGGACTTTATGGGTCATGAGTTTCGAACTCTTACCCCTGCATCTTCCAATAGTTGAAATACCGAAATGCTCCTTTTGGGGATTTCTCCGAAACCTTGTCCATGTGCACTTTTGGGGACTTGGAGATTCGTAATTTTGTGAATCCTCCACGACCAAACCTTGATCCTTCAACTTCCCAGTATCCGAAACCTCGATGGGCTCAGATCTTTTCCATGTGTCCTCTGAAATGGATGGTCCTGATCTTTTCGTTGTTTCGCGTACCAGGAGTTTGAAACTCTTGGTACCAAAATATCTTCCTCCTCTACCTTCTGAACTTTGAATAGTCGAAATGCCGAAGTTCTGCTCCAAAGGCAAGTCGTGTTTCATGACTTTGGGATTTTCACCGTAAAGTGCCTTGGTCTCTTGTCATCAAGATTATCGAAATGTCGAACCCCAAAATGTCGAAATGATCTAGCGGCTCCTCTCCTTTTCATACGAGGATTAAACCTCGTGCAACTCCTCTTGGATCCGATGGCTATCGGTCCTCCGTGCTAAATATGATGGTAGCTATGCTCCCCCTTGTGAGCTTCTGTTTCTTCCCGGTCCTTGGAAGAATTCAACTTGTCAAAGGCCTCGAATTTTGTCCCTGCTACGAAGCCTCTACTCACAGCTTCTATCTGCGTTCTTGAAGATGCTTTCCCTCCTGAGCTTCCTCGAACTCAAACTCTCCAAAGGGTATCCTTTTAGCCTCTACGATACTTGCAAGGCTCTGTGCATGAAAGCACTCTTCCTCACGAGCTTCTCTTCTCTAAAACCTTGAAAGGTTTTCACGAACTCTGTGATTCCTACAGGTTCTCTGCACACACAAAGGTGCTATCTATCGTGAGCTTCTCTGTTGCTCAGACCTCTAAGGGACTTAACCCTTTTCTCTCCCTCAGATGGAGAATCTGATGCCCTCTTGGTAGTCTCTTGCTCAAGCAACTCCTTGCTGAGTCTGCAGGGTATTCAACAACCCCATGAAGGTCCTCTTGACACTTCCTTATCCCTCGGAACTCTAAGAGTTCTTCCTGTGAAAACTGGCACTTACTCAACTCTCTCTTGGCAGAGCTCCTGCAGAATCCCTCAGTGATTTTGTTCCCTTTAATGAACTCTAAGAAGATTTCTCCTGTGCGCTCTATGCACTTGCTCAATGCCCTCCTAGCAGAGCTTTCCCAGAATTCCTTAGAATTTTTGTCTTCTCTGAACTCAATATAGAGTTCTTCTCCTCAATGCAACCCATGCATATACTCAATTCCCTCCTGGTAGAGCTCTCTAGAACTCCTCAAAGATTTTGTTTTCTCTGTGCCTTCTATGCACCTACTCAATGCTCTCCTGACAGAGCTTCTACAGAATCCATCAATGATTCTGGTCTATCCTGTGCTCTCTTTTTCACATTCTTACCTCCAAGGTATTTAGAAGCCTTGAGGATTCCTTCCTGAGCCTAAAACTTTAGTCGTTGCACCCTCCTGGCATGTCCTTGCCCAAATTCCACAGAATTCAAAAATGCATCTAGGCACTGGCTTTCAGAACCCGTAGCATTCTATCACACCCTCTTGGCATGAAGCCTCAAAGAACCCATCCTGAAATCAAAGAAACACAAATAGAAGAACCTATATTTCCCTACAAATGCCTACTAACACACATTCACAACATATAATGAACACACATAAAGACATTCATCACACACAGAATATCATGTAAGAAAAACTACTTCTATTTGTATTAATCAAGAATTCTCGTACAAAGGTTATGAGCACGGAATGCAACAGAGTCTCGGTTCCTTCTCTCCTCCACTCTAACTCTTGCAGAGCTCTCCTATCTCTCGACTCTACCTTTCAAAAACAAGATCAAAATATCTTTTACATGAGGGGGCTCTTCGAGCCCTTCCCTCCATCTCACCTACTCTATTCAATTACATTGAATTACATTGAATGGGTTGTCTAGTTCGAATCAGATCTAGATCCCAGCCTTACAACCATTAAAGGCCTTCTTTAACTACATCCTACTCAAAGGCACGACTTTGGCTCTACCAGCCTTACAAACATTTAATACAAATTTCAAATTCAAAATTTGAAACGAGAGGGTTGCGCCTCTCCTTCTTCATTGAATGCATGTTGTGCTAGCTGGCTGGCTGGCTAGCGCATGGCTCGCTTGGAGCAATGCTCCTACATCATTAAATTGTTGCGACGTTTTTTCTATATAAACAATGAAAGTTGTCATCGCACTTGCGATTCTTTTTCTATATAAACAACGAAAGTTATCGTCGCACTTGTGATGACAACTTAAATTGTTGCAACGTTTTTCCTATATAACAACGAAAGTTGTCGTCATACTTGCGATGACAACTTATATTGTTGTGACACTTTTTCTATATAAACAACGAAAGTTGTTGTCGCACTTGCGATGGCAACTTAAATTGCTGCGACACTTTTTCAATATAAACAACGAAAGTTGTCGTCACAAGTGAGATGACAACTTAAATTGATGTGACGCTTTTTCTATATAAAGAATGAAAAGTTGTCTTCGCAAGTGTGATGACAACTTAAATTGTTGCAACACTTTTTTTATATAAACAACGAAAGGTGTCGTCACAATTGAGATGAAATGTTGGTTTCACATTGTTTGCATATATTGTCGTATTGGCGACGATATTTCTTTTTTTGTCGTAATTGTGAGAAGTTCCCTAGGGTCGTCGCTCTTGTGATGTTAATTCAAGTTCATCGCAATTGCCACGTGACATAAAATGATGTTTGAGATACTCCATATTCATCGCAATATCCTTGACATAACGTCGCAAGAGCATCGAAATAGCCGTTGCAAAATGACCCAAATTTGCTAGTGCGATAAGTGTAAAACCTACAATTATAAAGAAGTACAAAAGAACATGATGAACAAAAAATAGACACAAGGAGCCAGTTGGAATAGGTGGGTGGCCACCAATATCCACCTGGATGAATCCTCCCCCCTTAGGAAGCAATGGTATCCATTGCATTCAGTTCCCCCATCAGGTGAGGAAACTTCTGTTGTATGTTGCCTCAGGTGAGCCACTTTCCTTGGTGTAGGATTTTCCCTACCTTGACAACCCGATAAAGTTGTATATGCTGATTTCGAGTGCCCTTGACTTGTGTGTCCACTATATGATCAGTGGATGCTTGTTCCATGCAGTTAGGTTTGAGCTCTGTTGGTGTAAACTATTTTGCGATCTCCGAGGTGTCCAATAATGGTGGAAAATATGGTCAAAGGAGGTCCACATTGAATACTGGATGTAGACCAAGGAAGGTTGGAGTGTTGAGCTAAAAAATATTGCTAACCACAACCTTGGTGATAGTTTAAGGCCCATAACGAAGTGGGCGAAGCTTCTGATGGGGCCCAATGAGACGTTCCTTCTTCAAATGTAACCAGAATTTGTCGCCAACCTGAAACTGGTGTGGTACCCTGTGTTGATCATGGAATTTCTTGTACTTAGCATTGGATTTCTGCAAACTATCCTAGACCTGGCTCGAGTCCCAACTTCTTGTACCCAAATCTTGTCGGGGACATGCACGAATAAAAATAAATGAAGATGGGTATCTCCAATCGTGTCATTGAATGCCTTAGTTGGCCTCTTGTGGGTGCACTCACCATTGTGCTCCATTCCTGAGGACATGCAACATCTAAGTGGCCCCAAATTTATCAGCAGGATTTGGACTTCACCACCACCTATCAGCTCTTGGGTATAGACGCAATTGTCATTGATTTTCATATTCAGGACAGACTCTTATGCCACCTAGACCATCTCTGCATTCCTACAAGCGAACATGCAAAGATGATTTGGGAATCCCACTACAGTCAGGTGGCAAGACATTTTGGCATAGAGAAAACTATGGTCGTTCTTCAGAAATATTTTTATTGGCCAAAACTTCGACAGAAATTCAGCAAGTATATCAGATCTTGCATTGCCTGTGCCATTTCTAAGACAACCATCAAGAAGCAAGGTTTATACACCCCTCTTCCTATTCTCAATAAGCCTTGGGAATCCATCTCAATGGATTACATGTCTAGCTTGTCGTCCACCAAGCAAGGAAATGATTAGCTTGTGGTCGTTGATTAGTTTTCGAAGATGGCCATCCTCACAGCTTGTAAGAAGAATGTCACAATGACATATACTGCCAAGCTCTTCTTAGAATGAGTTTGGGTCCTCTTTGGGATACCACAGACCATCATCTCTGACCAAGACATAAGGTTCCTCAACACCTTTTGGTTGAGCCTCTAGTCTACGTTGGACACCAAGCTCAAAACATCCACTACTTTCCACCCTGAAACCGATGGCCAAACCAAGGTCGTTAATCAGATGATTATGCACATCCTGCACATGTACAATTCTAAGCATCCACGTAAATGGGACGAGAGTCTCCCATATGTCCAACATAGTTACAATAGGGCCCTCCATAGTTCCATCGGTCATATCCCATTTCAGGTGGGTCTTGGATTCCAAGCCTTGGGACCCATTGATGTTTCACTTCCTCTTGCCACCGCACAGATAGACTCTTCCCCTGATAAGTCCGTGATCAACAAATCCACTAGATTCATTGAGAAAATTCAGCACATCTGCCAACAGGTCCAGGAGATTTTGTAGAAATCCAATGCTAAGTACAAGAAACACCATGATCAACACAAGGTACCACACCAGTTTCAGGTTGGCGACAAAGTCTGGTTACATATGCAGAAGGATATTCTCACCGGACCCCATTGGAAGCTTCACCCACTTCATTATGGGCCTTACACTATCACCAAGGCTATGGGTAGCAATGCTTTTGAGATTAAAACTCCACCCTTCCTTTGTATGCATCCAATATTCAATGTGGACCTCCTTCGGCCATATTTTCCACCATTATTGGACACCTTCGAGATCGTTGTAACACCCCAAGGTTGAGCCCCTGATGAATTGTAATTATGTTTATAGGCTGGTGATACAAGTGGTTATAAGTTGAGAGACTTATGTGTTTATTAGGCTGTTGAGCTAGATGATAAGTCAAATGAGCATGATTTTGTATATGTAAATACTCATATCATTAATAAAATTTACATCGTTTCATGTAGACCCTCCACGAAGAAAGAGTTATGGGGGACTAAGCTCCACTAGGTAGGGAAGGGGCTAAGTGTCTAGGAAGAGGGGATAAGCTAGAGGGATTACCTCTAAAGGAATAATATTATATTCTTATTTCTTGGAGTCTAAGGTTTGAATTAACCGTGTTGTCCTAAGTTCTTGGGGAAAGGGGACAAGTGTTAAGTGGAGCTCATGCAACTTCAGGGAGACATGTGTCAACCTGAGCGCATGAAACTTTTAGGTGGGAAAGTCGGCTTGTTGGGGGCTTCCCTCACCATTCTCATGACTTTGAGGATTCTCACGATTCTCAGTATTCCTTCACCATTGTGTCTGCACCCTCGTGAGGTTAGTCACCCTGGAATAGAGCCATAGTCCCCACTAGTTCACGTGTCATTATAATATGCAGATACTGGAGTTGTCTTATGTATTTCCTGTGAAGCTCGACGCACATGTATTGTTCATGAGTCATGTTTTGTCTTAGTGGTTGGCTGTTGCTACCAATGAAGTCCTTAGCTAAGCTTGGATTTCTGCTATATTTTGTGTCCATACCCATTTTCAATTGTTACCATCACTTATGCATTAGCCAAATTTTGTTGTTGACATCACCTATGTTCGTTTGACATAAGAGATGAATTGAAGAACCAAGTTGTAAGGCCTGTGAGAAACTATCCCTAGGTGAGAGAGTTTGTTGGGAAGTGAGTTATCCTAGAGGGAGTCCCATAGCATCTATAGTACTAAGAGACTTTTGGTCCAGCCTGTTGTTGAAGCCCAAGAAAAGGGAGGTGTAGTAGTTGATGGACTTGTAATAGTGAAGGTGTTCCCTCCTGGGGTGGAACATGCGTGTAGGAAATGAGGGTATGTGGGTTGTGGGCATAAGTGGCTCCTGGGATAAAAATCCTTCCTATTGTTCTTTGTGACTTCCCTGTTGTCCTTGCCAAGCCTAGAAATCCCTTGCCCAGTGAAGTTTAGTCCCAGCTTGGGGGTGACCCACTTCTGAGTGTGATGAGTAGCATGGTCTAAGGAAGGGAAGTTCATGAAAGGTCTGCACATAGTTAGTGGACCTCAATTAAAATATAAGTACCCATTTCGTTGTTCATTTACTTGCTATGTATTTATATATGATGTTACATCTATGGTTTTTTCTGTGATTACTGCATGTATGCATTTACTGTTATTTCTACATTAAGTTGTGTGATAGCAGGACTTCGCAAGAATATGTGTATGTACAAAATGTTAATGTTTAGTCTAAAATTGCATTAGATAGATATGTAAATAAATATATATGAATATTAGATGTTATCACTATTCATTACTGTCAAGTTTTATATGTGAATACTTGCGCAAATTTATTTGGTGGCATGGCCTGGCCTGTTGGTTTAAGGTCGTGAACAGTCACAAATTGGTATCAGGGCTAGATAAAAACATATAAGGTTATTTGAGTAGTGTTCTTCAACAGAGTTTGATGGTCGGGGATGTCACAAATTGGTATCAAAGCCATGGTTTCGACACTAAGCCTGGATGGTCCATGTTAGTGGTTAACGAGACAAATATTTCAAAGCGAATTATTGTCAAAAGGGACAAAATTCGAGGTTCAGAGCATCCCTGGGTGCAAAGATAACACCTTGGTCGTGTTATGAAGCTCAGGAGGTATAATTGTTTATGGAATGGTATCAAATAAAAGAGACTGCAGTAACCATGGGTTTGGAACATAAAGGTTTGAACTTGGGTCGTAAGATCTGAGTGGAGAAAGACTGTTGGCTTGATTCCTCTGAGTTATACTTTTAACCTGATTGACCCAGGTCCAAGCCTGCTAGGGTTCCATCAAAGACTCTAATACTATCAACCCTCATGGTAAACTAGAAGGAAACACACAGTGCATGGAGTACACTGTGCAGTCTCACCCAAGATAGTCTTAATGGGTGACTGCAATACTCAGGTGTTTGTAGTCCAGGATTGAATGGAGATCTGAGAAGTGTGTGATGAGAGTTCTATTTAACTTGTTAAAGAAATATATGGTCCTTCCCAATTATGCATCTATTGTAATTATCTCATTCATTCATCATGCTAACACCTACTCATAAATAGTAAAAGAGACACAAGAATTTAATTACATAACACAAGTTTTATCATGGTTCACCCCCCCATGATATTTCCACAAAGATATGGCTCTCAAGCTATTTTATTATGGTAGTTCCAAAACTACAGAGTCATGTGCTTTACAACTCGTTCTTAGTCGGGACGAGATCTATTATGAGGCATACTAGATCACACTAGGCTCCTCAACCTATTATCTAACCCTCAAGATCTACCCATCTGACCCTCTACAACTCAACATCCTACAAAATTAGGTCGTATGACAAAGTAGTAAACCTAGTTATCAAAACAGGACTCCTTCCTCTCTTCGTCTCTTCAGATTCTCTGAACTCGACTCTCTATACTCTTTCATAATGGACAACCACTACCTCTTATAGACCTCCTAGGTATCTATATATATACGTCTCTGACTCATCATCCATTACAATGTATTACAAAAGGCCTAACCTTAACGTCGTTAGGTCCTCCATGCATGTGTGTGTGTTGTTATTCCTTCCAGCTGCCCCTTTCCTCGTGCATGTCTTTCTTCCCAAAATAGCCTTTATTTCCAATTTGGCCTACTTACAACAGGCCCCCAACACTAACATGTGGCTCGTCGCAAGCCACCTAACCCCTGTGTGCTTCATCAATCTCCCTTGTGATCGCTTGGAACTTATCCATGAGATTCATTGCCTATTTTTGGGTCTGCGCGGTCTGCTCCTTGAGTGCGTCCAATATCTGCACTCCAATCCTATTGTTGACCATCCTTGCACATTCTTCTTGGGTTTGTGACATATATGTTTTGGCTTCCTCTCCCTGTGCAATGAATTCTTCTGATCACTCCTAGAGTGGTTCCATCTGATCTTGGTGCTCCTTTTTCTGTGTCTGCGTATGAGTTATGCATGTATTTGCTTCATGTCTTACACCCCTTTGATGCGCTTCCTGATCGACATTGTCTTCTACCTCTGCTTGAGGTCATGGATAGATGCACTTATCATTTATCCTTCTTGGTCCCACTGTTGGACCTACTGATCCTCTTCTAGTTTCATCTAGAGTTGCACTGCTTTCTCGAACAAGTCATCCACCGTGTGGAATTGTCATTCTATCTCTTGTATCTGCATTGTTGCCTCTTATTTCCTTTGATCCCTCACCTCCAGTGGAGTGGTAGGTGTGAGCTACTCCCAAAGATTCTTGATCTCTTGTTGGTCTTGATCGATTGTCTGCACAATCTGATCAATCTTATCTATTGTCGTGAGTTCGAGCATTTGCACATTGTTTGGGACCTTCTCGTAGGCTACGACGACTTTCTTCTCCAATCCCTTCACGTGTTCCTTCTCATATTTAGTCTCGAGATTGGCTTGATCAAGTACCAATTCCAACCCATCTCGATCATCCTTTTCCTACTGCAATTTTGTCGTCTCCATGCGTGCATGAGACTGTACCTCCTATGTGATGCTGACCTACAGTTTATACAAGGCCTTGGATGGTATCCACGACAATACCAACTGTAGTTGAGACAAGTCTTTTAGGAGTGTCTTCCCCACGATTTCATCCATGCGTAGCATGCTGGGTGTGACATGAAATGTTGAACTCAACTGTGTTATCGTCTTGATTGTATCCTACTCTCTTGCTCCAGGTGCACCTCCTACCTGTGATGCTGATGGGCTCGTTTCTATGCTAGTGTCGGCTGCATGCGCTTCCCCGATCTACCTGAGGAGATGTTGCATGTATTCCATCTCTTCTTCAATTCTGTCCCTTTGACGCACAACATTCTCAAAATCCTTGAATGTGCGATCCTAGACCATTTGGGCCACCATGTCCACATCATCCTCTCTGATCATGTATTCTGGAGGTGTTCTATGTGCCTTCATCTTCTTGCGTGCACCCCTCATCTAGGTGGTTGGCCTCTTAGTCTGGCCCGAATCTTGTGGCATAGAACTTGATGTAGTTCCTTGTGCTACCTTGGCCTGTTTCTATTGTACATGGGGTGCCTATGTGTTGTTCTTCTTCTCTGTCTAGGCTCTTGTCTTGGATGTCCCCCCTTTCTTCTATTGTGGTTTTTTCTAACCTGTCCTTGGTTTCTTGGGCACTGTTACTTCCTAGGGCTATGTATGTTCCTGCCCTACCTCCTCAACATGTGTATGTTCCTGTCTTACCTCCTCCTCCTCCATCTCTGCGGGTATTTCTTCAGTGAGGATTGGAATCCTCCATTCATCTTCCCAATCCTTAATGGCCATTTGTATGTCTCCATCTGTGATGTAGTAGCGTAGTTGTAGACATTTATTGTTGGGGTCCTTCCGCGCCTGGATCCACATCGCATGTCTAGTGGCTTTGAAGTTTTCTATGCCCTGATAGGGTTCAAACACTTATGGTGTTATCCTCCAAGTGTTGGCGATGGTTTCCTATAGGTCACGAAGATATCCTTCGAATATAGATGCATTCTCTTTTCTGTTCTTGGCGTACGAAGTAACTCCAAGCGATAAGTATCGCACTCCATGGCAGGGTTTGAGTCTCGTGGAAAAAAATGAGTACTTTGGCTCCTTCCATCCCATAATGGAAATGAGGATGAGTAGCCATGAATAATGAAATTATGTCCCCAAATTTTGTGCATCCTTGCAGTTGTCTAGGAGAAAATTCAACAAGTAAGGGGCCTAGCTGAGTGTGGTTCCCTCGGTACACTGCGCTACAGCTACGACAACCCCTGCCGAGACTTCCTCCTTGTGGAATTTCCTGAGCAAATTGCATGCCATAATTTTGTGACCATTCTTGTCGCGATGTCACTAATATGCTTGATAATGATTCCGTGCGAACCCCTTTTGGTGTCGTATTTCTTCTTCATATCCTCAACCAGTGCTTTCTCCTTTGTTTTGTCCTCGAGGAACTGTGTGGGATCCAAGCCTCGTGATGGCATCCCTATGATGTGTGTAATGAGCTCTACGTCTATTGATATGAGTTGTTCCAGCCACAAATATCCTCCATGTGTGACTACCATCAACTTCTTGATGCATTTGTTTACATATTGGACTCTTCCAAAGTGTGGTAGGTCCAACAGACTTAAAATCCAAGTTTTTGCTAGTCCTATTGCCCACTGGACTAGTTGATGGATTAGTTCCCCAAAGGGTCCTATACCCATAGTTTGTAGGTAGACCTGCTTAGAGAAATCTTGGAACTTGTCTGTGTTTGTTACATCATGGTCTAAGTACCTCAATTTTTCTACATAACATAAAAAATTTGTTGATACACGTACCCCTTCTGGTATGCATGAATTTTTTTTTGTTGCGGTGGGTTGTCTGCACGGTGACCTAGGTACCATCTCCTTGCCCTTTCATTGTGGTGGTTGAATCGAGGTTCCAACCTCCATTGTTCGTTCTTTGAAATACCCCTCTGGTCGGCAAATGAAATCTTCCATTTCTCCCTCTTGTGGTTGTTCCGACGTGGTTGTCTGTGATTCTTCTGGTGCAACCATTTATTCCTGGTTTGGATCCATCCCATTGAATCTCGGGGCTTCTTCAAGGTTTTATGGGTTCCCTAGGTTTCCTACATATCCATTTTGTCGGCCCTGCCCCTCTTCTATCCTATCGATGTCCATTCCTACAGGTGCAGTCTATTGGGTTTCCTCCTCGATGGGTGTGGGGCTTCCCAGTGTTGTATCCAGTGATGGGATTTTGTCCACATTGATGACTTCTGGTGGCTGAGATGGTTGTTGTGCACTTCCCTACGGTTGCGATTATTCCCTGGTCCTACCTCAGGGTTGTCTGATAGTCTGGCTTGGTTCTGCTTATTTAGGTGGTGCCATGGTGGTAAAAAATTATCGTTCGTCGAGATCAGTAGTCTCTTCAACCTCTACAAAATTCACTCTCTGCTTCGTATGCTCTCTCGCTCTTGTGCCTATTCCAATTTCGCAATAACCTTTCTGCTCCCACGTCCTTGATTTGTATTGGTGTCGTGTGAAGCTTGTCGCAGATTTTTCCATGATTATGGATTAAATGAATCGTTGGTTTCTTCATACTTTCCATTGTTTTCCCTCGTCATCTCTATTTGGTTCTATTAATGCGACGTCCCATCAATCGTTTTCGACATTCAAATCCACTATTCGTCATCACTTGACGATTCTTTTGATGTATCCGCCTTTCCCACTTGTTTATGCTTTGAACAGACCGTTGGCCTTGTCTCAATCAAGATTGTATTGTCGAACATGTGTTCTCCTTCTCCTTTTGGTGCACTATGCCTCTGTTGGTACCTTTTGATATCTTGTACTATATCTTGTTTTTCTTTCTATTTTTTTTACTGTGCGGTGACTTTCAAGTTGCGGGTGGTTGACTGTCCTTGTACAACTTCATTCGTCTCCCATTGATAATCCCTCTAATTTTTGTGCCTCCTAAGTATTTCAACTGTTCAAATCCTCCATCTGTGATAGTGTGTACTTCGTATGGTCCTAACCAGTGCATTCTAAGTTTTCCCAGATGTTGAATGGATTTATTGTCATACATCAACACTAAGTCTCCTGCCTTGAAAGTTTCCTCTTGATATGTCTATCATGGTAAGCTTTGTCCCTTTCTTTATGAACTTCTTGGTGGAACCCTGCTAGGATCTTATCTTCCTCCATGATCATCAATTGATTCATCCTATATTGTATTGTGCCTCGTCCTATCATGTTCGTAATCACTGCTACGTGCAGACTGGGTACCAAAAATTCTAATGGTACCACTGCTACGTGCAAACTGGGTACCATAAATTCTAATGGTACCACTGCTTCTTATCCATATACCAATCTGAATGGTGTGTGTCTTGTCAACTTCTTGCATGTGGTCATGTATGCCCAGAATAATGTTGGTATTTTTAGATCCCAATCATCCCTATTAACATTATAGATCTTCGTCAGTGTATTTTTAAGGATTTTTCTAAAGGCTTCTATTGTTCCATTCACTTGTGGATGATATGGTGTACTCTTTTTATGATGGACTTCAAATTCCTTAGTCATCGCCTTAATAATGTTGTTAATAAAGTGAGTTCTTTGGTCACTCATAAAAACCCTTGGGCAACCAAATCTAGTGAGAACTTGCTCAAATAGAAAGTGTGTTTTTGTTTATGTGCTGCAATATTTGACTGGAGTTGCTTCTACCCATCTTGTCAGATATTTTGTCACGATGATAATGTATCATGCTCTTGTCCTCTTTGTTGGTGGGTTAATTGGTCCCACAAAATCTATTGCTCATTTTTCGAACACCTGCAATGTTACCTGTGGTCGCAGGGGCATCATGTACCCTCTATTAGGTTTACCAACCCTTTGACATACATCACATCTCTGGTAGTACTATTTTGAGTCTCTGTGAATGGTCGACCACCATAGTCCTGTGAGAAATACCTTCTACATGGTAGCTTTGCCTACATAGTGTCCTCCTAATATTCCTTCATGGGATTCTGCTAAAACCATTGGTCTTTAATGTTCTAGCACATATCTTCACAAGATGCTATCTATGCCCATTTTGTATAAGTGTCCTGCAATCAATTGATAATCCACAACCCAGACTACCAGGTTTTTCTTCTGCGCATTGTTGTATTCCCATGGCGCAATCCCTATACTCAACTACTGGATGATGTATGCAAAGTATTCATCGACGATTTGGACTGAAAATAAATGTTCGTCTGAAAAGTTATCCTCTAAATTTGTAGGTTCCTCTCCATTCGTGACCCTTGATAGGTGGTCAGGTCCTGCATTCAACTTCCCTAGCTTCACTATTACTTCAAAATCAAATTCTTGAAATGACAGTAGCCATCGACAGATTCTCCCCCCCAACACTGTCTTGTTGAAAGGGTACTTAAGGGTTGAATGATATGTGAACATCTTAAATTTTTTTCCCAGTAAGTAATGTATAAACTTCCGAAGCACATAGACCATATCTAGGGCTTCCCTCTATGTAGTGTTATAGTTTTGCTCCGATTCTAACAGTTTTCTGCCTGCAAATGCTATCAGATGATCCAATTATCCTACTCTTGGTTGTGCCAAAATAGCTCCAAGTGTTATGGTTGATGCATCTACATGTACATGGAATGTCTTATCCCAGTCTGGGAATACTAATATTGGCATTGTTACCATCTTTTCTTTTAGTGTATCCAGACCGTGTTGACAATCCTCATTCCACTGAAACTTTGTGTCTTTCCTTAACAGTTTCTCCATTGGCGCGGTGATCTACGCGTACCCTTTGATAATTTTTTTGTAGTATCCTGTGTGTCCCAATGTCGCTCTTAGTTCTAGAACTGTTTTTGGTGGTGGCAGGTTAATGATTATTGCAATTTTGGTAGGATATACTAGTAAACCTTGATTTCATACTATATGGGCCAATACTATCCCAAACGGTGTTCCGAAGATGTAATTTTTTATGTTTAATGATATCTGGCATTGCCTGCATCTTTCTAAGATTAGATGCAAGACCTCTACATGATATTTCAATGGACTATAGACTATCTAATCATCCAAGTATACCTCTACAAACTGGTGGATAAATTGCTTAAATGCAACTATGAATACTCTGGAAAATATTGTTGGTGCATTCTTCAATCCGAACGACATGACCATGTACTAGTAGGATCCCCATTTTGTAGCAAAAGTGGTCTTATATTTGTCTTCCGGTGCTATCTTGATATGATGGTATCCTAAAAATATGTCAGTGAATGAATAAACTTCATGTCCTCCTACGTTCTCCAACACTTCATCCATGAAGGGTGTAGGGAATGGTTCGTGTAGGCACGCATCGTTCAACTTCCTCAAGTCGACGCATATTCTTATCTCGCCTTGTTTTTTCTCCTGACCTACCATTGGGCTTATCCATTCTGATTCTTCCATGGGTTCTATGATTTTGTCTTCGATCATCCTATCGATCTCAACTTTGACTTTTTGTTTATATATCAGATTTAGTCTGTATGGTCGTTGTTTGATCAGTCTTGCCCAACTCTGAGTGGTATATTCATTTCACCTAGCTCTCTTGCTATGCCCTTCATTTCTATAAACGTTATGGGAACATGTCATTTTACTCGCGCAATAACTCTGTTATGATTTCCATTGTCTTCTCATCCCAGTAGTCTCCAATGGTGGCCATTTTGGGATTCTCAACTTTCCCAATGTTGACTTTCTTCACCTTGATCAGCACAACAATTACTTCTAATTCTAGAGGTGGACCTTCCACTTCTCTCTCATCTTCATCTTCCTCAATCTGAATATCATGTGGATTGTCTTCATCTGGTATTTCTTCCTGCACATGCTAGCATGACAACAGTTCTTTCACTATCTCTCTGTTCTGTTGTTGCTCTTATGTTATGAGTTTGACTTCTGGTTCCTTAATGAATATCACCCCTTTTATTTGCTTAAGTGCTGCATCTATGCTGGGGTTCTCATGTTCAAATGCGAAAGTAACTGTAAAGTTTTGTTGTAGTATTGTCCAGCTCGCAGTTCCTCTGCACAGTTCCTAGTTTGTATACCAGTTTGTTGGTGTACCTTCTAATGTGTGTATGAAATGATGAGGCCATTCCTCTAGAGGTGTCATTTTCCATAGTGATCTGCACTTCTCCAAGTGTTCTATTTATGCCCCATGTCCATCGTAATTATGTGGTTGGTTGGTTCTCTGTTCTGCACCA
>ML787051.1:29443-59365 GCA_009831015.1 Picea engelmannii
GCAAAACACTAATTATGCATACCTGTTGTGGATTATAGCATTTTGACACAAAAACTCTTCAAAATCTTCTTCAAAACATGAAAACACATATACACATTTGGCAAAAAGGATCTAATTAACATCATAAAATCAGTCATATCACATGCCCAACACCATCCTGAATGTTGAACTACTACCTCCACGCGGTGTTGATAATTGACTAATGATTCCTGAACTGGCTCCCCTAGTTGTTGTTCCTTGTGTAGACATACTTCATGCTGTCTTCCTTCTCCTAAAATTCGGTTGTCTAAACGGTGATGTGCTTTTTGATGTGTTAGGCGCACATGGGTTTATGGGTTCCACACTGACATTAATATGGATAGGATTGTTTCCTTTGGTTCTTGCTCTTGGACCTCTCGTCTTCCTCTGATATGTCACATGCAGGATTTCCTCAATCTTCTCCACAGCCCAGAGATCCTCTACCTCCTCTTCATCACTTGCCAATCCTTCCCTCGCGGCTATGCCTCTCTTCTTGGTGTTCACCTTGTATTGGTAGGGTACTCCACTATGCATCTTTCCAGCCGACGCCATGATATTCTTGATCTGGTCATCGTCCATCATGATTGGGTCCAAGGCTTCTTCCTTCTTGCCTTTATCCACTTCTCCTTCCATTTCTCCTATTTATGTCAGTGCTTCCCCCCTTCCCCCATGCACGCAGGGAAGTTTAGTTTTATGATTCCATTGTCATTACACCTTTGTTATAGAGAAATATCTTAATATAAGTATATAAAGATCGAATATACCTTCCTCGAGGCCCGCATAGAAACTCTTTCTCTGTTGCACTGTATGACTTTGCGGTATCTACTACAAATTTGGTTATAAATCCTGCTACAATACTGTTGACCCAAAAATCTACTACGCGGGTGTATTTGTTATTCACCTGCTGTAACTGATCAATCTGAATTGGGGTCCACTCTAACTGTCGGATCCAGTTTTTTGCATGGTTATCCTTCAACCTCAATATCCACTACTGCAATAAGTGTGGAAAATCACATCTTCAAGAAGATCAATAAACACATACTTCAACCCTATCTCCTTTGTCTTCAACCATCTCCCGATCTCTACTTTTGTGGGATTCCATGGTCTCAATATCCCCTTCTAGCGGTGCATTCTTCTCACCTTCTTTTCGTTCGATTTGGTATTCTTTTGTCCTGCCTTCCGTAGATATTACTTTCTTTTAACAGATCTTTAACTGATCACATCCACTCAATCCTATGTTGTTCCAACCGAAAACAAAATCATTTGTTGGCTTGATTCCTCTGAGTTATAATTTTAACCTGATTGAGCCAGGTCCAAGTCTGCTAGGGTTCTAACAAAGCCTCTAAAACTATCATCCCTCCTGGTAAACCATAAGGAAACGCAGTGTACGGAGTACACTGCGCAGTCTCACCCGAGATAGTATTAATGGGTGACCGCATTACTGAGGTGTTTGCAGTCCAGGATTGAATGGATATCTGAGAAGTGTGTGCTGAGAGTTATATTTAACTTGTTAAAGCAATATATGATCCTTCCCAATTATTCATGTAATATAATTAGCTCATTCACTCATCATGATAACACCTACTCATAAATAGTAAAAGAGACACAAGAATTCAATCACATAACACAGGTTTTACCATGGTTCACCCCCCCTGGGCTACGTGTGTTATCTCCTAAAATAACATAGTCATTTTTGTCAATTTTAGGTGATAGGGAGATGTCCAAAAAAATATTTCTAAATTTTTATAGGCTTGTTAGAGAGCCTATTGTTTGTAAATAAACTTGAAATAAACATCGAAATTGATTTTCTTAAACAAAAGGGAGATTTACAGGTTTTGGTGGTTTAGGCGAACCTGTGAAACGTTCATTAACCACCGAAAGCCTTGGCTTTCGGTGGTTAAAAGGGAAAAATAAAGCCCGAGTAGCCACCGAAAATGTGTCAACGTGGAAAGATTAGGGCCCGTGTTTTAGCACGATCTAGATGTCAACTAGCACAACAATGAAATGATAACCGCCGAAAATCAAATGAATTGGTGATGTAAGGTGGTATTATTACATTTAATCAAGGTTTGAGGCTCTCTAGTACTTGTAAGACCCCCACTTGTCTTTTTGAGTTATATCCTCGCATACACAGAAATCTATGAAGTGATTGTTTCACCTAACTGTTTGATGTTCACGTGGCTCTCATAACTTCAAGTCCCAAGAGATATCTCCATGACGATTTCCCATTTATGTTTATTATTTTAAATCCCTTTGATATAGGAATCAAAACCGAGCTCTCTGTTATTCCTTATCTCTGTTTCATCAAGCCCGAGTCTTCAAGTTATTTTCAATATATCAAGCTCGAGTTTCTGGTTATGATTTATTAAGATTTGGTCTATCTCATAGAATCCAAGTCATCCCTATTCTTGTGCCTATCAATTCGCCACAGATCCACTGTTTCCTCCTGAATTTAGGTGTGGTGTCTCCCCTAGCTCGCAGGCTTTGCTAATTTGCAGGAATAGGCTAAATCAAACTCAAGCAAATGCAAAAGACGAGACCCGATCTCATGTCTAAATTGGATGGAACTTGGTATTTGGAGGCACATCCTGAAGTGGTTGAGTTTTTTAAACATGCTGGATGTTTCTCTTATTGTGAGAAATTGGAGAACTTCCATCAACAACTATCATAAGTTTTTGCTCTGTCATACGATGGAAGGAGAGACACCATTGGAAAGGAAGAGTTTAT
Source organism: Picea engelmannii (assembly GCA_009831015.1). Taxonomy (NCBI): domain Eukaryota; kingdom Viridiplantae; phylum Streptophyta; class Pinopsida; order Pinales; family Pinaceae; genus Picea; species Picea engelmannii. The sequence goes on from ML787051.1 coordinate 32,189, forward strand.
AGTGGACGAGGCATCTATTGCAGAGATCAACGGTCTACCTAGGACATGTGAGTGTTGGTTCAAGACTACTATACCACCAGACATTGAATTCAAATCCTATCTGCAACCTCAACATAAAACTCTCATCTGGAAGAAGGATATCCCAATGTCATTTCTAGAGACAAAATGGAAGGCTCTGTTGAAGGCCATATTTGCCTATATTACCTGTGAAGGAAGGTATAACAGGGTAATGTTCTATCATTTCAAGCTTTTAAACCACTTCACTGGAAGGTCACCTATCAACCTCCCTTACTACCTTCACAAGGAACTCATCAAGATGGCTTGGCAGGTTAAAGTTAAACCTAACAAGGCAGATAGTAGGGTATCACATCAAGGTTTAATCACTTTGATAGTTAAAGAATCTTTGAAGAAAAAAGAGGTTGACTTGAACTATTTCTTGTTTTGGAATGAGTTTCCAACTGAACTACAACAAGACAATAAAGGAAAGAAGCCTACAACAAAGAAATCTCTTACTCCTAAGAGCAGTAAGAGGAAGAGAAGGGCCATCTCACCTCCAAAGGAGAAAACAGAGTTCTCCTTTGTCAAGCGTAAGAGGGCCAAAAGGAAATTGGATTTTGGGAAAGAGGGTGAATAGACCGAGGGTCTTTCTGAGGGAGATAATCCTTTGGACCTGCCATACAGTGACTCAGAGCCAGAGCAGGATCTAGCAGAGAAACAAGGTCATGTATAGAATAAGCAATTGGCTAAAGCATACCCTAATCTACCATCCCCAACTCCCCCTTAGGAACAGTACAGACCCTTGGCAGAAGCATCTGCTAGAAGACCAAGACCGACCAGGTCACAGAAGAGAAACCAACTCCTTAAGAAGGTTTATGAGTTAGAAGTCTCTAAGAAACAAATCAAGAATAAAAATGCAAAGTTAGTTGATAAGAATGTGGAATTGTATGATATCAGTCAGGATTTCATGGATAAATATGATAAGACGTTGGACAAAAATAAATTGCTAATGAAGGAGAACACTAAGCTGAACAGACAACTCAAACTCCTAAGACTTAATATGAAAGAGACTCAGACTCCAACTCCCAAGAACTCAGGGTTAGAAACCCCAGCAGAATTGGCTACTTCCTTAGAGAAGGAAACAAAGCCTCCTACACAGCAGATTGAGGTTTCCAGCCCTATACAAGGAGGAGCATCATCACCAAAGAGACCTTGAACACTCATCGAAGCAGCAAGGTATTTCAATTTTGTAATTTTGAAATTTTGGTGAAAGCTAAGCTTTCGGTGGTTTAGGTGAACATGACGACTGTTCATTAACCACTGAAAGCAAAGCTTTCGGTGGTTAATACACCCAGAATTCCTCTGTGTTAACCACTGAAACCTGTCATTAGCCAGAGAAAGAGTATTTTTTCCCAAATCGAAGTTTTACTCGGCCAAATCTCTTGAAAACTCTTTCTAAAGATAGATATTGAATTATAATGTCCAATCTAAGATCCACTTTTGATGCAAAGGAGTTAGAGAAGGTGTTCAAGTTGATTTGGCACCTATTTTGGGGGAAATGAATTAGGGTTTATTTCCAAACTTGGAAAATTCGAATTTCATCTTCCTCAAGAGATATCAAACAGCCTTGGAAGGCTTATCTACACAGCACATAGGTTCTACATGATCTGAAGACCATAGAATGAGGAATTGACCTCATTTTGAGGATCTCTTCCTCTCTTTTTGTAAAATTGTTTTGACTTTCTATCTTTAGCATATTTGATCCATTCTTCTAGGATCTGAACTTTTATTGTAAAGCTATAAAGCCGAAGATATGAGATGAACTAAGGGTTAATCTTGGATACATTTTTGCTACTGTATTAGACTCTTATCTTGATAATAGAATCACAGTCTTCTTTTGCTTTCAATGTCAGATTTGTTCATGTACTTCATTATTCTATACTTTACTTCAGTTTAGCTCAGCTTCTAAGAACTGTTATTTTCTTATTAAGCTCATGAACTTGAATTAAAGGACTTCTTGCTATCTTGTATGACCCTGCACATTGTTGTATATGGTTATCTAGACTAGTATTCTTCATACCCTGTTCCAATTACTTTGTCTGATTATTGATTTCTAAAAGCACTATCTTATTCGAATGCATGATAAGATCTCCTTTTCATTAGCCATTAAGTTATCCCATTGATCCAAGAATACCTATTTACCATATTCTTGAGTTACCAAGCATCTTTGGCCTACAACCCCAAAGAGTTTCTTGGAGTGATAACAAATTGGCGATGTTGTCGGGGAGAGGAGATTGAAGCTCAGCTTCCTTGGGAGACGAAAAGATCCATCTTTGATGATAGACAAAGTCTAGACATATATTCGGTTGTAATCATCTATCTACTGACTCCATGAAGGATGGATTCAGTGGCGACTCCACAACATTCATATGTCAAAAGAATTTTCTTCTCGTTTGGCTTGGAGCTTTGCACCTCTCAATTTTTCTTCAGTTCCTGGTTTCCCATATCCATTACCTGATATGTCGGAATGGAGATATTTTATGCCTATCTTCAAAGACAACAAAGAATACAATCCTGCAGAACACCTCCTCAATTTTCATGAGTGCATTGATCTATTAGATCCGCAGCATGAAGATGTTCATGTATTCATTGTATGGTGATGCACGTCAGTGGTATTTTTCTTTACCTCCTTCCAGCATTTCATCATTGAAGAATTTTCACAGAGCATTCATTGAGCACTGCAAAAGGTATTTTTCAGATGAGTTTTCATTTGACAATTGTTGTGATGAATATGAATTACATTGTAAGCTTGAAGATGTAAATATAGAAAGATCTCTCCCTCATAATATACAACAGCCCTTTAATGATCTTCAAGATATTGTGTTTTCCCATCAACATGAACTACAAATGGATAATAAAGGAACTGAACGCTCTCTTACCATCCTTAAGTCTAATTTTTATGAATTGGAAGAGCTGGTTTCTTTAGCTACATAGAGAGATGATCATAAATGTATACATGATGTGGTTAATGATAGCTTTGAAGAGTATGTTGCAATAGGGGACATCTATCATTATAACCAAGATATTGGTGATCTTCAGGAGGATAACCATAACATTGATTCTTTTGACATTGTATCAAATGCATCTACTGACTTACGTTGTCATGAGGATGAGATTGTCCCCTTTGAAAACCCCAAAGATGATTATCAGATTGACACATTAGCAGGTGACAGTTTCAGATCTGCAACAGATTCTAAGGGTAACCCTCATCTTTCTGATTTGCAGACCGGGGCAAATTTCAGCAGATATGAGGAGGAAGGTGAGGAACATAAAGTTTCTGATTAGCAGTTGAGTTTGTATTTTCATTTGACAGAGGAAGAATAGTCCACATTCAGTATTGATATCAGTGAAGACAACAAGCAACAGGATTTCAGTTCTCAGTTGGGACAATAAGAAGACTTCCAAGGAAGACATCTATCTACAAACAGAGAGCCAGTCATGGAAGGGAAGTCATTTTTTGTGAATCAAAATGCTTTTGATATTGATTTTAGAGACCCGGTGGTCGATTTGATAGAATTACTTATTTTAGACCCTATGAAAGTTCTAGATTTCATTCATTCATCAATTTCCATGGGTGAGTATAAATTTCTGAAAGCTTATTTATTAATGCTGATATGTTTCAGTTATCTTCTATTAAGCATTGATAGAGATAAATTCATCACGGTTTTGAAGTTGCTCAAATCGATGTTATGGAAATATGTGTTTACCTGACCAAATTTTAGATTTGGTTAGCAGTAGGGGTAGGCAAAAGAATAAGCTCTTCATATGAGTACTTAAATTTTTTTTAGTTATTGGTTGAATAAGAAAAGCAAGCTACAGGTTGTCCGAAGATAAGTTGCTCAGGCCAGATGACTCCATAGCCCAATGGACTAGACACAATACAGATTGTAAATGATTACTAAGCAGGTGGCAGAATTTTCAGGTTAAATGGACAGGCACGGGTCTCAATGTTCTTGGAACCTCACTAAGAGGATTCCATCCATGAGTAGGAGCTAGTTGTTATCTCTTAAAATAGCACAATCATTTTTGTCAATTTTAGGTGATAGGGAGATGTCCAAAAAATTATTTCTAATTTTTTATAGGCTTGTTAAAGAGCCTATTCTTTGTAAATAAACTTGAAATAAACATCGGAATTGATTTTATTAAACAAAAGGGAGAGTTACAGGTTTCAGTGGCTTAGGAAAACCTGTGAAGCATTCATTAACCACCGAAAGCCTTGGCTTTCGGTGGTTAAAAGGTAAAAATAAAGCCTGATTAACCACCGAAAACGTGTCAACGTGGAAAGATCAGGGCCCGTGTTTTAGCACGATCTAGATGTCAACTGGCGCAATAATAAAATGATAACCACCGAAAATCAAATGAATCGGTGATGTAAGGTAGTATTATTACATCTGATCAAGGTTTGAGGCTCTCTAGTACTTGCAAGACCCCCACTTGTCATTTCGAGTTATATCCTCGCATACATAGAAATCTATGAAGTGAGTGTTTTGCCTAACTGTTTGATGTTCACATGGCTCTCATAACTTCAAGTGCCAAGAGATATCTCCATGATGATTTCCCATTTATGTTTATTATTTTAAATCCCTTTGATATAGGAATCAAAACCGAGCTCTCTGTTATTCCTTATCTCTATTTCATCAAGCCCGATTCTTCAAGTTATTTTCATTATATCAAGCCTGCGTTTTTGGTTATGATTTATTAAGATTCAGTCTATCTCACATAAGCCAAGTCATCCCTATTCCTGTGCCTATCAATTCGCCATAGATCCATTGTTTCCTCCTGAATTTAGGTGTGTTGTCTCCCCTAGCTTGCAGGTTTTACTAATTTGCAGGAACAGACTAAATCAAACTCAAGCAAATGCAGAAGGCGGGACCAACTCTCAGGTCTGAATTGGATGGAACCTGGTATTTGGAGGCACATCCTGAAGTGGCTGAGTTTTTTAAACAGGCTGGATGTTCCTCTTATTGTGAGAAATTGGAGAACTTCCATCAACAACTATCAGAAGCTTTTGCTCTGTCATACGATGGAAGGAGAGCCACCATTGGGAAGGAAGAGTTTATAGTGGACGAGGCATCTATTGCAGAGATCACCGGTCTACCTAGGACAGGTGAGTGTTGGTTCAAGACTACTATACCACCAAACATTGAATTCAGATCCTATCTGCAACCTCAACATAAAACTCTCATCTGGAAGAAGGATATCCCAATGTCATTTCTGGAGACAAAATGGCAGGCTCTACTGAAGGCCATATTTGCCTATATTACTTGTGAAGGAAGGTATAACATGGTAATGTTCTATCATTTCAAGATTTTAAACCACTTCGCTGGAAGGTCACCTATCAACCTCCCTTACTACCTTCACAAGGCACTCACCAAGATGGCTCGGCAGGTTAAAGTTAAACCTAGCAAGGTAGATAGCAGGGTATCACATCAAGGTTTAATCACTTTGATAGTTAAAGAATCTTTGAAGAAAAAAAATGTTGACTAGAACTATTTCTTGTTTTGGAATGAGTTTCCAACTGAACTACAACAATACAATAAAGGAAAGAAGCCTGCAAAAAAGAAATTTCTTACTCCTAAGAGCAGTAGGAGGAAGAGAAGGGCCATCTCACCTCCAAAGGAGAAAAAAGAGTCCTCCTCTGTCAAGTGTAAGAGGGCCAAAAGGAAATTGGATTTTGGGAGGGTGAACAGACCGAGGATCTTGCTGAGGGAGATAATCCTTTGAACCTGCCATACAGTGACTCAGAGCCAGAGCAGGATCTAGCAGAGAAACAAGGTGATGTACAGACTGAGCAATTGGCTGAAGCATACCCTAATCTACCATCCCCAACTCCCCCTGAGGAAAATAACAAACCCTTGGAAGAAGCATCTGCTAGCAGACCAAGACCAGCCAGGTCACAGAAGAGAAACCAACTCCTTAAGAAGGTTTACGAGTTAGAAGTATCTGAGAAACAAATCAAGAAGAAAAATGTAGAGTTAGTTGATAAGAATGTGGAATTGTATGATATCAGTCAGGATGTCATGGATAAATATGATAATACTCTGGAAAAAAATAATTTTTTAATGAAGGAGAACACTAAGATGAACAGATAGCTCAGACTCCTAAGACTTAAGATGAAAGAGACTCAGACTCCAACTCCCAAGCACTCAAGGTTAGAAACCCTAACAGAATTGGCTACTTCATTAGAGAAGGAAACATAGCCTCCTACACAACATATTGAGGTTTCTAGCCCTATACAAGGAGGAGCAACATCACCAAAGAGACCTTGAACACTCATCGAAGCAACAAGGTATTTCAATTTTGCAATTTTGAAATTTTTGTGAAAGCTAAGCTTTCAGTGGTTTAGGCGAACAGGACGATTGTTCATTAACCACCGAAAGCAGATATTTCGGTGGTTAATACACCCATAATTCCTCTATGTTAACCACTGAAACCTGTCATTAACCAGAGAAAGAGTATTTTTTCCCAGATCGAAGTTTTACTTGGCCAAATATCCTGATCTAAAGATAGATATTGAATTATAATGTCCAATCTAAGATCCACTTTTGATGCAAAGGAGTTAGAGAAGGTGTTCAAGTTGATTTGGCACCTATTTTGGGGGCAATGAATTAGGGTTTATTTCCAAACTTGGAAAATTCAAATTTCATCTTCCTCAAGAGATATCAAACAGCCTTGGAAGGCTTATCTGCACAACAAAGAGGTTCTACATGATCTGAAGACCATAAAATGAGGAATTGACCTCATTTTGAGGATCTCTTCCTCTCTTTTTGTAAAATTGTTTTGACTTTCTATCTTTAGCATATTTGATCCATTCTTCTAGGATCTGAACTTTTATTGTAAGTCTATAAAGCTTAATATATGAGATGAACTAAGGTTCAAACTTGGATACATTTTTGCTACTGTATTAGACTCTTATCTTGATAATAGAATCACAGTCTTCTTTTTCTTTCAATGTCAGATTTGTTCATGTACTTCATTATTCTATACTTTACTTCAGTTTAGCTCAGCTTCTTAGAACTATTATCTTCTTATTAAGCTCATGAACTTGAATTAAAGGACTTCTTGCTATCTTGTATGACCCTACACATTGTTGTATTTGGTTATCTAGACTAGTATTCTTCATACCCTGTTCCAATTACTTTCTCTAATTATTGATTTCTAAAAGCACTGTCTTATTCGAATGCATGATAAGATCTCCTTTTAATTAGCCATTAAGTTATCCCATTGATCCAAGCATACCTATTTACCATATTCTTGAGTTACCAAGCATCTTTGGCCTACAACCCCAAAGAGTTTCTTGGAGTGATAACAACGTGCACAAAGATGTGGCTCTCAATATATTCTATTATGGTAGTTCCAAAACTACAGTGTCATGCACTTTACACCTCATTCTCAGTCAAGACAAGATCTATTATGAGGTGGACTAAATCACACCAGGATCCTCAGCTTGTGATCTAACCCTTGAGATATACCCTTCTGACCCTCTACAAATCAACAAATTACAAAATTAGGTCATATGACAGAGTATTAAAACTAGTTATCAAAACATGACTCCTTCCTCCCGTCGTCTCTTCAGACTCTCTGAACCCGACTCTCTCTACTCTTTCATAATGGACAACTACTGCCTCTTCTAGACCTCCTAGGTATATATATATATATATACATCTCTAGCTCATCATCCATTACAATGTATTACAAAAACCCTAACCCTAACGTCGTTAGGTCTTCCATGCATGCACATGTGCTGCTCTTCCTTCCTGTTGTCGCTTTCCTTGTGCATGCCTTTCTTCCCAAAATAACCTTTCTTTCCGATTTGGCCTACTTCCAACAAAGACCAATATTTTCCATACGTCAGATCTAGAAAGAGATGCATGAGGGTTAACATGGAAGTCCTTTAGACTTCGCAACTTCAGTGAAGTTATGTATTAAGAAGCAAAAGAGGGGATGAAGCATGAAGTTCCAAGGTATGAGAGGGGATATATATCATATATCCAAGGAGAAGCATTACTGTTAGATCAATCCAAGAGAAGAAAATAAGGCGCGTGGTGAAAAACAGATCTCATCCATTAGATATGTGTGCAAATGGTTGTGAGCTGTGGATCTCATATCCATTCAGAATTTGGCATTCTGGAGAAACAGGATGTGCTAAGATGAATCCTTCTGAATTATCGAAGTGGCGTGGCATGATGATGTCACCTAGGATGACGGGGACTTCGTTAGTCCTACCACGTGTCAGTCAAAATGGAACTTTAATGACCCTGTTAGCCCAAAAGAAATCTGACATGTGGGGCCATGTGCCACTAGCTTAATTGTTGACAATTGTACCATGTGGACCTCAGAAGGTAAAGTAAATTGGAAATTCAGAGTTCGGGAGATTTGAAAAATGCTAAGGTAAAATATTCTAAGGTACCGAAGTTTCGAAGTGATGTGGTCATGTTGATGTCACCAACGATGATGCGGACACATGGGATGTGTGCCACATGTTAGTGATTTAATAGCCTGTTTAGGATAGCTACTTCAGGGAAAATTGGGGTCACGTGGGTTGAGAACTTCCTAAGGTCAAATGCTGGAGTATACCTCGAATGTTGGTCACAAAGTTTACGTGGCAGTAGATGCGGTAGTCTGCAGACTTGGCACTCTGGAAGGATTGAGATTATTGATAGTTTGGAACTCATGAAGCTAGAGTTCTGTAGTAAATATCAATCGTGGGATGTATGAAAGACATGGACCATTGATACACCCTACTTCATGAGTTTTCCAATTCAGTACTTCGAGAGATTTTTTGGGAAGTGCCTTGGATACCGTCCAAGCATAGAGTTCTGAAGCTCATATCCACTATATATCGGAGAAAGGAATGTGGATCTTAGATCCATCATTCTTCACATGTTCTACAGTTCATTGTTTTGTGATTTTGTGACACGCGGAAAAAGGAAACCTTCGAAGCTCTGGAGCCAAAGTTTCAACACGCTAGAGTAAGCGCCTGTTGGGTTAGCACTTGGTCCCAGTCGTGTTCACATGTGAACCAAAGGCTGAAGAAAAGGGGCTAGAATTGAATGGTGAATTGTTGCAAAACAGAATGAGGCTTAGAGATAGAATCGTGGGGATTCTTGATCGACATAGACCCAGCAAAAAGGGATTCTGGTATTCTTTTTATTGAATCAGATTATTTAAGTTCCTATAGAAAATTATTAAAGACTAATAGCCTGACAAAAATTCGGTTGACTACACATTTTTGCAGAGTTAACAATTGAAGGGCCTAACCAAGTTGTTGCATAGTACAGAGAATGGAAGAGGCACAAGATTCTTACATTTTGGAGGGGAAGTTAGAGGAATGGATGTCCATTTGAGAATTGAAGGAACAAACTCCAATGGGCATGGAGAAGAAATAGATAAGGAAGTGAACATGATGAAAATCAGTAAGAATTTGCAAAAGGATGTCCAAATGCACCAGGAAGATAAAAAAGGCTTATGAGAGCCAAGGATCAACAAGGAGACTTCAATGTGAAGCTAATGCAGAGCTTGGAAAGAATTAAAAAGAAATTGGATAAGGAGAGTGGCTCCAACAAATCAGGAAGTCACGGGACCCCTGATGAGGAAAGAAGAGGAATAAGTGGTATCAGACAACACCAACACTCCTGAAGGAATTCCAAAAGGAGGACACACAAAAGTTCAAGTCCATCTCCTACCAAAAATCATACAAGATCTAAAGTGGATGAACTGAAGGGTGAAATGAATAAAATAAAAAATCCTACTTTTGATGGAGAGCCCAAGAAAGATGAAGATGTTGAGGCATGGTTGTTCGGAATGAGGAAATATTTCCAACTGCGGAACTATTTTTCTCATGCAGAGGGAATAATTTCCATCTACCAACTTAAAGGGACGGCATCCATATAGTGGGATCAGCTTGTGCAAGTGCAAAATGTCAGAGAGAATAATGTTACATGGATGGAATTCAAGAGACATTTTGAAAATAAGTACTTAACTAAGAGGTATTATGGCAAGAAAATGAAAGAGTTCTTTGAACTCAAGCTGGGAAGTATGTCCATTGATGAGTATGAAAGAAGATTCTTGGAGTTGTTGATGTATGTCCCATTCATCAAGGATGAGACAGTTAAGATTCAAAGGTATCTGAGTGGTCTTCCATCTTCCATTAGTGACAAGATCTAGTATGATGATCCTAAAACTATAGAAGAAACTATAAGGAGAGAAAAATGATTATATGATCAACAAAAAGAAAAGCCTACTTTCCAAAAAGATTGGGAAGACAAGAAGAAGTTTAAGAGGGAGTAGAGGCAGAAGGGAAACAAACCACCACTTTTCAAGAATATCCCTCAAGGACATCCAGTTTTGAGAGAGCCTAGGATAGATGAAGTAGGTGGGAAAATGCCAAGGCCAACAGCTATGGAATGTTGGGGTTGCAAATGAGATCATAGGTATAGAGATTTTCCTCACAGAAAGGACAAGGTGAGAGTTGTTCACAATGTTCAACAAGCTAAAAAAATGGAGGACATGGGAAGAAGAGTACCAAGGATCTATGTAGTCTTGGACAACAAGAAAGTTGATTTTCAATCACACATGATTGAAGTTGAAGGTATGATCAATAACCATGCCTTTATTATTTTAATAGACTCGGGAGCTAGTGATAGTTACATAGATCCTAAAGTTGTGGAAATATTATATTTTCCAAGAAGCAATCATGAGAAATCTTGGCTGGTACAACTAGCTACATGAGCTAAGAGGAAAGTTGTTGAGTTGGTTAAATCATGTCCAGTGGGCATGGATGGACTGAGTACCAAGGCATATTTGAACATCTTGCCTTTGGGATCATATTAGTTCCCAATTGGTATGGATTGGTTGGACCAAAACCATGTTATTTTAGAATTCCATAACAAGTCATTCACTTGCTTGGATTAGGAAGGAAATCAGAGAGCAGTCCAAGGAATTTCCAGGGTAGTGGTTGTCAGAAAAATATCAGCAATGCAGTTGAAGAAGTTTTACAGGAAGGGATATCAAATATTTACATCCCATATGTAGGAATCATCTAAGGATATTGTGCCAAAATCTAGAGGATCATGCAGTCCTGGAATATTTTGAAGATGTGTTCAAGGAGGTACCAAGACTATCCCCAAAGAGAGATATTGATTTCTATATAAATTTGACGCCTGGAGCAACCCCAATGTCAAAGACTCCTTACACAATGAGTACACCAGAGATGAAGGAACTGTAAATGTAGCTTGAAGAGATTCTGAAGAAGAGGTATATACGCCCAAGTGTATCACCTTGGGGTGCCCCATACTTGTTCATAAAGAATAAAGATGGGACATTGATATTGTGCATTGATTTCAGACAGTTGAATAAAGTGGCTATAAAGAACAAGTATCTCATACCAAGGATTGATGATCTCTTTGATCAATTGAAGGATGCATAAAGATATTTTCAAAGATAGATCTTAGGTCAGGATACCATCATGTAAGGATTAAAGAGGAAGACATCAGCAAGACCTCCTTTAGAACAAGGTATGGTCATTATGAGTTCACAATGGTGCCATTTGGGTTATCAAATGCACCTGTTGTTTTTATGTGCTTAATGAGTGGCGTTTTCCAGGAATATTTAGGCAAGTTTATCATTGTCTTTTTGGATGACATCCTTGTATATTCCAAGTCAGAAAAAGAGCTTGAGAATCATTTGAGGATGGTGTTTCAAGTGCTAAGGGAGAATCAATTGTATGCCAAATTGAGCAAGTGATCATTTTATCAAACAAAATTCACTATTTGGGGCATATCATATCAGAAGAATGGATAGCATTGGATTATGAGAAGGTAGAAGCCATTAGAGAATGGTCAGTGCCAAAGAATGTGACATAAGTTAGATCCTTTATGGGTCTATCTGGCTACTATAGAAGTTTCATTGTAGGGTTTTCAAGAATATCTCAACCCATCACTTCCTTGCAGAGAAAGGGGATGAAATTTCAATGGACAGAAGAATGTGAAAGAAGCTTCCAACAATTGTAGTTGTTAACCAGTGCTCCAATTCTAAGGATTGCAGATCCAAATGAAGACTTCATTGTATGCACAGATGCATGTAAAGAAGGACTAGGTGGATTCCTCAGTCAAAATGGTAGGTGGATTCCTCAGTCAAAATGGGTTTGTTGTATGTTATGAATCAAGGAAGTTGAAGGAGCATGAAAGGCTCTATGCCACTCACGATTTGGATTTGGCAGCCATAATGCACGCCTTGAAGAAGTGGAGGCACTACCTCATGGGAAAGAGGTTTGAGTTGAGGACAAACCATAATGGTCTGAAATATTTATTTGATCAGCCAACTCTAAATGCCAGGCAAAGCAAAGCATATGGTTAGAGTTTCTCAGTGAATATGACTTTGATATAAAGCATATCAAGGGGAAAGAGAAAAAAGTGGTTGATGCACTCAGCAGAAGAGTGCATGAGTTGCATGCTACAACCATTAACATGTACCAATCATATTTGAAAGAAATATTTGTAGAGGCTACAAAATCATATTTGAAATACATGGAATTGGTAACAAAATTGAAACAAAGAAAAATCCAGCAGAAAGTTGAGGATTACGAATTAAGAATTGATGGAATCCTCTTGTACAAAAACAAATTTTATGTACCCAATTCTTCTGAATTGAGGAGTGTGATTTTAAAAGAAATGCACAATGTACCTTATGTGGGACACCCAAGATATCAGAAAACAATTTCAACAGTCAAGAGACAATATTATTGAACAGGCATGGAGAGGGAGATTGTTGAATACATAGCTAAATTCTTGGAATGTCAAAAGGTAAAGGATGAGCATAGACACCCAGCTGGGCTGCTATAGACGTTAACCATCCCTGAGTGGAAGTGGGAAGTGGTGACAAGGGATTTCATCACAGGGTTTCCCAGTACAAGAAAGCAGCATGATGCAATCATGGTAGTAGTGGAAAAGCATACTAAAGCTGCCCATTTTATTCCTTTGAAGACTACTCACAAGGAAAATAATGTTGTTGATATTTATATGAGGGAAATAGCATGACTACATGGTATTATCAAGACAATTGTGTCTGACAAAGACCCAAAGTTTACCTTGAATTTTTGGAGAGGATTATTCAAGGGGTTCGGAACGAACCGAAACTTCAGCACAACCTATCATCCTGAGTCAGATGGACAAACAGAAAGAGTAAACCAAGTGATAGAAGATATGATAATGATGTATGTGATGGAAAAACCATCTAAATGGGAATATTATCTACACTTGGTAGAATTTTCCTACAACAATGGGTATCAAGCATCACTGAAGATGAGCCTGTTCGAAGCACTTTATAGAAGAAAGTGCAACACTCTAGTAAGTCGGGACAACCCAGCTGATAAGCTAGTGGTTGGGCTAGAGTTGCTCAAGGAAATGGAAGATAAAATGCTGAAGATTAAATAGAATTTGAAGGCTTCCCAAGACAGATAGAAAATCTATGCAGATAAAGGAAGAAACCGCGGAGATTTTAAAGTGGGTGATCATGTTTTCCTGAAGGTGAAATCCAACATAAGTTCCCTGAAGTTGGGAAGTTGTTCAAAGTTGGCAACCAAATTTTGTGGATCGTTTAAAATCCTAGAAAGGATTGGACCAATAGCTTATATGCTTGCATTGCCTACATCCATGACTATTCATAATGTATTGCATGTATCATTGCTCAAGAAGTATATACCTGAAGCTAATCATGTGATTGATTGGAATGTGATCCAGGTGGAACAAGAATGCACTTTACAAGTGCATCCTGTGTGCATACTGGACTGGAAGAGCAAGAAACTCTGGAATCAGGTCATAAATCTTGTAAAGGTTCAGTGGAACTGGTATGGTCCTGAGGACGCAACATGGAAGAATGAATATGCTATGCAGGAAGAGTACCCACATATTTTTGAATATTTTGGAAATCTTGTTGTTGTGTAAATAAGTTGCACTGAGGATAGTGCAAAAATAAAGGGGAGTGGATTGTAACACCCCAAGGTCGAGGCCCTTCTGAATTGTAATTATGTTTATAGGCTGGTGAGACGAGTGGTTATAAGCTGAGAGACTTATGTGTTTATTAGGCTGGTGAGCCAGATGCTAAGGCCAATGAGCCTGATATTGTATATGTAAATATGCGCATCATTAATAAAAGTTACACCGTTGCATGTAGACCCTCCATGAAGAAATATTTATGGGGTACTAAGCTCCACTAGGTAGGGAAGGGGATAAGTGTATAGGAAGAGGGGCTAAGCGAGAGGGCTTACCTCTAAAGGAATAATATTATATTATTATTTCCTGGAGGCTAAGTTTTGACTTAACTATTTTGTCCTAAGTTCCTGGGGAAAGGGGATGAGTGTTAAGTGGAGCTCATGCAGCTTCAGGGAGACTTGTTTCAACCTGGGCACATGCAAATTTTAGGTGGGAAATTCATCTCATTGGGGGGTTCCCTCACCATTCTCACGACTCTGAGGATTCTCACGATTCTTCGGATTCCTTCACCATTGTGTCTACACTCTGGCGAGGTTAGTCACCATGGAAGAGAGCCATACTCCCCACCGATGCACGTTCCATTCGAACTTGCAGATACTAGAGTTGTCCTGCGTATTTCTTGTGAAGCCCGACACACCTGTATTGTTCCTGAGTCGTGTTGTGTCTTAACAGTTGGTTGTTGTTTCCAACACAATCCTTGGCTAATCTTGGATTGTTTCCATATTCTGTGTCCATACATGTTTTCAGTTGTTACCATCACCTGTCCATTAGCCGAATTCTATTTTTGACATCACTTGTGTCTATTTGACATAATAGTTGAATTGAATAAGCAAGTTGTCATGCCTGTGAGAAAATCTCCCCAGGTGAGACAGTTTGTTGGGAAGTGAGTTCTCCTGGAGGGAGTCTCGTAGAAGCTATAGTACTCTGATACTTTCGGTCCAGCCTATTGTTGAAGCCCAAGGAAAGGGAGGTGTAGTAGCCGATTGACTTGTAATAATGAAGGTGTACCCTCCTAGGGTGGAATAGGTGTGTGGGGAATGAGGGTCTATAGATTGTGGGTGTAAGTGGCTCCTGGGATAAAAATCCTTCCTGGTTTTCTGTGCGGCTTCCCTATTGTCCTTTCCAAGCCTAGAAATCCCTTTCCTGATGGAGTTTAGTCCCAGCTCGGGGTGACCCACTGCTAAGCGTGATGAGCAGCATGGTCTAAGTCTGGGAGGTTCATGGAAGGTCTGCACGCAGTTGGTGGACCTCAATTAAAAGATAAGTACCCATTTCTCTTTTCATTTACATGCTATATATGTATATATGTTGTTACATCTATGGTTTTGTCTATGATTACTGCATGTATGCTTTTACTTTTATTTCTGAATTAAGTTTTGTGATAGGAGAACTCCGAAAGAATATGTGTATATATAGAATGTTAATGTCTAGTCTAAAATTGCATTAGATAGATATGTAAATAAATATATATGAATATTAGATGTTATCTCTATTCATTCCTATTAAGTTTTAAATGTGAATATTTCTGCAAAGTTATTTGGTGGCATGGCCTAGCATGTTGGTTTAAGGTCGGGAATGGTCACAAATTGGTATCAGAGCTAGATAAAAAAATATAAGGTTGTTTGAATAGTGTTATCTAACATAGGTTGATGGTCATGGACGTCATAATAATATAATAACTGACACCAATAGATCTTAAACCTGACTACATGGAACAAGCATCCACTAATTAGTTAGTGGACACATAGGTCAAGGGCACTTGATAACAACATATCCAACTTTATCGGTTTGTCGAGGTAGGGAAAATCCTACACCAAGGAAAGTGGCTCACCCGGGGCCAAATACAAAATAAGTTTCCTCACCTGATGGGGTAACTCAATGCAATGGAGACCATTGCTTCCTAAAGGGGGAGAATTGATCCAGGTGGATATTGGTGGCCACCCACCTATTCCAACTAGCTCCTTATGTTCATTTTTTGTTCAACACACTCTTATGTATTTCTTTGCAATTATGGGTTCTACACTTCTGGGGTTTTCTAAAGCCCCACACATCCTCTAGGTGGATACGGGTGGCCTCTTGCCTAATCCAACTGGCTTATTTTGTATGTTTTCATGTCAGCACATCTTGTTGTACTTCCAGAGCCGTTTTGGGGCCCTAAATGTTGTTTTTTTTTTTCTCACCATATTCAAACTGTAGACAGAGTCAAATTTTTATGGTGGAATGTGTAGTTCTCTGAAATACCTTTCCAATGGGCTATCACACACCTAAAATGGAGGTCGTATGAAAAATTTACAAACCTGGGAAGTTGAGGTACCAAATTACACCAACTTACCCATAGGGCCCATATGACTTTGGTGTTTCACCTTCTAGGGTTAGGTTTTTGGATGTCTAGGGTTTTGGAATTCATGAGTAATATAAAAAAGGCCTCTAGAGACTCATTGTAATCCATTCTTCTCAGACAGATGCACATAGAAGCCACATCTCTTCTCAGAGATAGCTACCACCATTCGAGCAAGTGTTTCAGTTCTGCAGTTTTATAGTTTCAGCCTATTTCATGATTTAATAGAAGATATTGTTTATTGGATATTTGTGTTATTCTTCATATCTATGTTTTTATTGTATTCGGTCTGTTAATCAGTTCGTTCCTCTCCTAAATCCGGATCATTTATATATCTTCTTATTTGAATATATTGCAGATTTGAGGATCAAAGGTTGCCAATGATTTATGGATCCCTAAGTAGCAGAGGATCTGCTGTAATTTTTCCCATCAGTCATTGTTTTATTAAACTGAGAGGATCTTTGTTTAGTGAGCATTCTATCTTATGTTTTCCTTCTTCATTCTTTTATCTATCATCATATGATCTTGTTGTCTATTGAGCGGCTTTAGTGCCTTCGATGAGTAGAATGTTTATGACTCCATTTCCCAATCGTGTAGCCTATTGATATGTAGTTTTCTGCCCTCTCCCTTTCTTTCTCATTCTAACTGATCCACTCAAGATTAAACTCAATATAAACCTAAAAAAAAATGATGGGTACTAGGCTTACACCTACAATATTCTACGTGTGACTTATAGTGCTAACAGAGTGGATGGTGTACTTGGCATCCAATTGATCAATATATTGGGCATCATTTGCATGAAATTTGAGAACCCTTTTACAAAATTTAAAGGAGGACAAGGAAAAATACCAACTTAAGGCATTTACACTCCTACTCAAATCATTAGTGTGTATATAGTATAATTTTTCCTGAAGAAAGGGCCATGTGGATAGTCACTTATATATTCCACATTAAAGGGAAAGGACAACATGAATCAAGAGACAACAAAATGGAACTTCAAACTATTTTGGATTATTTTTAAGACATTCTACAAATACTCTCTCCATCCTCCAATTATGATCATGTTATTGAGTTGAAAATTTTGTGGAGCAAGCCTCCCAACACTCGACCTTACAAACATATGTATTGGAAGGAAAGAAAGATGGACCACTTAGTCCAAATTGTTTTGTCAAGGTGAGATCCAAAAGAGAAAGTAGGACCTCATTATCAATCCCAATCATTTTGGTAGGGAAGAAGAATGGCGGGCATAGTGACTATGTGTAGCGTACAAATAACTTAATAATCACCATCAAGGATAAGTTCCCCAATCTACTCATTGATGAACTATTAGGTGAGTTAAATGGAGCTTTCATGTTTACTAATGTCGGTCTTGAGTTTTCAATGAGGGATTGGTTGGTTACTAAAGTCATGGTATTGTTATAAACCTCACAAAGGTTCAAATCCCTGAGTAAAATGTTTCCCCTCATGAGCTAGTGCACCCCTACTAGTAGGCCATTTATTATGGTCAAGCCTAGGTATCAGTCCTAATCAACTTTGGTTTAATAGATACCACTAACTAGAGATTTTTAGTTAAATGATTACAAATTGGTTGTTGCAATTTATGTTAGCTTCACTAAAAAACATTCCTAGGTTAGAGAGGTGCATTGTAACATCCCAGTTTTCAAACCCCAAATTAGCGATGTATATTTTAAATGTAGTATATGGCCAAAGAGCCAAGCGTTGTAATATCTAAATGATGTAAATTGAATATAATGAATAAAATGTATTTCCATCAATAGAAGGAAACATACATATATTTTGGGGCTAAGTATTCATAAGAGATGGAAGGGGTCCAATGGGGGGGAGATTTTACCCATGTCTATTAAACCAAAATCTGTTTCTTATTTCTTTCTAAATTATCCTTACCATGAACCTTCCATTTTTTGTTGAGTGTTATAGAGCCTAGTCATTGAATTCATGTAAGAGGGTTGGTGTGAGAGTCACTTCCAATAGTTATTGAGAGCATGGGGTCTGAGTAAAATTATCTTGGGAAGACTACAAGTCAAACAAGCAAGAGAAAGAGAGGAAATTTGTATGGGTAGGGGAGCAAAATTACATATTCATGTTTTTGGATAGAGAGCAATTTTTACATGGAGCATGGAGTTTTCTAGCCAACAATGGAGTTCTGAGTGTTGAAGCTTGAAGGTAGATATTGTGGGTAAGTTTTGCATATGTTTTAAGATGAAAATTCATGGAGAAAGAGGTTGTGTTCCTAGGAGTAATGTGTTGTTCAAAATTCACCAAGGAAGCATGTCTTTTTTGTTGGGTGAATTCGTGTTGCACCTATAGAATTATTAAGGTTCCAGGAAGTATAATTATTTTCCAACCTGTGTTGGAAGCCCTGAAGAGGAGTGTAAATGCTTGAGGGACTATAAGTAGTGAAGTGAGATTCCATTCGTTGGGTTGTGCAGGTTGAGGGGAAGAGAGTTGGTGGACTGGAATTTTTTGTGAGAATTGTTGAGAGGGGGACATTAGGAAGCCTTAGGGACCACCATCTCTTATGGATTCATATCCCTAGCTCGAGGATGGCTTGTTGGTGAGATCTATAATAGAAATCCTACAGTTGGGAGGAACGTCCGTCCTCTACAACAAGTTGCACATTTTATAAGATAAGTATTCTATTTGTTGAGTTTACTCATGTTTAATGTTTATATAGTTGCTCTGCAATTTACTCCGAGATATATTTGGTTATTATTGCTTGTTGTGAGAAGAATGATGCATTCAAATGTCTATTTAAGTGGTTGAATAATTTTGTATTTATTTATTTGTTTCATTGCATAGTTAAGCAATTGCATTTATGTTTTTAATCAGCATGATCCATTTTGTAAGCTTGAATGTCATGTTGTGTATGTTATTTCCACATTTAGAATTGGTATCATAAATTTTGTTTGGGTCATTTTAGCAAGTGACGTGACCCAGCTGGGGGATGGGTACATTACAGAGTAGTATCAGAGCTTCTGGTTCAACATTGGACCTATATGGGAAAATAACCAGTGCAAATTTGGGCAAATTCATTGTCACGAACTTCGATCTATGATGAATTTGGTGGAAAATGATGGAAAAATCAGAGTGAGATCCCCAAATTCAAGGGAAAATTCTAGTTTTGAATTCTTCAAAACTATCTGATAGGTTTTATGGCATTAATCCATTGGATTGCAGAGCTATATTTGACCTACAAAGTCAAAATTCATGTTCTATTGGCCACAGTAGAATTTGGGTAGATTTGATCAATCGACTGTCAGGAAATGAGAGACACTTCCACACTAAACCTAGCAAAGGAGAAGAAGAATTTAATCAAGAATGTAAATAACAAAGCAATCACATATTACAAAGAGATTTTACCCTAGAAACCCAAACCGGCAAAACCAACATTCCTTGGGCTTTTTTCTCTCTTGTTGTCTTTGTTGGTTGTGGAGCCTAATTGTCTTCTTGATTCAGAGGTCTTTGTTTTTCAGTTTTGTTTATAACCCATGAAGTATTTACACCCCAGAAGAATTTACACTCCTCCACGAGGGGGAGTGAAGGGGTGGTTCCCCCCCTGTGGGGTCCGGGGGGGGCTATCCCTCTGGCTGGGGGGTTTGGGTGTTCGGGGGACAGTTTTCCCTGATGGGGGTTTAGGGGAGAAGCCCCTGAAGAAAAAATTGCCTTGTAAATGTATATTGTAATTTCATTGTAAATCTAGATCATTCATTATAAGGTCGCAGATCTAACGGTAGAAGTTATGTTAGGGTTTTTTTCCCTAGAAGGCAACCCTCTTTTATGAGGGAAATTTATTGCGGCTAGGAATCATTGTGATTATTGTATTTTGAGTGAGGAGATTGTGAGAGAAAGAAGAGGAAGTTACAATGGGTGTGATGTAGGTTGTATCCCTTCATTTGCAGGATAATAATAAATGAAGGACCTGACAATTTCTCCTGTGGACGTAGCCCACACTGGGTGAACCACGTATATTTGTGTCTTTATTGTATTGTGTATATTCTGTGTTTTATTTTCGCATTTGTTTTATTTTATTACTCTGCGATCCTATTTTTCTAACAGTCTTATTCAATCTGAGTAAAAGGTTACATGTCTAACCTTGGTCCACACCTAAGACACAATGGACATCATACCGTATTGCCTTTGCAATAACAACCTTATAGCCAATCCAGCTTACATCTTCATGACCAACAACCTACATCTAAAGATTTATCTAAAGATTGGCTATCCTATGATTTTTCATTCATTAGAATTTATGACCTTACAACATGCCTCTTTATAGGCTTTACAACTGGAAAAACCCTAAAGACTTGGCGCATAAAAATGGTTAAATATCCATGCAGATCATTGGCTACAAATTCCACAAATCTCGAGATTTTGTTATAGTCGACTCCAAGTCATATTACTAGTCAACCTTCATTCGGTCTTCAGTCGGTCACCACACGTCTGCCTATTGACCTCATGTTGGTTGACCTATTCGACTTGTTGTCGATGCCTTTACCATGTCGAACTTCCTTGGCCTTCGAATTTGAATTTACCCGGTCAACTTCACCTCGACCTTTGACTTGTTGTCGATCCACCTCAACTTTGACTGTCATTTGATTTCACCTCGATTAGACTTTCACTCCAAATAATATAAAAACCCAACATTCTCCCACATGTTGTCTTCTTTGTTGAAATAAGAGATTCTTGAACTTTTGTTCACAGACCTAGGGCAAAAATTCCCATTGCCTCTCTACACCAAGAGAAATTCACAACATTCATAGACTTGGTCAACAAGTCTGCTATGTTTTCCAACATGTCTACTTTCTCCAGTAGCACATTGTTGCTTTCCACCATGTCTCTTACGAAATGGTATTGTACATCAATGTGCTTAGTATCTAAATGATAAGCAGGGTTCTTTGCCAGAAATATTGCGCTTTGACTATCGCAACTTACTTTTATATCTTTATGCTCGAACCTGATTCCTGAACATAGCTTTTACAGCCATACCACTTATTTTCTTCCATGAGTGGTTTCCATGTATTCAGCTTCTATTGTTGACAAGGCTACGACCACATGTATCTTACTCATCCAGCTTATTTCTCCACTGAACATATTGAAGACATATCCATTGGTTGACCTCTGTCGATCCAGATCTCCAGCCCAGTCAGCGTCGAAAAAGCCATGTAAATTTAATTTACCACTGTCACATCTAGGCCTTCCTTGGTAGCATATAGCATAGTCCTTCGTGCCACAAAAATACTTGAATACTCTCTTGACAGCAATCCAGTGCTCATTTCCAGGTGTCTACATGTACCTTCTCAACACTCTGATTGCATGGGAAATGTGTGGTCGAGTGCAAACCATCGCATACATTAGACTACCAACAACACTTGCATAGGGAACACATGCCATGTCCTTTATTTCCTCATGTGTGTTTGGACACTCTTCAACAGTAAGCCTTTCTCCCACAATAATTGTCACCTTCACTGGTTTGCAATCCTACATGTTGAAGTGTTTCATAATTGTTTCAATACACTTCATCCAATTCAACCAAAGCTTTCTAGTGGTTAGATCTCTCTTAATATCGATTCCTAGAATGAAGTTAGATGCATCGAGATCCTTCATATTGAACTTGGAGGATAGTTTCTTATTCACCTCCTTTATTGTGTCCATGTTGTTTCCAATCAACAACATGTCATCAACATACAAATCTACATTTATGAAACTACTACCTTCTTCCTTGGAATATATGCAGTGATCAACTTCGCTTCTCACAAATATCAAACTAAGAATGTATCTATCGAACTTTTGGTACCACATCCTTGGTGATTGCTTTAAACCATAGAGGGATCTTTTCAGTTTTCACATGTTGCGCCCGTGATATGGTTAATTTAATGACGATGATTAGATCCTTTTTGGCCAATATTGTATGTGCATTTTTCTGTTTTGAAGAGTCTTGAACAGTTTTTGTGTTAAATCGTCGTGGTTCATACTAGGTATGTATGATTTATGTTTTATGATGGTTTTGAGTATAATTCAGCATGTTTTAATGATTTCATGAAACTAATTCACGTTATGTGTGTCACAGGGAAAAATCACAGGTTGTTTTTGCATCCGATACTCCATCCGACACTTCATCTGACAGTCCGTCTTGCACTAAAACCATGGGCGATTTGGCGGTTATCATATTAGCGGCCAGCGATGGGTGAATCAGAGACATGGGTTTTCTTTGCGCTCGTGGACTCTAGCTACTAAGCTTCTCACAACTCATATTGGGTTGTTATGTTGGGAGTTTATTGGCTCACCTTGTTTCTAGAAGCCACCGACGGTTAAGACACATTGAATGTGATTTGTTGTTTTTAGAGGAGGTCGACCCTTCCAGTGGTCGACCTCTCAGCTTGTCAAAATCTATAAATACCACATCAGTGGTCAAACAAATAGTTAGAGGAGAGAAAAAGGATAGTTCATCTCAATTTTTCCATTTTTAGGCATATTTTGCTAAAACGGTTTAAAACTGCGTTTTTATTTTAATGTTGAAATTGTGTTGCTTGAGCTCGTGATTTATCATTGAGGAGTAGCCACAACCTACTGGGGGGGGGCACCAGTAGTCTGGGTGAATATTTAGTCAATTAGCTTGTGAATTTATATAGTGTACTCATCATTCCTTTTATTTCCTGTTTATGCGTTTTATTTTATTTATTTACTGTGTAAATTGATGTCCATAATTTAATTGCTTCAGTTCAGTTTTGCAGTTTATTATGAAGGCTAGTGTTAATATGCAATGCCTTTATAGTTGATAGGAAATAAACTTGCAAGTTTTAGATACTAACCCTTGTGTATAATTATATGATAGCTAGATTTTCTTTATGCTGAAATAGAGTTTAAAAACAGGGTCAAAATTGAGTAGTTAGTTTATGGTTATTTGGCAAGCTTCGGTGGATGGATAGTTGTCAGTTTTAGTTTTCATTTCCAATTTTCTTATCTAATTTCTATTTAATTTTCCTATCTAGTTGTCATTTAGTTTGCTTGTTTATTTTCTTGTCATATGCTGAAATAAAAATAGGATTTAATTTATGTTTTATGAGTATTTTCCATTTGCAATTTAATTTGTTAAAATAGAATTAGTTTAATTTATTTCATGCAATTTCATTTGTAGATCTAGGTTGCAATTTTAATTTGAAGTTGATTATTGAGTTTAGTTTTCAGTTATGAATCTAAGTAGTATGAATTTGCTTAATTAGCATAGAATGCAATTGAATTAAATAGAATAATGTTTTAATATTGTTGATGATTAATGCATAGATTGAATAATCACATGCATATGCAGGGTAGTTGATGTTGCTACTATAATGGCTAAGTTCTCATTGGATTGCCTAATTCACACTTTTCACTTTGCTATTGAAGTCAATATTGATTTTATCCCTCTTGAGTTATCGTTAATTGTTAAATTCCATCGTGATATTATAAGACACCAAAGATATAACCATCAACACTATATTTGAGTTTTCTTTCTTTGGTAGATTAGAGAATAGTTTTCTTGCTTTGGTAGATTAAAGAGTAGTTTCTTATTGTAGATTAAAGAATAGTTGTTGATTACTTTTATTGTCATGATGCTTTGAATTTAGTAGGTTAAGATTTCATTTCATAAATTAGAAGTAATTGTGAAGTTTAATTTAAGAGTAGAATGCACTTGTTTATTAGTTTGATTAGTTTCTTGCTGAGTGATTTTGATTAGTTTATTTGTTGTAGAAGTTATCATAGGTTAGTTAGTTAATTGCTTGCTTGTTTATTTTCTTTGATAGGGTAGTTGCTTGTCTATTTACTTGCTTTAATAGGATAGTTTCTTATAAAATTTGAGTAGGTTAATTAAATTTGTTTGTTGTTGTTATTGCTTATTAGGTAGATCGAATAGATAGTTTTCTTTTGCTTATTATCATGATTAAGTTAGTTTTCTTTAATTAGCGTTTTCATTTTCTTTCTTAGGACTATCCATTGATCCTTTATTCAAAAGTTACTTAGGGTAAATAGTTTAAGTTTCTTAGTAGGGTTTGATCATTAATAGTCTTTGATTTAATAGATTATCCCTTAGATAGCCAATTTCCTTAGTTAGACTATACTAACTCTAGCCTTTCTTCCTTGGCACATATAGTGATACAACTCTAAGTTTACTTACCTCGGGTTGACAATTTAATTGAGGGTTTTTAGTGTTTTTTAGTGCATATAGAACACCCATCATTTTTGGCGTCATTGTCGGGCAGTTGTCTCAAGGTAGGAAATAGTTAGGAAATAGATCATTTCTAAACCTTAGCATTAGTTTGGTGGTGGGGGAAATTTAAGACGAGAGGTAAGAACCAGTGCATCTGCTATAGCAAGTTCCCCAAACCCAATGGTATTTTTTCTTTTTCTTTTTGTTTGCTTTCATGAACATGCCTAGAGACCTAAAAGGTAGATACATTAAATCTAAATCAAATCTTTCATCCAAGGTTCCTTCTGACCTTTTTGGGGGAAGGAACGTTCCACTCACAAGATCCACAGACCGATACCGAAAAACATGAGCTAGCTCAACCCAAAGAGCTAAAGTAGTGTCTGAAGAGACTAAGAAAAGGAGCATTGTAGAATAGAAAAGTGAAGCATTGGTAATAGTGCAACAAGAGGCAAGACCACTCGAGCCTTCTGTAGAACCAAACAATACAACCTTTGTTGTCTTACCACCATCAAGAGATCCTAACTTTGAAGATATCATAGACCCTGAATAGGTGAATACTTTGTTTGGTAGTTCATCCAACATAATTGTCTCTCAAATTGACACATAAACTTTGGCACCAATAACCTCAACTAGCTCGAGTAGAGTCTCAAACACCCAAACAGTAGGAAGACCTTCCCATCAGAGGGATACCTTGTTCTCTTCAAGAATAAAACAACTTAAGTACTCTTTTTTGGAAACCAAACCAGTATGTATGATCGGGAGGATCAAAACAATGTAAGACATGGGGAGGAAGAAGAAGTTGGAAACCAAACCGAAACTACCCTCGGGTTTCCAATTTTGGACACCACCCCAAATGTCAATATGAAAAATATTCCCCTCTTAGCACTACCCACCTTTTATGGTAAAAGCAGTGAAGATCCAGATACCTTCCTATTTGAGTTCGACATCTTGTGTAGAAGCTACAACTACTTACAAGATGCCCAGAAACTAAAACTCTTTCCCGCCACCCTCAAGGACTCTGCACTAAGATGGTTCATGGGGTTGGGAGAATATAGTATTAGGTCTTGGGAAGCCATGAAAGATATCTTTCTTAAAAAGTACCAAGACTACTGCAAGACCAAAGAATCTCGTAACGATATTTTCAAAATCCAACAGTTAGAAGACGAGAATCTTGAGGATTATATGGAACAGTTTGCGTACATCTCACAGAAGTCAAAATACCATGACCTCCCAGAGGATGCAGTTAGGGCACTTTTCCTTAAGGTAATTTCAGACGAATACCTAGAGATGCTTAACATGATGGCATTGGGTGACATCTCTCATAAACCATTTGTTGAAATATGTGAAATGTGTAAGAACTACTCAAGAAGTAGATCTCAA
The DNA here is from genome assembly GCA_009831015.1 of Picea engelmannii. Lineage (NCBI taxonomy): Eukaryota > Viridiplantae > Streptophyta > Pinopsida > Pinales > Pinaceae > Picea > Picea engelmannii. The sequence goes on from ML787051.1 coordinate 58,161, forward strand.
ACAGGAACAAATCTTTGGGATCCTTATAGTAGAAACTTAAAACCAGTTAGTTCAGGTGGTATCACAAGAGCAGAGATAGGGAACCTTTTAGAAAACTTCAAGACAAATATCTTAAGCACAATAGGTTCCCATTTGGACACCCTCAATATTAAAAAGAAACATGAGGAGGAAAATGCAGCAATGAGCATATATTGCCCAAGATGCAGGAAGAAGCATTCCTCAAGGGAATGACCATTAAATAACATTTCAGTTTGTGGCTTCTGCACAGAAGACCATTCAACTGAAAAATGTACATCATTGCCCGGTTTGTTAGTCATATATAGGAGTGGGTATCATGGGGAATCCTCTTATGCTTCTAGGAGTCCATGGCAGCCTATGAACCAGCTTACATACCCAGATCTACAACCCCAAGTTCCACTCTAGTATCAACAGCCACAATAGTGGAAATCACCAAGTTGGAAAAACTAGTCTACACAGTACCAACATCCTTGGCTTCAAGGATCAAGAGGAGGGCATAACCAAGGGAATCCTCAAGCTCCACCTATCTCTATGTCCAACCATCCTTACCCTCAATTTCCACCGAACACTCCACGGCTTCTACCAGGTTTTGTTCCACCACATTTACCTCCTATAACACAACAACAACCGCAACAATATCATAATGCAAGCTCCCCAATACCAACATTATTACCAACACAAACAATGACCAATCCCAATAATAAACCAACTCAACCTCTTCATAATGTTGGGTTGCAAACCTCCCCCTGTTCTTGAAACTTTTTATGAATTTTCTATTGTACATATGTAAATAATTTTGAATTTTGTTGATAAGCAATTCTAGAGATTTCTATAGGTATTTATTTCACTAGGAGTAGACAGTTTCAAGGAAATATAAAAGAAGGATTTTTCTTCAAAACAGTGTTACACTTGAACCTTATTATCTACTAAGCATCAAATGAATAATGACTTGTTGTAATTAGCCATATTTTTGCCAAAAAACTTATCTTCTCTTTTTCTTAAGGAATTTTAAAAATCAGTTTCTCTTGAAAATCTCCACCACTATATAAGGAAGTGATACCGTAACCATCAAGATTAGAGGTCTCTCGTACAGTTTTCCCAAGAAACCTGAGTAAGTAAGTAAAGTATCTTTATTAAAAAGTAACAAGAGATCTGATTAGCGGTTAGTCATGGAAACATCACAATAA
>ML787051.1:84989-105011 GCA_009831015.1 Picea engelmannii
AGTTGGAAGAGGTGGGTGGCCATCAATATCCACTTGGATCACCATACAATATTGAATTCTACAAATTCCACAACTATGGACAGATAGCTCATGATTTTAGAAGCATGATGAATTATTCCATGAAGGAAAACAACGATATCAGATACAAGAAGGTTTTGAGAATAAAGAAAAAAACAAGAAGAGCAGGTGAATGAAGAATTCCTAGAGATCTCATGCACAGGATATGCAAAAGTGTGAAATCATGATGAATCTATAGGTAAAAAAGAAGATTTCAAAATTCATATGGATGATCCTATAGCAGAGCAGGTTTATATATTGTTCTAAGCCATCCATCTTGGAGACTCCCAGTAAATGTGAATGCTGAAGAGGTGGAGTCTAAGAAGTAGCTATTAAATGTTAGAGAAATATATTTCGAGTTGTCTAAAGTGTTTGTTTGCATATTTTGGGAAGGCGGATTTAGAGTGGTTTGATGGAAGAGGTACATAATGTCTCGTGACAGATTGGTTGGTTACTTCAAAGTGCAGTCTAGAACACATCCCCATGAAGATATGAACTAATTAGCTAACAATTACAAGGAATATCATTGAGGCATAGATTCATGATTTTATAGAGGATTCAAAGAATGAATTGAAGCAGGGATATATTCATTACAGATTCGATAATGTGTACATGTTGTAGATTTGCAGAGTTTGAGTTAAATACAAACCAAACTATTGGACATACTTGATTAATCTTGAGAAGCATAAATATGTAGTGATTAGTTGCAGTGGATTCGAAGAAGTCTTCAGAATAGTAAAGTGATAGATGGGTCAACATTGTGTGCAATTGAGTGGAAAACTCATGGACAAGATGAATTCATGAGATATTTGGCAAGTTTAGAAGATAATACTTGACATGATCCAGAGAAGATACATGATAGTGGATGAAAGCATGAGCTTAGGATAAATTGCAGAAATACTCATTGGCAATGTCATCAAGAGGAATGTTCAGTAAAGCATGACTCAAAAAAGAATCATATTAACAGATGGAACTAGCTAGTCACAGGAAGGTAAGCCATCATAGGTACAATGAGACAGGGGGAGAGAAACCTTCAGAAGGATTTATACTATCAAGGGGATATTGTTCAATGATTATGTCATTGATGTCAGCTCAGTGAATACATGACAAGCCATGAATACTTGAAGTCAAATGATGAAGGAACCTTAACATGAATGCTTTTAATATATGTCATTGGATTACACCGGGAAGTACCAATGGACAAGTATCCCCACATTGATAAACATATTGCAAATAATAAAATAGGGAGAGAGATTGTCAAAAGAAGGTATATTGTTAGAGGAGTTACCCTTTGCTAGTGTTTTCAAAGGGGGGGAGAAAGAACAAAAGCAGGAGAGAAATATCAAAAGCATGAAGACAAATGGAGAAATGGTCATAGTGGGAGTATGAGTGTTTCTATCAATACCAAACGGGGAGATTGTTCAAAAATTGGTTTCCATTGATGTCAACCCTAGAATAATTTCATAAGCCTTAAGATGTGATGGGTGTATTTAAAGAAGTATCTAAAGTGGTCCCCTTATCACGTAGCTTTAAGCATGGACCTCACGGGAAGATACTTTGAAGAATTCTACAAGAATCCCTAGAAATATGGTTCAGTGGTTAAGTATTTAAGAAGCCCTGAAGGTGTGGTCATGAAGCCTGGAGTTGATTGAAGAAAAAGAGGGTGAAGGAAATTGCAAATGGATGCAAAACATCATTGTATGGATAGTCCTCATCAAGTTATCTCCAATTGTAGGTGGCATGCCACGTGGTTTCTCGCAATTGAGGAGTTATGCTCTATTAAAGATGAAGCCTCAAAGTATGGTCAAGAAGCCTCGGATCTAAGGTCAAGAAGTTATAAGTTGACCCTAAATTCAAGTAAAGGAGAAATCATTGTTGCAAAGAAGAAGTTACAAGTCAGCTCAAGGTCAAGTAAAGAAGGTTCTTGGAAGGGTATAAATACACATTAAGAACCTCTCATTTTCATCATTCAATATTGTGATCTCTTAGAAAAATATTGGTAGTGAATTTTAGAGGGAAGATGAAGTGAAGAAGGGAAAAATTTCAAAGGAATTAGATGAAGTCTTGTGATGATTTGTTCTAAGGTATGTTTTTTAAATGTCATCTTACCATTTTCGCTATAAATTTATTTATAGAATTATTAAGATAGTGAAAATTGGAGGTTGTCGAGAAGACATATCAAGGTACATGCAGTACGAATTTCATCTTCTGGGTCGTTTCTCTTTTGGAGATACACTCTATGGAAGACAAGGTTTTTGACTAGTCCTGAAACTACTCTCAAAAAGGTGTTATAGGTAAAATAGTCATAACTTCTTCATAGATGATCCAAATTTTGTGAGATAAATTGCATTGGAAATAGTACAAACGATGGTATTTTTTATGTGATTTTCAGAATCATATATCAAATATTGAGCACGTGGCATGTTGAACAAGTTTGATAACCAAAATAGGAAAGAATTTAGGAAGGTCTTCCATATTCTCTATATCTCTTTTCAGTGACGATTCAAGGAGAGAAACTTGGAGTAATTTCAAAGAATATTGAATACAATTTTAAGACCTTGATTCATTACAGGTATGGAGTTATAGTTGTTGGAAGTTAGGGTTCGTTACTAATCCAAAAAATAATCCCAAATAGGTGTTCAGTATAAATTTAAGAAGTGATGTTGGGGTTTATATGTGGACCCATGTGGACCTAGGATATTTATGTGGACCTAGGATATTTATGTGGACCCAGTTTCTAAGTGGACCCAGGTTGATGATGTGTATGTATCAGTTATGGTGTATCCATTTTTGATGATGATGATATATCAATTGTGGTGGATCTAGTTTTTTTATGATGATGATGTATCATTTATGGTGTATCCAATTTTGATGATGATGATGTATAATTTATGGTTTATCCAGTTTTGATGATGATAATGTATTAGTTGTAGTGGAGCTAGTTTTGATGATGGTGATATATCACTGTCAGTGATGGTAACAATGGCATGTTGAGTCTCTCATTTATATTTCTGGGAGGTTGGGTGGCGCACATGAATATTGGTCTATTCATATAGAAAGTTGGTGATTGAAAGGGAGTTGTAGATTTATTTGAGTTGGTGCTCATAAAAATAGGGGGTTTGAGCCTTCTTTTGGTTGGAGCTAGATAATCTAGGGATTTGGAGATTCCTTCAAGTTGGAGCCTCCTTCTATTTGGAGCTGGAGAATCTAGGGAGTTGGAGTTTCCTTTCAGTTGGAGCCTATAAAATTGGGGGTTGGAGCCTCCTTCCATTTGGTTATGGAGAATGTAGGGAGTTGGATCTTCCTTCGAGTTGGAGCCTGTAAATAGGGGTTTGGTGCATCTTTCTAGTTGGTTCTGGAGAATCTTGGAAGTCGGTGCTTTTTGTGGATGTAATATTCAAGATATATATTAAAAAGAGTTTTATGGTCATTTGGGTTTCCACGTAAAAATCTTGTGTATTGTGTATCTGTCGTTATATCTTGATGATATCTTAAACGCAATCATATGTGATAAATTGTTAATAAATTAATGGTTACATGTTATGGTTAAAAATAGTAAAAAAATTATCAATATTGATTCACCCCCCACTCTTAGTATTGGTGAATATTCCAAGAAATATATACCTCTAAGAATTTTGGGATATAGTCATAGAACATTGAAATAACTTGTTGATTCCGAAAATTGGCATTCAAACATCAAGGAATGGATGGTTAAGAGGGAAAAAGGAATGGAACTTGAGATTCTTAAATCCCTAAAACCAACTAACTTAGTTTAAATTGATTGTTTACTATTGTCAATGGAACTCTTCTACGTTACAAGTATCATGCATCCTTCATATTTTAAAATGAGACTTATATTAGAGATGTGTTAATAAATATCAACCTAATGATCATTAATATGGATGACAAATTAAACTACTAGTTGTTCATTGAACATAAATCTGGAACTATTTTATCTTGATCAACCTCCTTCTCCATCTAGTCTAGAAATTCCTTTATCTCACCTGTTCCATCATACATAAGTGAGCTTGTCAATTCTACTCCAATTCATCTAACATTTTGGATCAAGGTGAAACACCTAGAAAAAAAATCATGGTTGTGCTGATACCATTTCTAGATTGCATCACTTGAATTAGTATACATTAATAAGATATTACACCAACTCATAACAACATAATATGTTGGATTCATATAGTTGTCCCTCATCCCTATGGTGAGGTTGTATATATGATCTATCATATCCCCATCCATTATATCCTCGGTGTTTTCAATACACATGGGTCCCTGATATGGGTCAATAGGTTACAATGCCCATGTTCCCTCAGACTCAAACGACATATTTTCTTTTTCAACTTAATTTTGGAATCATTGTTGTATGGCCATTCAATTCCTAACAAACTTGGGTAAGGTTCTTGTCTAGAATTTAAATCACTTCAAATATGAAACTTTTTTAACCCCTACTAGGTGAACTTCAATATTTTCTAATCTTCAAATCATATAAGTCCTATATTGGTTGGTAAGGCACAACTAGCAAAACTAGCTCAGGGAATAAACCAACTTGGGGCTCCCCATCATTTCCATTAATTTATTTGGTAAAATGTTCACATCAAACCACAAGTACACATCCACCACCACATTTTGTTTTTCAAGATAGTACACAATCGTCGTATCAAACTTTCAAAGGAAATATTTTTCATCTTTCCTACTTCACTAACATCTTTATCTATGAATAAAAGTAACTCGTAGCATCATTGTTAGCTTTCATTACAAATGAAACACCCATAAAACCTTTTCTCCATACATGCAAATGATGTACCATAACTATCATTTACTTTACATGGACTATATATCTGCATTCCCTATCATTCAACTTCCAAATTTCATATGCCAAGGGATAAGCATCTTGCATGAGTACCCCACCAATGGAAAAGTTTGAAGTGTATGTTTGAACTTTGAATGGTTTGTCATAGTCTAGTAGTCACAATAATAATGTTATCATAAGTATTTGTTTTATATTCTCAAATGATTCCTGACACTTTTTTAACCACTTCCACATTTATTCTCCCTTCAACATGTTTGTTAGGGGTGTAACAATCTTCAGATTACCTATAGAAAACTTCCTATAGTAATTAGCCAACCCAAGGAACAACAACAAGTCATGAATTGTACTTAGGTTCTCCCAATCTTCAGTTGCCTTCAACTTCTAGGCTAGGACTAAATATTTTTCTATGACCAATCCAATGGCCCAATAATGGGATTTACATTTTCCCAAACACACACTTGGATTATTTCATAAATCAGTGGCTTTCACAAAGCTCCTCAAACACATATCTAAAATGTGATTCATTTTCTTCCATATTTTGGTTGTACACAACAATGTTACACAAATACACTACGAAAAAATTATCCAAAAAAACCCCTAAGAATATCATTCATGTTTCAACGAAAGGTGGTAACGGCATTAAACAACCCAAAATACATGACGAAGAACTCAAATATTTCATAGCTAGTTACACAAGTCATTCTCTCTTCATCAAATTTTACAATATACACCAATGGTAGTAGCCTTGGAAAAGCTCATTTTTGGTGAATATTTTAGCCGTATCCAACCTATCAAACACGTTCACTATAAAAGGAACTAGATAGAAGTTCTTAATTGTCAACTTTTTAACCACATAGTAGTCAATACACAAACAAAATGTTCCATCTAATTTATTTTAAGAGAATGATAATGCTCCATAAGACGATCACAAGGAGAAAATTTAACATGCATTTATCATCTCTTGTAATAGCCTCTTCAACTACATCATCTCTAACATGACACCTATAATAATTTCAATTTGTGGTCAACCACTGATGAGGAAAGGTTGTGGCCACTGCTTCAACATGTGGTCAAAAAAGTATTATAAGACACTCTCTATCTTGGATGACACATGCATATCTATTTCATCCATCCAATCACCAATCAATGTCACTAAGAGAATCGGTTCATCCTCATGCTTCATATCCCTTCACAAGATCATTTTTGAAATCAATTGAACATAACCAATATTCCCTTTGCCCATATTTCACACCAAGCATGAGTGGATTCTATCCATAACTACCACACAACCCATATGTAGCATTAGTTCCACCTTGTTCTGATTTAGGGATTTTTTCCCACGGATTATATCAAAATCATCCAAGGGAACAACTAATAAGTTGGTATGTTCCACTCACCCAATTGCAAACGAACCTATCTAGTGGTTCCAACTTCCTAAACCGGATGGATTTCAAGTTCTTAACTTTTTATTCTTACCTCCACATGCATGCCCAACTTCCATACCTTCTAAACCTTCATGAAGTTGTGGGTGGCTCTTGTGTCAACCATGGTCGCTATTGGTCATCCATTAATAACACTATCAACTTAACACAACTAGTGGACAAACTTCCCCATTTATACATTCATTTGGTCACCACACATGGAAATTAACACCCACATTACACTCATGGATGGTAATTAACCACTAGATGACCCCCCAATGATGGTATAAACTTGTTGCTTCATTGGAAAATCCTCCACATGAAGATTCTTTTCAAAAATAAAGAAATTTATGGTTCAATTCTTACCTTGGTCTTCTTTAGATTGTCTTTAATTTTTTTCCTTATTTCATTAACTCTTGGCATTCTTCATGGTGTCATACACTTTCATTTTTATCTTCCTTCTCTTCTGAAAGTTGTTCCTTTTTTTTCAAATGAGGTAGTCTCATCGCTTGCTAGTTTCCTTGGCTCTGCCTTGAAATCAACAATAGATTAATTGCCACAATGGAATTAGGTAGGGTCTTCACAATTGACCTTAACAACATATCTTGCACCCAAGGTTGAATTGTTTCATGAAATTATAGGACCAATATTTCTTTTGGCATATACTTCACTTCCAACATAGGCACCTAATATAGCTTAATCTATTCATGCACACAACTTGTCTTTTTCAAGATCTTGAATTGGCTCCACATAATCCATGACTAGTCGCATAGCAAGAATTATTCATTTATTTCCTTCATCATTAATTCCATGAAATCCATACTCTCAGTTGTCCTTTCAACCACATGGTCTTCAACCAACATACGCCACCATAGTTAAGCATTCCTTGTCAAGTACATCATTTTTTTGTTTACCTGGCTTCATCAAATGATGTGTTCATCTACTTAATAAACTTCTCCATATTTTTTGGGTGCATGCCTATTTTGAGAAGGAAGTTTATTTTGGGTGCAGGCCTATTTTGAGAAGGAAGTCTATTTTGGGCGTAGGCCTATTTTTGGAGAAAGATCTATCTTGGAAATAAAGACCTCATTTTGGAGTGCGTGCAATAGGTGGCAAGAAAGCAACATGCATCAAAATAAGGAAAACCAACGTGGCGTGCAAGAAGACATGCCTAACCATGATAGGGTTAGGTTTTTTTACAAGATTGTAACGGCTATAATTCGATAAAATAGTATAAATAAGGACCTATGAGGTCTAGGAATGAAAGGAGAAGATCATAAGAGAGGGATCATAACACAGACAATTGATTGTTATTAATTTGTGGGTTGTTGATGATAATAAGTCTTGTAGAATAGTCGAGTAAGGTAGTCTTTGAGGGTTAGGTCATAGGTTGAGGAGCCTGGTGTGACCTAGTCAATCTCACAGAGGGTTCTTTCCCTCAATCTTGATTGTATTAATAAAGATGTAATGTGCGTGGAGCAATATTTTGCAGTAGAATAAATAAAAGAGCAAAGAAGCCATATTTTTGTGGATGTAGCCCCAGGAGGGGGTGAACAATGGTAAACCTTGTGTTCTATGTTATTGTTAATGAATGTTTACTTTATGTTTATCATTAGCTTATGAATGAATGGTTAAAGTAGCTATATCATCATGTATGCATAGGTTTAAAAATTAATAAATCATAAAAGTAATTGAATGATTAACAAGGATAATGCATAAGGAAGAAAGAACTCAATCCCAATCCCCACTCATTCCTAGACTGCAAACATCAGAGTATTGCATCCCCCCATAAAAGCTATCTCCGGTGAGACTGCATTGTGCACCCTCTGCACGACGTTTCCTTTTGGTTTACCAAGAGGGTCGATATTTATTTAGGGTTTTGTTGGAAAATTGTTGAGATCCGAACCTGGGTCAGCCCAAGAATAATTAAAGAAGGAAACAAATGGTTTTTTTGCTGGCAGGAGCTGCACAGGATTGAGTGCACAAGATCCTTAGAATAAACGTGTGGAGGATGAAAGTATAGAAGGGAATTTTCAAGACATGGAATCCAATGAAGGTGGGGATCGAAAGATGGTTGAAAACAAAGGAACCTGAGTTTGCACAGAAGAACAACAAAAACCCTAAGTTAACACCTCACAAATATCTCGACGAATACATGTTTAGTGACTTGCAAGGGGTATTTTTTTGTGATTTCCCGCATCTATTGCAGGAGTGATTATTGAGGTTAAAGGAAAATAACCCTACAAATTGAATCAGACATCTGGAATGGAATCCTCTAGAGATAGTGAAGTTACATCAAGTGAATAACAAATTTACGCGCGCAATAGATTTATGGTTAGACAATATTGTTGCAGGGTTTGTCACTGAATTTACAGTAGATACCGTAAAGTACTATAGCGCAGCAGAGAAGGATTTTCTAAAGGGAACCAGAGGGAGGTATATCAAATCGATGTACACTTCGATCAAAATTTTACTATATAACAACGGTGTGATCACCATGGAATCATACATCTAAATTTATCTGTGTGCATGGTGGAAGGGGGAAAGCACTAACAGGAGGTTGAGATATGGAAGAGGATATAGATAAGGGAAAGAAGAAGGAGGCCATGGACCCAATCATGATGGAAGAAGACCAGATAAATCAGATAATGGAAAAATATAGAAAGACACACAAAGGAATACCCTACCAATATAAAATGAATAACAAGAAGAGATCCATATTAGACATATAGGGCTTAGCAAGCGATGAAGAAGAGGTAGAAGGTTTTTGGGATATGGAGAATATTGAGGAAATATTGCCTGCAACATACGAAAGGAAAATAGGAGTTCCAGCGTCAGGAACAGAAGGAAGAAATCCAATCAAGATCATCGTCAGTGTGGAACCTACAACCCCATGTGCGACTAATACACTAGAAAGAACACCATCGTTTAGACAACCAAATTTTAGTGGAAGAGAAACAACAAGACAAGGATCTAATCAAGGGAAATCAACTGGGGGAGAAAGTTCGGGAAGTAATAGTCAATTGTCTACACCACGTAGAGGCAATAGTTTAACACAGTTCAAATGGTAGGACATGATCCCACGATCAGATTACCAGAATTTTAGTGAGAGGCATCAAAGGACCCTGAAAATCACTTATTCATCTATGAGAAGATATGGGAAGCAAATAAGATCACATATGAGGATACAAAGATCATGCAGTTAGCTATCACATTAAGATACCATGCACTAGACTAGTACATGAGCCTAACTGTAAACAGACCACATGAAGTACCAAAGACTATCGCAGACGTGAAAAAACAAATGGTAAACAAATTTTACAAGCCAAGCTCAAAAGACCAGTACATGAATGAAATGATTGAAATCGGGAGAAAACTAGGTGATTTTGTTTGGGAGATTGATCAGAGGTTCAAACATTTTAAAGGTAAGTTGAAATATGAAATTACTGACATGCAACATAAGCACTTATTTGTGAACTCGTTGTTACCACACTTGAAATACCCGTTAAGACAGGAGAAGTTCCAAAATTAGGCAGAGGCTATACAGGAAGCCTTACAAATAGAAGAGAATCAGTATCATCATATAGATCCAGCAATCAAGGAGATGGAGGAGGACTTGAAGAATCTAGCATTTCAACTTAACCAGAATAAGGGAAAAGAGAAAAGAGAAGTTGTTTGGTGCATGCTATCCAAGACAGAAGGACACCATAAGAACGAATGTCCAACTTTTGTGCAGTATATGGAAATAGGAGTAACAAACCCATTTCCAACAGGAGGACCATGGTGTGAGATTTGTAAAATGCATGGGCATGATCCATATCATTGTCCAATGATCTAGAAGTATAAGACAGTACCCAAAAGTTCATATTGCATTTTTTGCAAATCAGTGGGTCATGATGATAAGGAATTAGAACGATGGAGCTGATGAGAGAAAAAACTCCAGATACTTATAAGGTGCAATCATAAATGATGACAAGGAAATCTACACCTCATTTCATCTAGGTACCACCACCATACAACAATTCACATCAGTAGTACAATAATGTGCAACTGTATTACAATAATGCGTAGCCATAGTATAACCCTGTGCAATATATAACCAAGTACCCCAGTACAATGCACCATGAGGAGAACAAGGTGGATACAAAGGTGGAGGACAAGGTAGAGGAGGATTTTGACGAGGAAAAGGACCAATAGTGTGCCACAAATTCCAACAACCAGGACATTATGCAAGGGATTGTCCACTTCCACCAGCAACATGTAGGTATTGTCGTGTAGCAGACCATGACATGAAAGACTACCCAACACTCTTGAGAAAGATCCAGGAAAAAAAGAACCAGAACAACCAGAATTTCCAGTGGATTTTTGTAGAAGCTAGGGATGATGGGAGAAACATCAATATAGTCACTCGAGGAGGAGCCAAGACAAGGGTTGATGTAGAAAAACAAGATCCATTTCAATACCAATGGGTTAAGAAGAATATTGAGCCACATAAGCAGTTTGACACGCATAAAGAAAAGGAAACATTTAAGGAGGCCAGACATGAGTTTCTTAAGAAAAATGTTGCATCTACATTAGTCACACAACAAATTCAGAACTCACCAATGTATGATATTCCATCCTCAATGGACCATACCAGTGAAAAACAACCTTTAGAGCAAGTAAGTTACGTAAAAAAATTGCAATCCTGTGTTAAGTTATTGAATGATCCATCATCTGTTAAAATCTTACAAAATATGCTAGAAATATGCAACACAAAGGTAGAGGGGAAGTTAGAGTAGAAAACAATCAATCATCTCCATACAAGAAGAAGGATGAGCAAAGAATTTATAGTAAATGCTAACATTGGGGATTTCAACATGGGAGATATTAAACTGGACTTAGGCTATGAAATAAATGTCTTATTTAAGAAGTAGTGTCTGGGAGAAACCACACTAGGATATTCACCTATCCAATTGAAACTAACAATTCAACACAAAATGTTACCAATTATAAGGCTTAAAGGTGTGACAGTAGATTTGGATGGAGTGTGCATTATGGCATATTTTGAAGTAATAGAGATAGTAAATGGCACAACACCTTACCCATAATTACTTGGATTGGATTGGACATTTGATAACCAGGCCACAATCAACCTGAAGACAAGAAAAATGAATTTTGAATCAAGCGAGTATAGAGTCATCGCACCATTGGATCCTTCAGAAGGAGAAAGATTTGTAGAGGCCACTTGCTTGGATCTGCAAGAAATAAACCAGTTGTATAGAAACACCGTGCGAGAAGAGGATTATGTTAATCCAACTGTAGATGGGGTACTCAACTAGAGAATCATTACATCATGTGCTACCAACTCAGACACCATTTTGGAGAATTGGCAACAATGATTACATGAAGTTTCCACAAGAAGGTGTGCAAGAATAGACCACACAGTAAGATGGGTTGGTACAGAAATAAGAGAACCTCCGAGTTTTCATAGGATAAATGAATTAGAGGAATTATTAACAAAATATGAAGAGGAAGTGTTAGAAAATTAGGGGCTCTTATCCCTAGATATTTCACTCAAGGCAACACCTGCAAGATGGTGGGGTGTGCACAAAGAAATAATTCAGGATTGGTATCAGTGTAAATGACTACTGCGCATTAGATTTGTCGCAGAACAGGGGAGCAATAGAGTCCATAAGTATGATGGGAAAGGAACAGTAGTTGAACACTTGGAGAAGTGTCGAACACAGTGGAGGATGACACCACTAAAGGAATGGCCTCATCACTTTATCCATACATTAGAAGGGATACCAAGGAACATGTACATAGAACAAGAGATGTGTAGAGGCACTACAGAATGGACAGGATTACAGCAGAATTTTGTAGCAACTTTCTCATTTGAACATGAAAAACCCAACATTGATTTAGCACTGAAGCTGATACAGGGACTGAAATTTGTTGATGAACTAGAGGTTAAAATCATGACATCGTATCCACAATAGAACATGCAGATAGTTAAAGACTTACTCTCATGATATCATGTCGAAGAGGAAGCACTAGATAAAGATGACTCGCACAACATTCAGATTACAGATATTGAAGGAGAGAGAGAGATGGACAATCCATATCTGGAGTCATGAGTATTTATTGCACCAATCAAAGTTAAGAAAGTCAACATTGGGACAAATGACAATCCTAAAATGGCAAGTATTGGAGACTATTGGGATTATCAAATAGTAGAAATAATAATAGAGTTACTGTGTGAATACAGTGACCTATTTCCAACAACCTTTACAAAGATGAAAGGCATAGAAAGGGATCTAGGTGAGATGAAGATACCCCTCAAACCTGAGGCTAGACCTATCAGGAAAATACCTTACATATTGAATCCAGTGTATAAGTAGAAATTGAAAGTAGAAATTGATCGAATGTTGGAAGTTGGCATTATAAAACTAGTAGAGGAATCTAAATGGATCAGTCCCATGGTAGTCAAAGAAACGAAGCAAGGAGGGATAAATATTTATGTATATCTGGGGAAACTCAATGATGCTTTCTTACATGATTCTTTCCCTACCCCTTTTACAGATGAATTCTTAGAGAATGTGGGAGGCCAGGAAGAATATTCATTCACAGATGCATTCTTAGGCTACCAACATATCAAAATAGCTCTAGAGGATAGGTATAAGACTACTTTCACTATAGAATGGGGATCCTACCAATATACAGTCATGACATTTGGCCTGAAGAATGCACCAACTATATTTTCATGGGTAGTCATAGTCACTTTTAAGGAATTCATACATCAGTTTCTAGAAGTATATCTGGATGGATGTGTATAGTTTGTTAAAGGACCATGTAGAAGTGTTAAGACTAATGTTGCAAAGATGTAGGAAATGTCAGATATCATTAAACATCAAGAAATGTATTTTTGTTACACCTTTTGGGATATTGTTGGGACATATAGTGTGTAAACAAGGTTTATTGGTTGACCCTGCTAAGATTGTAGTCATTGTAACTTTACCACCACTAAAGTCAGTGCATCAATTAAGAGAAATGTTGGGACATATAGGCTATTACAGGAATTTTATAAAGGGGTATGTGCATATCACTGCACCAATGGAAAAACTGTTAAAGAAGGACACCATATTTCAATGGAATGAGGACTACCGGCAAGTATTGGACACTCAAAAGGAAAAGATGGTGACAACACATATATTAGTATTTTCAGATTGGGAAAAGACATTTCATGTGCACATAGATGCATCATCAATATAAATTGGAGCAATTCTGGCATAGCCAGGAGCAGGGGACTTAGACCATCCTATAGCCTTTGCAAGAATAAAGTTGTCATAATCTTATCATAATTACAACACTACAAAAAGAGAAGGCCTATCCATGGTATATGCACTTCAGAAATTCAGGCAATATTTACTGGGCAAACACTTTAAAATGTTCACAGACCATTTTTCCCTCAAATATCTAGTCAACAAGCCAGAGTTGGGGGGGAGGATCTGTATATGGTTTTTATTATTCCAAGAATTCAAAGTGATAGTCAAACCAGGGAAGCTGAATGTAAGACCTGATCACCTGTCAAGGGTAACCAATGGAGAAGAACCTACTAACTTGGAAGAAAAATTCCATGATGCATAGTTATTTTCAGTACTGGTTGTTGATGAATACTTCGTTGATATTGTTGAATACTTAAGTACATGGTTTTTCCACTAGACTTTAGCACTAGTCAGAAGAAAAACCTGGTACTCAGAGCTGGAGACTATCAACTCATTGCAGATCATTTATACAATATGGATGCAGATAGTATTTTGAGAAGGTGTGTATTGGAACATGAACGGCCCAGAATTTTGGCAGAAGCTCATGAAGTTATAGTTGGAGGACACTATGCAGAAAAATATACCACACATAAGGTATTACGCACATGATTATGGTGGCCAACAATAGATAAACATGCCAAGGAATATTGCCAAAACTGTGATGTTTGTCAAAGGGTTGGAAAACCCAACAGAAGGGATGAGATGCCCCTAAGATAACAAGTAACTCTACAAGGATTTGAAAAATGGGAAATAGACTTTGTAGGACCTATTAAGCCACCAAAAAAAAGGTCAGGAGCTAGATATATCATTATTTTGACTGAATACTTAACAACATGGGCAGAAGTAGCACTAGTGAAAGATTGTAGCACAGAGACAACAACACACTTCTTATTTGAGCAAGTGATCACCATATTTGGATGTCCCATGATTTTGATGAGTGACAAAGGAACTCATTTTAATAATACTACCATTAGGGTTATGATTGGGGAGTTTGAAGTCTATCACTAGAAGAGTACACCATATCACCCTTGGGAAAATGGAACAATAGAATATTTCAATAAGATTTTTGAAAATGCATTGACTAAGATCTAATATGTTAATAGGGATGATTGGGACTTGAAAATACCAACAGTATTATGGGAATACAGGACTGCATGCAAGAACTTGATGAGATAGAGACCATTCACACTGGTGTATGGACAGGAAGTTGTGGTGCCATTAGAATTTATGGTACCCAGTCTGTGCGTAGCAACAATTACCAACATGACATAAATAGGTGTAGTACAAGAGAGGCTAAGCCAACTAATGGAAATGGAAGAGGGAAGAGGGAAGAGGGAAATATTATAGTATGATTTCACCAGGTAGTATAGAAAGCAAGGGACAAAGCCTAACATGACTGACATATTAAAAGGAAGAGGTTTAAGGAGGGAGACCTAGTTCTTCTATATGAAAACAATTTTTTGCAACACTCTGGTAAGGTTAGAATGCATTGTCGAGGGACATATGAAGTAAATACTATCTCAGATGGGGGATCTATACAACTAAAGGACTTGGGAGGAACAGAACTGAAAGGAATGGTCAACGGTAGTCGACTGAAACTGTACAGGGACAATCGACCTACTAACTCCCAAAAATTACAACGCAATAAGAAAGTCATGCATATAGTGTACTATAGTATATATTAGGAAAGAGAACTAATTAAAAGAAATAAAAAGTGGAAAAAGAAGAGAAAGGAACACAAAAATAGAAAAAAACAAGAAAAAGACAAAAAGAGGCAGAAGTTAACTGAAAAATAGGAAAGTAAAAAAAAAAAAAAGTTGTGTGCAACAATTACTACGACAACATCGAAAGACAGCATGCAGGAAAAATTGCACTCTGTGCAAATGCATGGAGAAAGTGAAAAAAATTGATTATCGAGCCTATAAAGTGCGGAAATCACGCATCAATTCAACACTTAGTGATTTTTTAGCACAGAGTAAAACATAAGTGTGTGCCCTAGGTAGAATTGTGCGAAGAAGCGAGCGAGTGTGTGAATTGGATAAAATATGACACCACTAAATTTTGGCGCTCCGGGCCAGTATGTACAAGTTACTCGACAGGGCCAATGGAGCAAGGAAAGGATGAGGGAGCCCGAGAACATGATCAATCTTGAGGATGTCACTAATTTGAGCACAGAGTCAATAATCCTGACACAGGTTGAGGAGGAAACATCGATAGAGAAGAAATATGAACTAGGGCAGAGTTTCGAGACCCGAAATGGTATCCCGTACCTTAATCCTGAAACACCCGATAAACCTGACAAAACGATGGGTCAACAGAAGGGTCGTGACGAAGAAGAGGTTTTGGTTGAGGACATCACCTATTGGTCGAACTTCGAGTGGGAAGAAAAGGACACAGAAAAATAAGAGGCATTCCCATCTGCTATCGAGAAGAGAAGAAAAGTGAAAGACGCCACAGATATTACACTTCCATACCGCAGCGGTCACTACGGATGACATGCTCAGAAAATTACCTAAACTAAGGTACTCAGACCACGATGTGCACGATGCGACCAAGTTCTTAGATTTGGCCAAAGAAACCTACTTAGAAAACATAGGGGAAATTGAACCCTTAGGAAAACCTATAATGGAGCTCGCGTAGTGGATAACGAGGTTGTACAACTTTGGAATAATGAACCTCTTAGATATATCTCACTTCAGGCGTGGTAAAAATGTTGGGATATACATCAAAAAGTTATTAGCCCAAGTACATGGAGACATCCTTTGGATGGATAGGCCGGTACAGCGGGAAGTGGCTCTAATCGTCAATATTACAGGATTACCTATAGTTGGCGCATAGCCAAAGGAGTACTTGGACAAAAAGGCGCACGAGAAGGAAATCGTCGAGCTAGTAAAAGCACAATTTGGCACCAGCATAGTAAACAGGGGCATTGTGCTCAAAGACATTAATGACAATGAAACAAGGTTCAACAGCAAGATTATGACTTGAAAGTTGCTGAGGAAATGTAGGAAAGAATAAGCTCCAGTAGGAGTCATCACAATAGTCGTGCAGTGTGTGAAAGGAGTGATGTTCAGTTGGGCATCGTTCCTCCTGAACCAATTTTTGGTTGATTGCAGATATGCGCACGATAATGGAACTGAGTTCCATTATTCTTGGCTCATCATTATTATAGACTTGGTAGGGTAGCAAGAGCCAAATTTTTCAGCCTTGCTGGATAGGAAAGGAAAGTGTTATGTGACTAGATATGAGTCCCTTTGGCAGGACAAGAACAATATAAATCAACAGGAAAATAACACAATATTTGCAATGTTACTTGAAGAAATACAACAGTGCACATCCAATGTGTGGCATATTCCTATGGAGGTAGTCCAGGAAACTGAAGGGATATTCAGGTTCAAGGCATATAGGCATCACATGTGGATCTGGGCCGCAAGGGATCCAAAGAAGGCATGGTTGGAGATGCAATATTACGTCGCAAAGGAATAAATTGACTGGATAATCAGAGACTAACCAGCACAGTGGAAGATGTCAGTATAAAAACCAACAACAAAGCTAGTCACGACATAATCCACCAAGCCTAAGGAAAAGGATGAAGTGGGATCCTCAGCAAAAAAAAACAGCCCAGATGATAATACTAGAAAGACCATAGCACGGAATCAATTGTTGGGAAACAACGCAGTGCCCAAAAGACCATGAAGGATAGCAATAGTGCCCAGGATAGACAACCAACAGGATGCTAGAAAAGGGGACACATCACAGGCTTGTGAAGAAAGGGTACATGCTACAATGACTGGGGCCCAGCCCTCACAGATGAAAAGGAAGACAACACATGCAGAAGAGACGCATAAAAAGAGGAAGTATAAAATGGAAGATCCAGTCATCACCTTGACGGAAGATGATGCTCAATTCATTGTGGACAAGGTCCAAGACAGGGGAAAGAGGTGGTCTGTCTTGTAGAGGCACAAAGAGAAGTGATCATGTCCAAACTCATAGAAGTGCATGAAACGCTACAGCAACTATGGAGTCAAGAAGTACCACAGGCCAAAGTACAGTGACATGAAAAGACACAGTGACCTCTTGCGCAAAAATAAGGAGAGGAAACAGTTTAGTTGGTAGTACAAGGCAGGGACACATTCACAGTCACTTTCCAAATAATCAAAGGGATCAAGAGACTGCATAGAAATCCATGGGGGAATTTGAGAAATTTGAAGTAGCCATGGCGCAGATACCCTCCAAGGCATTATACAGACTCCATGCCAGTATAATGCAAGAAGTACAATCCAAAGCCCATGCAGATGTGACTAACTTGGACATGGGTAGGGGAGTTGTCGAAATGTTACAAATCACCTACAACCAACTGACCTCGGAGAAGGAGAATGAGAAAGAATGAATGGATAAGCTAGAAAAGGGGCTAAAAGAGGTCTACGACTGCATCCCAGACAATGTGCAAGCACCGAGGAGGATCCCAGAAGAAAATATAAAAATTATTTCACATATGATTGAGGGATATAGTAAAGAAATCGAGGAGATAAAATAAGATCTTGATCCTATGACTCCTCCTGAGGTTCGAGAACAGAGAGAGAAAAAATCTGCAATCCAGATAGTGGAGATGGAAAAAGAATCAAGGGAAGTGACAGAGTTGTTCAACAGAACTACGCAGATTTGGATTGTTTTGGAAGAGGATGAAAAGGTCCAATAGTGGTACCAACAAGAGGATAAAATTAGCGTTGTCATACAGGAGTTAAAGAAATGGCAGAAAACAATGATTATTATGGAGTGCTTGAAGGGCACCCAAGAATTGAAGACTCTGCAGACATAGTTAAATATAGCACAGACGTAACCAAGAAAGACAAACCCAATTGGAACCCCTCCAAAAACAAGTAGCACATATGATTGTACAGTTGGAGGAAGAGAAGATGAGAATGGCACAGGCACATTTAAAATGCACAACATTACTACAGGAAGAGATAATAACACAGATAACCAAGGTGCTAACAGACAAAGATACACAAATGAGCGAAAGAGGAAAGGAACTAGCAGAGAAGTTCCACAGTTTGGAAAAGGTTGTACATGGAGCACGCACTACCTGAGTGGTTCGGGACAAGCCACATGTTAGTGTTGGGGGCCTATTGGGCGCAAGCTTATTTTGAGAAGGAAGTCTATTTTGGGCGTAGGACTATTTTGATAAGGAATTATATTTGGAGCGCATCCCTATTTTTGGAGAAACATTTGTTTTGGGAAAGACCTGTTTTTGGAAATAAAGACCTAATTTTGGAGCGTGCACAATAGGTGGCAAGAAAGAAACATGCATAAAAATAAGGAAAATCAACATGGAATGTAGGTAGAAAATCCTAACCACGATAGGGTTAAGATTTTTGATAAGATTGTAACAACTATAAGCCGATAAAATAGTATAAATAAGGACTCGGAAGGAGAATATCATAAGAGAGGGATCATTATAGAGAGAGTTGATTATTATGAATTTGTGGGTTTTTTATGATAATAAGTATTGTAGAAGAATCAAGTAAGGTAGTCTTTGAGGGTTAGGTCAGAGGCTGAGGATCTTGGTGTGATTTAGTCATCCTCACAGAGGGTTCTTACCTTCAATATTGATTGTATTACTGAAGATGTAATGCGTGCAACATAAGATTTTGCAGCAGAATAAATAAAAGAACAGAGAAGCCATATCTTTGTGGACGTAGCCCCAGGAGGGGGTGAACCATGGTAAACCTTGTGTTATGTGTGATTGTTAATGAATGTTTACTTTTTGTTGATCATTATCTTATGAATGAATGGTTAAAGTGGTTATATCAGCCTACATGCATAGGTTTAAAGATGAATAAAACATAGAAGTAATTGAATTATTAACAAGGATAATGCATAAGGAAGAAAGAACCCAATCCCAGCCCCCACACATTCTTAGACTATAAACACCCGAGTATTGCAGTCCCCCATAAAATCTATCTTGGGTGAGACCATGTTGTGCACACTGTGTGCGGCATTGCCTTCTGGTTTACTAGGAAGGTCGATAGTTTTTTATGGTTTTGTTAGAAACCTATTGATATATAAACCTGGGTCAACCTAAGAAGACGCAAAGAAGCCAACAAATGGTTCCATTGTCGACTAGAATTGTATGGGATTGAGTGGACGGGATCTGTGGAAGAAACACACAGAGGATGAAAGTATAGAAGGGAGTGTTCAGTCCATGGAATCCAACGAAGGTGGAGATCAAAATATGGCTGAAAACAAAGGAAATTGAGTTTACGCAGAGGGACAACATAAACCCTAAGTTAACACTGCGCAAATATCTTGACGAATACGTGTTTAATGACTTGCATGAGGTATTTTCCTGTGATATACCACATCTATTGAAGGAGTGGTTATTGAGGTTAAAGGAAAGAAACCCTACAAATTT
>ML787051.1:120670-166420 GCA_009831015.1 Picea engelmannii
TTTTTCCTTGTGCACATCATTTGCATACACCTTCATGGTCCACCTTGAATTTTGGTAGAACTTTGACTTCCTTGATTGCATATGGTAAATATTTTTAGTTGATGTGGGATAATATTCTATGCCAAAGTTCAGCTGGACTCTCAATGGAGTCAGTCAAGGCTACATATGAGTGGACTTTTAACTTATATAGGCCACCTTCTTTTGTTCCTATAACTATTGCATCTTCTATGGTTTTTCCTTTAGGCCACATAAGAACTTCACCATCTATGAATGAAAATTTGAAGCCTTTCTTATCTAAACCCGGTACATATAGTACATCCTTCATCTTCATTGGGGTCATTGAATCAATTTTGTAGGTGGATTCTCCCACCCCTTTGATAGGGTACTAATAATCATCTTCGAGGGTAACTTTATAGGGACAGTTATTTTTTGTAAGGCTAGAGAGAATGTTTCTCTGACCTGTCATGTGCTTAGAAGCACCATTGTATATGATCCAAGTATCCTCTCCAGGTGACATAGATCTTGAGAGGGCAGAAAATAAAACATAGTTTTCAATCTCTTCTTTAGTCATCTTCGTGGGTGGCTCATCATCTTCAACTGCATGAGCATGATGTCTCTTGTTATTTATATTCTTCTATTCTTCTATTTTTCCTGAATAATTCTTAGCAATATTTCCCATCTTATCACAATGATAACATTGATAAGAGGACAAATATTTTTCTCTTCTTTGTCCTTTCTGAAATTTCTGGAATCTCCTTGGAGGGTGAGATTCTTTATGGAAGTGGGTGAATCTCTTTGGGGAGTGAGATTCATTATATAGGTGGGTCTCCTTCTGGAAGTGAGACCTTTTATTTCCCCCTTTAGCATGATCAGCTAGGTCTTGATCTTAATCCCTTAATAATACTACTTCTCAATTAGCTACTCTTGCTTCTTCTTGAACACATTCTTCCCATAAGCTATCAAAATGGAATTTCTCCTTTCTTGCACAGATGGTTTGAATGAATGCATCCCAAGGTCTTATGAGACCATTAAGAGTTGTCATTATGAGTTCTTATTCATCTATGTTGTCTCCAATTGCTTCTAGTTGTTCCTTGAATTGAGAAATTCCAAAGAAATAGTCATGGAATGTTTCTCCTTTATGCATCATTGTACTTTTGAGTTGGGTTCTCAGATTCATCTTCTGATTGATGTTTTTTCCTTCATACATTCTGGTTAGGGCATCAAACATCTATTTTGGAGTGTTCTTAGAAGCCACTTGAGGGATCAAGTGATCTTTAATAGAGTCTACAATGATTCTTTTGGCTCTAACTATATCCTTCTTATACTTTTCTTTAGCTGCATCTTCTTCGGGTTCCAATACATTTTCCTTTATGAATTTTGCAAGGTCATTCTCTTCAAGAATGAGTAAAATCCTATAC
This sequence comes from Picea engelmannii, assembly GCA_009831015.1. NCBI lineage: Eukaryota > Viridiplantae > Streptophyta > Pinopsida > Pinales > Pinaceae > Picea > Picea engelmannii. Next base: position 122,089 of record ML787051.1, read on the forward strand.
TTCTAGGCACAGAAGTTTTCCACACCTTCTAACTTGTCAGCAAGCTTGGTGCTTGCATACATCTTGACTTGGAGCTGGGAAAATGACCAAAAATGCAAAGTGCTCAAAAATTAAATATGAACTTACCAAGAGGTGTGCTTGGATGAGGCGAGTAGGCTAGTGCAGTCTGTTTTCAAAAAATCCAAATTTTACCCCTTGAAACTGAGTCTGCGAAAATCTGGACTAGTACTTCTGGTATTGGTTCTGGTTTTCTAGTTTTCTGGTACCAACCAAAAACTAGGGTTTCACTTCCCACAGGTTCTAGCCACTGAAAAGGTGCACTCAAGCTGCCAATGAGTTTTCTAGGCTAGGGCGCACTTCCCTAGGGGTTTTTTAGGCTGAAATTTCTTTCCAACAAAAATCCCTAATTTTCTTGTACGACAATACCGACCTTTTTTATTATCCAGTGAAAGGTTCTCTCTTCATCTTAGCTCTGAAACCATGTTAGTTTTTAGAGATGCCATTAAGTTTTTTTCAATTTACTAGACAATAACAGCATATGCAAGATCACTAAGAGAAACACAATCACAAGATACACAACATTTTATCCTGAGAAACCCTCATAAGGGAGAAAACCCAATAAAAACTTCCTTAATATAGATTTCCAATACAATGCCAAGATAAAATACCAAAGACTAGAGAATATCCAAGACTGATAAATGTGTCTCTCTCTCCTTATTTTCCCAATCGTAGCTATCTCCAAGCTTGTGCACTAGATGAGTGACTTGAGTAAGAGTGAGCTAATGAGGTGCCTTCCACTCTTATTTATACTTGTTGGAAGGCACTAGGGTTTTGTCTCTTCATTGGGCAGGGCCGACTTCTTCAACTAGTGGCTAAAACCACTTTAATTAGCACTGGAGGAGACTTCTCAATTAGTACCATTTAATTAGGGTTTGTCCAATACACAAAAGGGGATTTGGTCATACATAAGTCCCGACATGATCAATCCACAAAAGGGGATTGATCTATATGATAATAACTCAATAATAATTAGAATAATCTTTGCAGTTACAATATTTCAACAATGTAAGCACCAGAGATGAGCACAGAAGAAAAGATAAAAATTGTTTCACAAATGATTGAGGGATATAGGAAGGAAATCGAGGATCTAAAAGAAAATATTAATCCTATGATTCCTCCTGAGGTTTGAGAATAGAGAGAACAAAAATCATCACTCCGGATAGAGGAGATAGAAAAATAAGCGAGGGAAGTCATAGAGTTGTTCGATAGAACTACGCATATTTGGATCATTTTAGAAGAGGAAGAAAAGGTCCAGCGTTGGGACCAACAAGAGGAGAAAATTAGCACTATCATATAGGAGTTAAATAAATGGCAGAAAACAATGAGTATTATGGAGGGCTTGAAGGGAACCCAAGAAATGAAGACTCTGGAGACAAAGTTAAAGACAATGCAGACGAATAAGCAAGAAAGACAAGCTCAATTGGAACCCCTTGAGGAACAAGAAGCACAGATGATTGCATAGCTAGAGGAAGAAAAGATGAGCATGGCACAAGAACATTCAGATAACAGCGCAACATTACTACAGGAAGAGATAACAACGCAGATAGTCGAGGTGCTAATAGAAAAATATGCGCAGATGATGGAAAAAGGAAATGAACTAGCAGAGAAGTTCCACAGTTTGGAGAAGGTTGTACAGGGAGAATGCACTACCTGAGTGGCTCAGGATGAGCCACATGTTAGTGTTGGGGGCATGTTGGGTTCATGCCTATTTCGAGAAGGAAGTCTATTTTGGGCGCAGGCCTATTTTGAGAAGGAAGTCTATTTTGGGCGCAGGCCTATTTTTGGAGAAAGATCTGTTTTAGGAAAGACCTGTTTTTGGAAACAAAGACCTAATTTTGGAGCGCGCACAACAGGTGGCAAGAAAGAAGCATGTAGAAAAAGAAGGAAAAACAATGTGGTGTGCAAACAAACAAGCCTAACCACGATAGGTTTAGGGTTTTTGAAAAGATTGTAATGGATATAAGATGATAAAATAATATAAATAAGGACCTAGGAGGTCTAGGAACGAAAGGAGAAGATCATAAGAGAGGAATCATAATAGAGAGAGTTGATTATTATGAATTTGTGGGTTGTTGGTGATAATAATTCTTGTATAAGAGTCAAGTAAGGTAATATCTAAGAGTTAGGTCATAGGCTGAGGAGCCTGGTGTGATCTAGTCAGCCTCACAAAAGGTTCTTACCCTCAATCTTGATTGTATTACTGAAGATGTAATGCACGTAGTGAAAGATTTTGTAGAAGAATAAATAAAAGAGTATAGAAGCCAGATCTTTGTGGACTTAACCCCGGTAAACCTTGTGTTGTGTGTGATTGTTAATGCTTGTTTAATTTTTGTTGATCATTATCTTATGAATGAATGGTTAAAGTAGCTATATCGTCCTGCATGCATAGGTTTAAAGATGAATAAATCATAGAAGTAATTGAATGATTAACAAGGATAATGCATAAGGAAGAAAGAAACAAATCCCAATCCCCACTCATTCCTCTACTGCAAACACATGAGTATTGCAGTCCCCCATAAAATCTATCTTGGGTGAGACTACATTGTGCACCATGTGCGCGGCGTTGCCTTCTGGTTTACCAGGAAGGAAAATAGTTTTTGAGGGTTTTGTTGGAAACATGTTGAGCTACGAACTTGAGTCAGCCCAAGAAGAAGTAAAGAAGCCAACAATATCCCAAAAGAAGTTCCCCAAAATCTTAACACCCATTGAATCCCCATATGAACAGGATCTTTGACATTAATGTGCATGGGTGTCAATATATTACCTTCATTGACAACCKTCTTCATGATGCTTAGYTTGTCCACTATGGAGTCAATATTTTGGGATATATTTTATTAAGATTTATGTGGTGAGAATAGTTATAAAGATTTCTCAAAAAATCCACAATGGCCATTTTCATAGTTAACATTTTGGATCTCAAATCATCAGGTCAAAACCGTCAAGTAGGAGAAGATGGYTATTGGACCATAAATACATCAAAGAGCAKAGACGGGAATCCTAAAAACCTAATAATGTTATCTTTAAAAGAGAATAAAAACTACACGAACCCTATAAACCTAAAGGAAAAAAATAATAAATACTTAATTAATAATAAAATAATACTATAATAGTATAGTGCTATTATAAAATAGTATAGAATCTTTTTAATAGTAATATAAGAACCTTAATTAATAATAGTATAGTACTATTATAGAATATAGTATAGTACTATTACATAATAGTATAGAATCTTATTAATGGAATTATTACTCTTAATAAAAGTGTTTGTTAATAATAGTATTAAAAGTTAGTTTTAAATAATATTATAAATTGTGAAAATAATATTGTTAATAGTATTAAAAGTAGTTTTAAATAATATTATAATTTGTGAAAATAGTTTTGCTAAAATAATAGCACTATGAATTAATAATGGTATTATTAATAGTCCTTAAATAATATTATATAAATTAATAATGATATTAAAGTATTATTAATAGTATTCAACTAAATAATAACTCTAAAAATATAAAAACCCTTAAAAGCTAAAGAATAATACTATAATAGTGTAGTATCATTATAAACACTATATAGTTATAGTGTAGAGTCTTATTAGTCCCTGCTGAAGGAGTAGAGGGATTATAGAGATCGATAATTCGTTGACTTTATATTAATGTCCTTTGATTATAAATTTTCGCATCATCTCTATTGTTCGAACTATAGAACTAAAAACATTATTTTTTATATAATAAAAAAAACTTTATATGTCATCATCTCATTAGACAATAGATTTGAAGTCTTATTGCCAGCTTTGCTATTCCAAATGTTTGAAATGTTTAGATATCCAAAGTTTTGATCATCGACGCTCTTTTTTAATTTTTATTATTTTTATTGAAATGCTTAAATACCGAAAGTTTTGAGAATGGCACTCTTTTTAGGTTCTTGAATAGGCATGACAACTTAAATTTTTTCATAGTGCGAGGCCCTTAAATAGGCTTGACAGCCTTAAATGTTTACTTAAATAGGTCTGTCACAGTACATTTTTTCTCGAATTTTTCCATATAATGTTGCAGTGAATTTGGACTATATTGTTTTCCACCGCCACGTGCATAGCCACCATATCTTTCATATTTCTTATATGCTTAGAATTCAATTTAGGCATCATTGAAGATACATATACCATTTACTGGTTCAGTAATTATTTCTTGTTCATTGGTTTGTTGGCTCCTCAGTTGTTGCTTGTTATTGTTTGGTTCAACTTTGCAAGGTTGAGGTCATGCACCTGTAGTTGGACCTGTTGGTGCTTGCCGCTTGCTTTTGTTCTCTTCAACTTTGCAAGGTTGGGGTCCTGCACCCGTAGTTGGAGCTGCTTTCTCACTTTTCAGGGTTGAGGTCCTGCACCCGCAATTGGACCTGCAATTTTTTCGTTCATCATTGGCGAGTAGGTTTCAATACCATAGTCTCATTTGTATTCATTGTTTGTTGTTTGTTATTTGTAGTTTTCAAGTAAGAATGTTTAAGTATTTCCACTGGCATGGCCATCATATGTTTCATATTTATTATGTGCTTGGAATGCAATTTAGTCATCATTGAAGATACATATATTATTTACTGGTTCGTTGGTTGTTTCTTGTTCACTGGTTTGTTGGTTGTTTCTTCTTGTTGTTTGCTTCAATTTTTGCAAGGTTGGGGTCCTACACCTACAGTTGGACCTGTTCATGCTTGTTCACTGGTTTGTTTCTTTGTGCTTGCTTTTGTTTACTTCAACTATGAAAAGTTGGGGTCCTGCACTGGCAGTTGGAATTTTCTTTTGCAGTTTCCAGGGTCTAGTTCATGCACGAGGTAAGAATGTTTAAGTATTTATTCATCGTTCTTGTCATGCATACTTTCCTGCTCTTAATTTTTTGTCCGATTTTTTTCCCCGGGATCTGCACCATGTGCATGCCAATGTTGTCCGCACAACTTCGGCTGTCATTTTTTCTAGCATTACAAATCCTAGTCCTTTGTCGTATGTGACGAACTAGAAATCTAGCGCCTCAATTGAATAAGAAATTCTTTAGCCTTCGCACCTTTCCCTCAATGATATTTACATCTTGGTTGGGAATGAGTACATACCTATCTCATACAGGAATCGAACCAGTGTCTTTCACATGAAAAAGATGATCTGAATCTTGTTGCCTTTGCAAGATGTTATTGTAGAAGAAAACTGCAGGTAGGTGTAGAAGGAATAGGTATGGTGCAACAGTAGCTAAGATGCAACAAAATTGCACACCATTTCCAGGCATTATCCATCTTGGTTGGTGACATTTTTTCAGTAAGATATAAAGAAAACAAGTTCGATGACCTAGAATACGAATCCTGGGTGGTTCTAGGACCTATTATTGCATTTTGGAGGGTTGAGATCTTGCACTCTCAATTGGACCTACAATTTTTTCATCCATCATTTACAAGTAAGTTTCAATACCATAGTTTCATTCGTATTCGTTCTTTGCTCGTTGGTTTGTTGCTTGCTGCTTGCTTTTGTTTGCTTCAACTTTGCAAGGCCGGGGTGTTGTGCTACCAATTTGAGCTGATTTTTTCACTTTCCAGGGTTTAGGTCCTGCACCAGGTAAGAATTTTTAAGTATTTATTCATCGTTCTCATCTTGCATACTTTCCTTCTCTTAAATTTTCCTATGGTTTTTTCCCCAAGTTAAGCACCGTGTGCATGCCAATGTCGTGTGCACAACTTCAGTTGTCATTATTTCTAGCATTATAAATCTCGGTCCTTTGTCATATGTGGTGAAGTGGAAATCTAACGCCTCAATTGAATAAGGAATTCTTTAGCCTTCGCACCTTGACCTCAATAATATTCCCAGCTTTCTTGGGAATGAGTACCTACATATCCCGTACAGGAATTGAACCTGTGTCTTTTACATGAAAAAAATGATGTATGGTGCAACATAATTCCTATTCAATTGTGTTGCACAATTCCATGATTTAGCAATTTGCAAATTTAGTAGGTATGGTGCAACATAATTCCATGTCTTCCTACATAATAACTTATCTTCATGTCAACTGTGTTTTCTGTGTTGCTACATTGAAATAAATGGAACTGTGTTTATTTTTTTACATGTCTTTCTATGTATCAACTTACCTTCATGTCCATTGCATTTTTTGCAGAACTACATTTAAAGAAACATATTAGTTGTACAAGAGGATGAAATTGTATATGCCACAGCAGAAGAAGCTGGGGTACAATATTCGAAAAGGTATGCCAATTGTGATAGTAAATCAAATACAGAACGAGTAGGTGGATAAAATATTGGACAAGAAAATGATGATTTGGCAACAATGGGCCTTTGTTGAGACTTCCCACTTCCAAAAATTTCCTTCCCATTTTCTATTTTCCCACTCTCTATTATCCCTTTTTTTTTCCTTCTTCTATACTTAACTGAATTTCCACTGATGCTTAACCTTATTTCATACTCCATCCCCTTCGAGCCTGTATGTGACATGCATTCATTTTTCCACTAATGCTTTCATATCACGATTCTAACCGACCGCTTCCCTGTTCCATACTCAACTACTTTTTAGATCACAAGTTATTGGCCAAGCAGGCTCAACATTGCGCTTGCATTGTTACACCCCCCACAAGAAGCACCTGGACTTCCCTGATATACAAATTGACAACCAAATTCCCCTTTATTTTTCTCCTCTACTTTCCCTTTCTGGTTACTTAGTCATTTTTCTGAATATGTCGCATGCTTTTATATCACGAATCCAGCCGACCGCTTTCCCATTCCATACTTTGCCACTTTTTCCATTGTCGGTTCCCAGGCAACCCTGCTCAACATTGTGCTTCCATTGTTCCACAACCTACAAATAGCACCAAGAGTTCCGCAATATACAAATTGACCGTCGAAGTTCGTCATCATGCCCTCTTTCATGTTACACATTTTGCAGTCAAAAGTTCAGAGACATACAATTTGACCATCGGGCCCTCACATCTCCTGAGTATAACCTGTGACCCTGTTTTGAATACCAATCGAACACTTTCCATACTTGGTCATTTATTGGAATCTCTTTCGTGGGTGGTCAGGTTGGTGGGTTCACGAAATGTCCAATTCTTAATTTCTCTTCTCTATCCCCACCACCTTGGCACTTCTTTCTAGATATTTTGCACCCAAATTTAAATCCACCATAATGGGGGGCACTTCCCAGTTCCGCGATGGTGGCCCTAACAAGACCATAGGAAGCGGTTTCAAAAAATAAATTGACCTTGAACGCAATAGCCGCTTTGCAACTCAATAGTTTGAGTCTCTTGACTCGAATGGCGGTCCTTTCCCTCAGAGATGTATCCTTTCCTTCCATTTTTAGGGTTTTAAATTGGGTTTGGATTTGTCCCTGTTGCAGGTTGTGTCCCTGAAGTCTTTGACTGTAAGGAGATGGTCTCTTGGTGCGCCGAGAGATATATTTGAAGCCAAAGAATTATTCAATTGGGGGACCACTCTCCTGTTCTCTGGAGATACAATTAACATCTTAGGGGTTGAGGACCATAAATCCCAGTGAAGCAAGGCATATTCCTTCTATTCATCCCCTTCCGCCAAGAACGAAGTAATTTGGACCTCTGGAATTGCTCGTGCAGCCTGTGTCCATGAAGTCGTTTCCTGTAAGGATGTGGTCTCTTGGTCCCCTTCCACCCAGAACGAAGTAATTTGGAGTCCCTCGTGCAGGTTGTGTCCCTGGAGTCTTTGACTATAAGGAGGTGGTCTCTTGGAGCACCGAGAGACCTGTTTCAAGCCAAATAATTGTTCCACTGTTGAACTACTCATGTTTCTTTGTCACCTCAGGTTTTCCGCAAGATGTTCAGATTATCGCAGCTAACATTGACCTTCGGAGGAGAAGACTGCAAGGAGCTCCTAAAAAATTCATGATAATCAGTTTTGTATGCACGTTCAAGAGATTATCGATGCATCTTGTATGTTGTCGCAGTAGATGAATAACACAAAATTGTATACATGTTTTTTTTTCCCTGTAACTCCTCTACCTGTATTTATGGAAAATATGTTCAATGCTTCGATGCAAATAACTCAATCCGGTGTCTATGGATAAATATATAGTACCCACTATTTTTTTTATAGATTTAGTATTAAAAAATTGCCTTGGAATCTTGGTTGTTGCTTCTTTGTTGGATTTAACACCTCTTCTCGTTTGCATGGTTCGATAGTATCGTAATTCTTAAATATTGTATTGGCTCAGGTAATTTGATCAAATAAGGACCATTGAACAATTATATGACAATGCATTTTGTCAACAATCAACATTCAATTCCATTCATAATGTAGATAGAACATAGAAACACTAGTTGACGATGCTGGAGTTGGGGCCCCGCCCCAGAAGTTTCATTTTATTGGTTGTCCTTACTCTGGCCTCTATTTTACAACTTTTACTTTATTAATGAAATTACCAAATTTCTTCTTCACAAATGTTTTGAAAAAAAAATAATAATAATGTGTGCTAGGTGAAGTCAAATGGGGCTATGAAATCAACCACAATATTTAATATTGTATTGGCTTAGGTAATTTGATCAAATATGGACCATTGAATAGTTATATGACAATGGATTTTGTCGATCACATGAGGCTTCTATTGAAACATAAATAAATTTCACACAGTTTAAAATCAACATTCAATTCCATTCGTAATGTAGATAGAAAATATCAACACTAATTCACGATGTCGGAGTTGGGGCCCCACCCAAGAATTTTTGTTTTATTGGTTGTCCTTACTCTAGCCTCTATTTTAGCACTTTTACTTTATTAATGAAATTACCAAATTTATTCTTCGCAAATATTCAGAAAATGTGTGTGTGTGTGTGTGTGTGTGTGTGTGTGTGTGTGTGTGTGTGTGTGCTAGCTGAAGTCAAATGGGACTATGAAATCAACCACAATATCAAAATTCAAGTTCGTCGTTGTTATACTTACGGTCAAGTTGACAGTACAATAAGTTCATTTCTATATGTGCAATTATTAAGCTTTAATGCTAACAACTCATCATGCAGGAAGTTTAATACTTAAAATAATATTCCAAGGCATTGAACAATGTATCAAAAAACACAATACTCCCACAGGTTGCAATAAAAACAAATCTTCAACAAAGCATTGGCTGACGCACCCGAGTCGCCTGAAAGTAGCACAATCTACGAAATTGACCTCCCTATTATCAAATCAACAAAGATGAATATTATGGGATTAGATAAAAAAAAATTGTGTGTGAGAATTGATTTGGAAAAACTTGTTACTTATTCTACTTTTTTTAAGGCCTTATCACAGTAAGAATGCAAACTTATCCTAACCCACTATTATCTACAAAAGCCAAACATCAATAGTGCCTGTAAATCAACTATACATAGTTATAGCCAAAAATCAAGTAATAGTTTATATTTGCATTTTCTCACACCCGTTTTAATGATACAAGCACAATATAAAACGAGTATGTGGATAAAACATTGGACTAGAAAATGATGATTTTGCAACAATGGGGCTTGTTTGAGACCAATTCCCTCTTACGAAAAATGCCCTCTGCTTTTCTATTTTCCCACTCTCTTTTATCCACTTATTTTCCCTCTTCTATACTTTACCGAATTCCCCTTTCTTTTTCCCCTCTACTTTCTCTTTCTAGTTACTTAGTCATTTTTTTCTGAAAATGTATAACTGCACAGGTTAGCGGACTCACGGGTTCACATTTCTACTCATGCTTTTATATCACGGCTCTGACCAGCCGCTTCCCCATTCCATACGTAACCACTTTTTCGATCACGGATTCCCGGGGAGGCAGGCTCTAGATTTCACTTCCATTTTTTTGTGACCTACAAACATCACTCAGACCTCCGCGATATACAAATTGATTGTCAGACTCCCACATCATCCCCTCTTCCGTGTTACACATTTTTCCCTCAAAACTTCTGAGCCATACAATTTGACCGTCAGGACCTCACGTCTCCTCGGGAACCCTTGTCACCCTATTTTGAAGCTCGTCCAACCACTTTCCATACTTGGCCATTTCTTGGAATCTCTTTCGTGGATCCTCGGGTTGGAGGGTTCATGAAATCTCCAATTCCTAGTCATTGTTTCATGTGTCTGCCACCTTCGCACTTCTTTCCAAATATGAAACAACTAAGGTTTAATTCTAACATTTCATCATGCAACAACTGTAAATATCGTCATTAATAAGCAGAAGGCTCAAGGAGATAGTCACACTAACTATCCCTACACAACTTGTCTAGAAACATGCAAAAAATATATTTCCAGGTAATGGGATATCTATTACAAATTTCAATATATTAGAGAAAACAAGTCTGACCTATCGTTTCCCTATTCCACACTTGGCCAATTTTTCGATTGCAGTTTCCCGAAAAGGCGGGATCAAGATTGCGCTTCCAATGTTTCACCACTTGCAAACAGTACTTGGAGTTCTGCGATATACAAATTGATTGTTGGACTGCCCCATCATGCCCTCTTCTGTGTTACGCATTTTTCACTCAAAACTTTTGAGACAATTTGACCATTGGGCCCTTACCTCTGTTGGTTATACCTTGTAACCCTATTTTGAATCTCGGCCGACCGCTTTCGATAATTATCCATTCCTTAATTGTTTTTCCCTGTCCCCTCCACCTTCGTACTTCTTTCTAAATATGCAAGTGGTAAGCTTTAATGATAACAGGTCGTCATGCAGGAACTCTAAAGATTTCCATTAATGAGAGAAAGGCTCGAGGATATCTCCCAGACTTCCGTGATATACAAATTGACTATCGAACACCCAAATCAACCCCTCTTCCGTGTTACACATTTTGCAATCAAAAGTTATGAGACAAACAATTTGACCGTCGGAGCATCATGTCTCTTGGGGAACCCTTGTCACCCTAGTTTGAAGCCCGTCTGACCGCTTTCCATACTTGACCATTTATTGGAATCTCTTTCGCGGATTCTCGGGTTGGGGAGTTCACGAAATCTTCAATTCCTAGTCATTGTTTCATGTGCCCACCCCCTTCGCACTTATTTCCAAGTATGCAACAACTAAGGTTTAATGCTAACATTTCATCATGCAACAACTGTAAAGATCGCCATTAATAAGAAAAATCCTCGAGGAGACAGTCACGTTGACTATCACTACACAACTTGTCCAGAAACATGCACAAAATATCTTTCTAGGTAATGGGATATCTATTACAAATTTCAATATATTAGCGAAAATGAGTCTGACCTACCGTTTCCCTATTCCATACTTAGCCACTTTTTTCAATTGCAGGTTCCCAGATAGGCGGGCTCACGACTACGCTTCCAATGTTCCGTGACCTACAAACAGTACCTAGAGTTCCGCGATATACAAATTGACCACTGGACTGCCCCATTATGCCCTCTTCTGTGTTACGCGTTTTGCACTCAAAACTTCTAAGATATACAATTTTACTGTCGGACCCTCACCTCTTCTGGTTATACCTTGTAACCCTGTTTTGAAGCCCAGCCAACCACTTTCGATAATTAGCCATTCCTTAATTTCTCTTCCCTGTCCCCGCAACCTTCGTACTTCTTTATAAATATGCAATTAGTAAGATTTAATACTAACAACTCGTCATGTAGGAATCGTATAGATTATCAGTAATGAGCGAAACGCTCGAGGATATCTCCCATTAATACGTGTTAAACCAATATTTGCAGAGGGTTATATTATCCCTTCCGCTTGTTCATTTCAAACAGCATGGAATGTCTTTCATGGGTCATCTGGTTGGCAGGTTCACAAAATATCCAATCCTTAATTGTTCTTTTTCGTACCCGCCACCTTCGCACTTCTAAGTATGCAATTACTATTCTTTAATTCTAACAACTCATCATGCAACAGTGGTCGAGATTGTCATTAATGAGTGAAAGGCTCGAGGAGATATCCCATTCACACGCATTGGACCAAGATTTGTGGAGGCTTATATTATCCCTTCCAACTATTCATTTCAAACATCGTCTGGAGAAAACGGACGTTCTCGTAAACTTATGGAAGCAGTTCAACAGCAATTCTGTAGAGATATAGTGAACATCTTTGGGTGTGAGGACCAGAACTTCCAGTCGCCCAGGGCATACTCTTACTATTCATCTCATTCTGCCTAGAACGAAGTAATTTGGACCTCTGGAATTACTCGTGCAGGTTGCGTCCCAGAAGTTTTTTAATGTAAGGAGGTGGTCTCTTGGTGCTCCAAAAAATATATTTCAAGCCAAAGAATTATTCCACTGCAGGACCACTCTCTTATTTCTTTGTCACCTTGGGTCTTCCGCGAGATGTTAAGATTGTCGAATCCAACATTGACCTTGAGAGGAAAAGACTGCAAGCAGGTTCTAAAAAAGCACGATAATAGGTTGGACCTCTTACCTGAGTTCCTGGAAGACCCGACAGTAGTTCGTGAATATATCACAAAGTTGCAGGTTAGTTCTTTTAGAAATCCATTCTAGGAAATTGCCTTGTTGTTTACAAGAATAACAGGACAGGAATCCACAGCAAGCATTTCCAGCATGGTTCTTTATATTTTGTATTTCAGAGTCAAGGAACAATCCATTTTTTATTAGGGGAAGCTAATCTCCATTGAAATATGTTCCCAATTGTCACGATTCAAAGATTCAGAGAAGAAATTGTATATGTCATCCTACTTGGTTTATGTGATAGCGCATTGTTGTATGTTTCCAAAATTGTCTCTGTCCAAGAAGGTAAACTATGAATTCGACCCAGTAACCTTATAGTACCAAGCCTTGTGGAGGAACAAGACCTCCCGTTGTTTTTATGAGTTTTTTAATGAATTTGTCTTGGTTTTCAAATGTTTATTGTTAGGACAGGATGCTCCTCAGATGTCTGACCAGACAACCAAGTTTTTAGACAGGAAGGGGACACTTGAACAAATGGAAAATTACAATGTAATAATGATTTTTGGCTTCAAGGAAAATCTGTCTTTCCTTCCATGTCAGTTCACGGACAATATGTTTGTTACATAAATAGCAAGGCAATACAACTATTGGTTGCATTTTTTCCATGAGAAGAGAAAAAAGAAGTTCATTCCTCTACCTTGGAAAGTCGGGGACTTTGTGTTTAGGAACATCAACAAGATTGACAAATTCACATGCCATTTCAACAACTTGAACCTAAGATATGTTGAAAGGATAAGAGGGTTTGACCCTAATGGGATTTTTCTAGAACATTTACTAGCAGTTGGCTTTAGCAACTCTTTTATCCATATATTCTTGAATGAAGATAGAGACAATGACGACAACACTCCTGCTCCTCATGATGGTGACATAAAGACATTGCAAAGCACAACTAAATTGTACAAACAACAGGGAAAAGGCACCCGTGAGAAGAGTGTCCAATCCCCGGCTATAACTCCCAAGAGTATGGAATCACGGAGCATCGCTCCAATGGCCCACCCCAGTAAGAAAGCAACCCATAATTATTCAAACGAAGGAGGAGATAAGAACCCTCCTCACGGTAAAATTGATAGTTCTCACAAGATTCTCGTGAGGAAGAAGAGAAAAAACATTGTAGGGCAAGCGGAAGAGCCTGAAACTGAAAGTGAGGACATGGAACTTGAGACTGATCTGGATAACGTATTCTACAACATTGATCAAACTACAGAAACGATCCACCATAGTTCCATAATGGAAATAGTTGAGACCGACATTTTTTACGAAGATGAATCCTTTGTATTCTAGAGCGTTGTTTTTGACAACCAATCTAAAAATTTAATTATTGAAAAGAGAGATGTAAGAAATAAGAAAGGGAAATCTCATTCAGATATTAACCTTAGGAACATGTAGCCGACCCAAATCTCCTGACTTCACCGAGCAACCGGAAATGCTCTTTATGATTCCATTAGAGGCATTGAAGCGGAGAATGTCAAACTGAAGGACAGAACCAAGGAATTGGAGGAAGCTTTGATTCTTATCCCATTTCTTGTCAGTCCTTTAGCAATAACCGTACCTGCCACCCCTGTAGCCAAGTTAAAAGGATCCTCCAGCCTCCTCACATTGTGTAGAGGCTATGTGGAGAAGACTATCAACAAAAGAATGAAACTAATTACTCAAGCCTGGGAAACATCACAAAATATAGCTTCCCTTGGAACGAGGGCACACGTTTTGCACGAACATTTGCAAGCGGATTTTTAAAATGAAGAACATTTCTATCTAGAGACAGTCATCCCTTTTGGCAACCATGTCACCAACATCTCATATCTAAGATGAAGACAATAAGATCTCCCCTCATTTAAGTGATATTAATATCAATAATGGTATTAAAGTGTTATTAATAGAATAGTACTATAAATTAATAATAATAATACTATAAATTAATAATGGTGTGAAAGTGTTATTAATAGTATTAATTAAGGGAATAAAAGTACTATTAATAGTATTAATTAAGGGAATAAAAGTATTATTAATAGTATAGTATTAATAAGGGTATTATAGTGTTATTAATAGTATTAATTAAGAGAATAAAAGCATTATTAATAATACAGTATTAAAGGGTTATTATATATAGTAATAAAATAAGTTAAATTATTCATTTTATTATAATAACAAGGGTTAATATAGTGTTATTAATAGTTTTAAGGGTTAATATATGTAGTGTTATTAATAGTTTTATGAAGTTGTTAATAATATTAAAGGTGTTATTAATAATATTAAAAGGTTATATTAACTAAGTTATAAAAAATAAAGGGATAAAAAGGAAATCAAAGGAAAAGAAGAGCGAACGCTAAGAAAAGTAAAACAAAGGGATGAAAAGGATAAGAACAAATCAAAGGAGAAACCAAAATGACTAACATAAGAAGGAAGAAAATATAAGAAAAACAAAGATACTAAGAACAATCAAGGATAAGGAAAGAGAGAGATCAAATAGAAGGGGAAGTCGGGAGAAGGGGAAGTCGGTGCAACAACACATAAAGGAGAGAGAGAATGAGAGATTACCAAAATTATATGTTTCTTCTATTGTGGATCAACGGAAACCAATTCTCATTCATCTCCAACCCTCCATTCCTATTAAGGTTGTTGGAGTGTTTGATGATTTATATGGCTTCCTTGATTGTACATTTGAAGTAGTTATTTTATTTGGCAAGGATTTTGGTGTCTTAGAAGCACATATGATGTTTGGTGCCATTGGAATGCTCTCCTAATGTTAATGTGCATATGTTCTCCCTCCTTATATCAGCCACGTGCTCTTTAATCCTAACTTGGAAGGATCGTCATGTTTCTTCGTTGTAGCATTTATTGCATGAGCATTCGACCTTATAGACACCTTTATACTAGCGATGGTCGATTTTATCTTTCACATATCTCATCTTTTGCCTTATGGTTTCTACGAGCTTAAAAGAGGTTGTGATATCTTTCTTCATTAAGACTTTGGAAATCCTATCAGTGACTCTTTTGATGTACTGGAGGTGAGAGATATCTTGCTAGGGTGACTATCGACTCTAGAAAGTCGTTCTCCTCCTTCCTTTTCCATGGCTCTTCTTATTGTCATTATGATGTCCTTAATCGTGTATCATATGTTATTCAAAACCTTGGTAAAGTGATCTTTCTCCCGTTCTAGATGTTCTTCATAAAAAATTCTAATAGCTCGCATGGCTAGGGTATTCATAACTCCTATTTTGTGAGTGAGATGGTGATGAGAACTTACATGCAAATAGTTCTCAATATGTGTTTTATTCCTATAAACTTGATGGCCAAGATATCCATCTTGTTTCCTGTGAATCAATACATCCAAAAATGGAATGTTGTTTTCGTCCTCCAATTATTAATTAAAATTTTATATATGTTATTTATAATTTTATTTAATTGTAATATAAAATATTTTATTTTGAAATTTATTTTTATGATATAAATATTTTTTTACAAAAATTACTATTTCATATTGATTGAGAAAATTGATACATAAAAATATATAAAATTTAACCTATCATAATTTGTATACGAACTAGCATAGATCCATTTTAACCTCGGATCTATCAAGCGTCTAGAGAGATCAAATCTCTTGAGGTGCAAACTTTTAATCTTTTTAAGTTTTGCACTCTAAAAAAGATTTACACCTCAAGAGATTTGATCCCTCTCAACACTTAATAGATATGAGGTTACGATGGATCTATGTCAATTGTTATTCATTCAAAATATATATATATAATAATAATAATAAATAATAAAAATTTATGTATACTTCATATTATATATAGTTAATGGAATCAACATAAATTTTTATTATTTATTATTATTATTATTATTTTATTATTATTTTAATGCATTATGTTATATGTATATCTAAAACGTTTCAACATAATAAAGATAAATCATTAAAAAAAAAAAAAATTATTCCTTTGATATACACCGCATTTATACATTTTGAAATTATGTTTTTTAAGTGAGAAAGTTATTTATGATATAAAATAAGTTAACGCCTACCACTTATATACATATAAAGTTACTTTATGGGAAATGGAATGGAAAGAATATTTATTGGCGTGGCATGTATGTTAGGATGCTTTGTTTGTTTTATCTTATTAGAAGTTGTGATGGGTTTCTACTCTATGTTTTCTTCTCATTGCAACCAGTGTAATTTCCCATGTGTAAATTGGTATGTCTTCTTCTCATTGGCAACTAGTCTAATTTCCAATGTGTGAATGGGATAGGGATAAGGTCATGGTGGAATGTGAAATATTTAATAATTGCTTTATAATAATAACAATAAAGAAGGATGTAAGTGGTCTAAATAATGTAGAAACGTGAAATATATAATATTGGTTTAATAATTTATTTAATAAAGGAGGATGCAAGTGGGTTAAATAATCTAAATTGCATTTAAGCATGTAAAAGGGAAGGGAAACGAAAGAGGGTTTGAGAATAAAAAATAATAACCAAAATTGACCAAAGTTTCTTGCCCGTCTTTGTAGGAGGATTGAATGTCTGTCCCAACGGTCAGGCCATTATGATGACTAGTCTATCCAATGGTGACGGCCATTATGATGCTTAACCAAGTCTCGGTTCTTGCCAAATATCCCAGTGATACTTAATACGATAACAACAACCTTGACTACTCTTGTACATATTAATGATCATCCATCTTGTTTGTTGGATGATTCACATGAGGTAATTGTATCAAAAGGTGTTTTTTATAATTTAGTATGAGGGAGAGGTGTCATTTTTTTATGTTCAATATGGAGTTGATACGTGGCATTTAAAACAATATGTCGTAATTTAAATGCTCTACATTTTGGCTTTTTTCCGGTCATATTATCCGTTTAAGTTTACTTGAAATTCAGTAAAAAATTGTTGAATCTATAGATTTGAGTGGCTAAGTCTGTATAATCTGAGTGACCCAGGGGTTTTTTTAGCATGTTAAACCAATTAATGCATTCAGAAATGGAATTTAAACAACATAAAATTGAGATTTCGCCCAAATTTATATCATCTGATTCCGACGAAAAATCCCAAAATGTACAACGTTTAGACAACGCCAAAAATTATGAATAACAAAAAAATATTTCAATGACAGTCACAAATAAAATATGTCAATATCTACCTTCAGTAAAATAATTTTATGTCAACTTTATATAATGAGATATAAAGTAATTGAAAGTAAAAAAAAATATTATTAACTTGAGGAAAGCTTTGCACCTTGAGGAATTTCATCCCTCTCGAAACATGATAAATGAGGAGTTAAGATGGATATTGTGTTTTATAATATAAAAATATACTTTTCTATATGCAAAGGATTGTAATGAGAATATGAGTATGAGGAGCACATTATCTTTCCTTGGCTCATGGTGCCTCTACCTCTCTCAACCATTGTCGATAGAGTAGCCTCTCATTCTTCTACAAACAATGTTAATTTGCTTCATATAAAGTTGAGGGTGCATTTTTCAAGTGTGAAGGTTACCATTACTCTAAGCATTGCTCTACCTAGTTCTCTTGACAAGTGAGAGCATGGAAAAATCCTTCAAGCATATATTATCCTCTCCCAATTCTTCAAACCCTTCTTACCTTGTTAAATACTTTATTGTCAAAAATACTATAGTATCTTTGAAGATCTCTTTCAGTCAAGAACTCATAAACTAAGCTCTTTTTCTCGAGGGTCATCCTTTGATTTGTTGTTTCAATGACTTCTCGCCTCAACTCCCAAACCCTAATAAATGGATTTCTCAACTTTGGAAACCCCTAGTTCTTGTTGAAGCTTTCATTTATCAATGTGATTGTGGTTTCTTTATAGTAGAGTTTTATTCCATTGAGGATAAAAAACGTTCTTCACATCGGACCATGTTTTATGGGTCATGTGTGGTTACACATGACGACCTGGGCCCCCCTTCTTCAACTAACTCTGTATAACTAGCTTCAATGTGGGTAAGGATTCTTAGTATGTGTTTTCACTTTTGGGAACCTAAGTCTTTAGCCTCTATAAAAAAATGCCCATGGATGTTCCATTGCACCCAAGTATATGTTAGGTTGTGAGTCCCTAAACAATCATAAAGTCCAAGATCATCTTATTATGAATTGTCATCCTTATCTACTGATGAGGTGTTGTCATTATTCATTGATGAGTTATCAGTGAGATCTAGATCTAGAGGTGGTTAGATACATGTACTACATATTGATATCATTGGATGAATACATAGTGTTGAATATGGCTTAAAGCCTTTTCATCCAAGTTCTTTTCCTTTTTCTATTTCTTAACATGGTGTCAGAGGTTTAAGGGCCCAAGTGTTCCACAGTAGTGATCCATGGAAGGTTCAAAAGTGTAATGATACAAAGTTATCTCTCGTTGGTTCATGGTAAGAAAATAAACCCAAAACAAGAGGAGTCCACAATCATGTAAAGAAGCCATGTTGCATACAAGGTCGTAGTTCTCTTGATTTCTTGATGGTTTAATTGGCCATTGTTTTCTTATATATCCTCTCTTTATCACAATAACACATTGAAGGCAGATTATTATATATAAGGCAAGTGTTTTTTTTTCAATATATGCATGTGTGATCTCAAGATTCAAAGAAAAGGGAAGAAGTGTAGGAATAAGAATGTAGATCAGATCAGCCATAATGCTTAGATAAAATTGTGCAAATACATTTAGAAGATGAGAGATGTTCTTGTAGAATCAAAAAGCCAAATCACATATTTTCTCTATGATCCATCACCCCATAAACAACACCAAAATTGAAGGGCATATCATCTACTCAAGAAATCTACTATTTCAATGCCAAAGGCCTTACATATTCTATGATTGAGTCTTTGTGACTACGAGAAGTTCAAATGATTGAAAAAAAATAATTGAAATTTTATTCGATTTATATAAATTCTAATCAAAATCCTCGACATTATAATAATAATCTAGTTTTAAGGTCACGACCAAGCCAGACACTAAATTGGTGTATGAAACAACCTTGTTTGTGGGACAAGGGACCCCCTCTGCACAGTGATTTGACTGCTAAAGTCTACGGAGATGTACATACTCTACACCCCTCTGGATTTGAACCTGTGACCTCCTAGGAGGAAACACATGTTCTTAACCATTAGGCCCACTCAAGTTGTCAAAGATGTCAATAGAATTTATTTTTTAATGGCCCAAATCAAATTGTGAATTGATGGTAGTGCTTCCAAGATAGCAATTTTTAGAAAGTAAGAAAAANATTTGCTTCATATAAAGTTGAGGGTGCATTTTTCAAGTGTGAAGGTTACCATTACTCTAAGCATTGCTCTACCTAGTTCTCTTGACAAGTGAGAGCATGGAAAAATCCTTCAAGCATATATTATCCTCTCCCAATTCTTCAAACCCTTCTTACCTTGTTAAATACTTTATTGTCAAAAATACTATAGTATCTTTGAAGATCTCTTTCAGTCAAGAACTCATAAACTAAGCTCTTTTTCTCGAGGGTCATCCTTTGATTTGTTGTTTCAATGACTTCTCGCCTCAACTCCCAAACCCTAATAAATGGATTTCTCAACTTTGGAAACCCCTAGTTCTTGTTGAAGCTTTCATTTATCAATGTGATTGTGGTTTCTTTATAGTAGAGTTTTATTCCATTGAGGATAAAAAACGTTCTTCACATCGGACCATGTTTTATGGGTCATGTGTGGTTACACATGACGACCTGGGCCCCCCTTCTTCAACTAACTCTGTATAACTAGCTTCAATGTGGGTAAGGATTCTTAGTATGTGTTTTCACTTTTGGGAACCTAAGTCTTTAGCCTCTATAAAAAAATGCCCATGGATGTTCCATTGCACCCAAGTATATGTTAGGTTGTGAGTCCCTAAACAATCATAAAGTCCAAGATCATCTTATTATGAATTGTCATCCTTATCTACTGATGAGGTGTTGTCATTATTCATTGATGAGTTATCAGTGAGATCTAGATCTAGAGGTGGTTAGATACATGTACTACATATTGATATCATTGGATGAATACATAGTGTTGAATATGGCTTAAAGCCTTTTCATCCAAGTTCTTTTCCTTTTTCTATTTCTTAACATGGTGTCAGAGGTTTAAGGGCCCAAGTGTTCCACAGTAGTGATCCATGGAAGGTTCAAAAGTGTAATGATACAAAGTTATCTCTCGTTGGTTCATGGTAAGAAAATAAACCCAAAACAAGAGGAGTCCACAATCATGTAAAGAAGCCATGTTGCATACAAGGTCGTAGTTCTCTTGATTTCTTGATGGTTTAATTGGCCATTGTTTTCTTATATATCCTCTCTTTATCACAATAACACATTGAAGGCAGATTATTATATATAAGGCAAGTGTTTTTTTTTCAATATATGCATGTGTGATCTCAAGATTCAAAGAAAAGGGAAGAAGTGTAGGAATAAGAATGTAGATCAGATCAGCCATAATGCTTAGATAAAATTGTGCAAATACATTTAGAAGATGAGAGATGTTCTTGTAGAATCAAAAAGCCAAATCACATATTTTCTCTATGATCCATCACCCCATAAACAACACCAAAATTGAAGGGCATATCATCTACTCAAGAAATCTACTATTTCAATGCCAAAGGCCTTACATATTCTATGATTGAGTCTTTGTGACTACGAGAAGTTCAAATGATTGAAAAAAAATAATTGAAATTTTATTCGATTTATATAAATTCTAATCAAAATCCTCGACATTATAATAATAATCTAGTTTTAAGGTCACGACCAAGCCAGACACTAAATTGGTGTATGAAACAACCTTGTTTGTGGGACAAGGGACCCCCTCTGCACAGTGATTTGACTGCTAAAGTCTACGGAGATGTACATACTCTACACCCCTCTGGATTTGAACCTGTGACCTCCTAGGAGGAAACACATGTTCTTAACCATTAGGCCCACTCAAGTTGTCAAAGATGTCAATAGAATTTATTTTTTAATGGCCCAAATCAAATTGTGAATTGATGGTAGTGCTTCCAAGATAGCAATTTTTAGAAAGTAAGAAAAATTCAAAAGAATAAGAAATATTCCTATTAGAATTTTACAAATTGAGTTGGGAATTTTCTCTACATTTTATCTGAGCATGGATAGAAACTTGCTTTAAAAAAGTCGGTTTCTTGTCTTCCATAAGAGATAGTGATATCAAAGTAGATTAATTTGTAGTGTCATCGATTTAATCAATGCTTAATGTCGATATAATGTGTGGCTACAGCCAAACGATGTATACGTGAAATGTATTTCTATGTTTTAATAAATAAAATGTGATGCCAATTGTTGGGGGATATAGATAGCAATGGGTGTTGAATCAATTCACAAGAGAGGGGAGGTTCTAGGAGAATGTCTAAGAGATGTGTCCAAGGGGGAATTACCCATGTCTATTAATTCCACCCACATTCCTGAATTTTATTATCATTGTGTATTAAACTCTATTTTTGTATTGATTGTCCCCAAAGAAAATCATTGAATGCATGTAAGAGGGTGGGTGTGAGAAGTCACATCACATAGTTATTTGGAGCATGGGGGTTGAGTACAATCAACTTGGGGAAGTGTGTGAGTCAAGAAAGCAAGTCAAATGGAGGAAATTTGTATGGGCTATTACAATAGTGGTAGATAGTGAATGTTTTTTATGAACAACAAGTAGATAGCATAAAAGAATAGCTTGGAGCTAGAGCAACCATGGAGGGTGAATTTTGGAGCATGTTGGAGTGTTTTGGAGATTTTTGGAACTAAAGACTGAACAACTAGGTTGTTAGGCCTAAAGAGTGAACTCATGTGTGAGTTGCACTGTAACAACAAGTGTTTGTTGTTATGTGTTGGTATTTTTCCTGGCAGTGAGTTCCCTTGAATTCCCGGCAGAGAGATTTCTGGTTACATATGCCAGAGAGACTCTGGAAAAAAAAATGGGACGCTCGAGGGATTGAGATCAGTGAATGGGTACATTCCATGGGTTGGACAAGTCAAGAGGAAGAGAGTTGGTGGAAAATCGGGATAGTTGTAGGAGAATACTAGTGGGTTGTGGGATTTATGAGTTGTGAGTGGACAGTGAGAGACCACCCTCCTTTGTGGATTGTTAGCTCCATATTAGGGGTGACTTCTTATTTATATTTGGAACAAAAATTCTATGGTTGGGTGGAATGTTTGTCCCAAGAAGTTGGTTGCACAACTATTTTAAAAAGATAAGTCTTTTATCTATTTTTTGTCTTGCATTATGAGTTTTAATTGTTGTGCATGAACTCTTTGTATGAGACTGATTTATATGTTGTTGTAATGAGTTATTAGATTCATTTATGTGTGATTTTAGTATGTTGTAGATGCACTTAATGAATGGTGTCTAATAATAGTTAAATATGGTTGCAATTCGTAGTTGTTAAGCTACAGAAAATTAGTTAGCTTTAAAAAAATTAATTTATGAGTTTTTATGCTCATAATGGACCTCAGTTGGGTTGCGGAACATTACATTATGGTATCAGAGCCTATGGTTCAAACATTGGGCTTGTATGGGTCAGGTTGAGTGCGAATTGGAAAAATTCACTATTACAGATTTCGATCTGTGTGAATTTGGTGAAAAATGATGAAAAATCTGAGCGAAATCTCCAAATTCATGAGCAAATTCGGGTCAAATTTGCCTTGTAACCCTCGAAGAGAAGTTGACTCGAGTAAATTTGTAGAGTTGTAGAGTTAAAATTCAACTTGGAAAGGTCAAATTTCACATTTTATTGGTCGTTGTAGAATTTGAGATAATTTGATGAATCAACGGTCGAGATCGCATTAGATCTCCAGATCAACGACCTAGATTCATTTTAATAAATTTAAAAACTTATAAGGTTTTTGGAGTTTTGCAGAGGGAGAAAATCAATGGTCAGGATATGTTTTCCATGTTGCAAAGGAAGAGAATCAACAGTCTGTATTCATTTTCGACTGTTGGGAAGTTGGAGTCAATCGACGGTCAAGATTTGCTTTCAAAGCTTGGAAAACAGAGAAAATCAACAATCGAGAATCATCAACAAAGTTGGGAAAACTTTGATGGATCAACGACCGAGATCGTTTTGAATGATAGATCGATGATACAAATTCATTTGCAATTTGGTTGAAATTTCTAAGTGTTGGATTTTGCCAAAACTTGTCGATGATCGATGGTCAAATCAACGAGTTTGATGAAGAGTTTGGTTCAGCCAAAGGAAATCTCTAATTGTCGATGGTCGATGGTCGGGATCGGCAGAATTTGGAGAAATTTTCATGCATCCAAAGTAGATCATTGTTTATCGATGGTCGATGATAGGCGATCAAAAGAATTAGTGCGATGTTCAATTCTTCCAAGAGAAGTGGTTGATCATCGATGAAAGGAAACAGGAGGGTGACATGTCATGCCACGTAATCCAAGTTGATGCCTCAGGATGACGTTTCATGTCATGTCAGCATCTATGTGTCATGCCAGATCAGTGAAAATATGGTTGATTACCAATGGTTATGGTTAGGCGAGATTTGTGGGAAATATTGGTATTCCAAGATAAATGACCAATGGTCGATGATTAAGCATCGGGAGGATTGACGAGCAAGTTCGTTTACTGAAAGAAATCTTTGATAGTCAATGTAGTGTCGGAAATCAATGGTCCATATTGTTTGAATTTGTCGATCAACGGTGGAAATTGATCCATGGGTTTTGGAAAGGATTAGTGGATCAATGGCTCAGATTTAAAGGCTATTATAACAGTAAAACAATCAATTTTCTATGAATTTTTCAATATTTTTGAAGGTCTTAAACTTGCAGGGCGATTTTGAAGCCCTAAACGACGTTTTTAGGCAATCAAAATCCATGAGAACAGGTGTATCTTTTATACACTCTGCCTATACAACTTAAATAAAATAACTCAGAGAGAGTTATCTAATGAGCTACTCCAGGTGCAAAACAGATCTCGTATGAGAAAGTTACAGCTGAAACAGTAAGGGTAAAATTTCAGCACCAATTTACTTCCAGAGGGCATAACTCCTTGCTTAGAAGTTTGTTTGGTGCATAGAAGAAATTTATGGAAAACTTATGAACCATAGAAGATATCCATGTAGCCAGATTTGGAATTTGGGTATGTAAAATTGTGTAGGAAGAGAAATAAGACACTTGTAACATATAGGGATAAATTGGGAAAAACAAGATAAACTTCTTCTGACCATAACTTTCAACTCGAAGCTCAGATTTGAGCAAACGAATAGCCGCTAGAAAGGTATCGAGGAGGAGAAGACACATATACACCCATAATTTTTAATTGGGAAACAAAATTTTATCAGAAAGCAATAAATTAATTTATGTAGCAGTAAGTGGGTGGAAATTACAACTTCTGAATGTTGTAACTTTTCGCTTAGAACTCAGAATGAGACATGAGTACATCCAATGGAGAGTTGTTTCGGAAAAGAATGTGTCTAAGGAATCCTATGTTGAATTAGTGCATTATTTTATTCATAAATTAATATGGATAATAACATGTATTCTAATTAATGAAATGTTTTATGTTATTCATGTTTTGACAATAATTATTATATGTGCA
This sequence comes from Picea engelmannii, assembly GCA_009831015.1. Lineage (NCBI taxonomy): Eukaryota > Viridiplantae > Streptophyta > Pinopsida > Pinales > Pinaceae > Picea > Picea engelmannii. Next base: position 147,123 of record ML787051.1, read on the forward strand.
TTTCTTGCATAATTAGAGGTACAGGAAAACAAATTTGGTTATTATATGAGGACTGGAGTTATGGAAGATGCCCATGGATCTTACATACATGAGGAGGATATCATAGGTATGCATGTCATCATGGAATATGCTGAGATAGATTCAAATGGAATAAGAGGCAAGCAGGAGCCTGTAACTATGAGAAGCCTTCTTAGAGAAGTGCAAAGCTATAGGGAAAATAATGAAAGAATTATGAAGCCTTGGGAAGATATACTTCAGAGTTTGAATATGTTTCATAATAATTTTAATAAAGAATCTAGCACCGAGAAAGAATCTAGTTCTAGACAAGTGACTGCATCCATATCCCATAGCAGAAAGGATGATCACAAGAATTATGAGAAGTTAAGAAGCATGAATAGGTGACATCATTCTCCAATGCAATCCACCCAAAGAAATCATGCAATTTCAAGTCCAGGGAGCATCCAAAGTGTGTCTCATGTCTAAATGAAGAGAATAAGGCCTAAGTCATACATCTTGCAAGGTGAACTCAAGAAAATTAGGCCACCAAATTTCAATGGTGAGCACAAGAAAGGAGAATAGGTCAAGGCCTAGCTGTTGGAAATGAAGAAATATTTACAGTTGCATGATTACCCCTCGAGGATAGAAGATAAAATGGAAACCTACCACTTGCAAGGAAAGGAAACCATGTGGTGGGATCACTAGTTAAGAAATCCAAGCACTTTCATGAGAAGAGGATCTAATGGAGGCAGTTCAAAGGATATTTCCAAGAGAAATATTTGTCTGAGAATTGCTATTAAAAAAATGATGAAAGAGCTCCTTGAAACTAAGTTGGGAATCATGACAATGGATGAATATGGGAAGAGGTTCTTTGAATTGTTGAAGTATGTTGACTTCATAAAGGATGATAAGGTCAAAATCCAAAGGTTTCTGAGTGGGTTACCTTATTTCTACAGTGACAAGATACAATATGATAACCCCGAGACTTTGAAGGAGGCCATAAGAAGAGCAAAACATCTTTATGAGTAGAGCAGAGGAAGGCCAGTCTTCCAAAAATATTGGAATGAAAAGATGAAGGGTAAAAAGGATCAAAGGTGGAAAGGTTTTAAACCACCCTTTTTCAAGAACAACTCCCAAGCAAATCAACAAGGTCGATCAACCTAAAATGAGCATAAGATTGCATATTCATTTGGGAAAAGGCCAAGGTAGAAGCATGTATAATGGTGGGGATGTGAGAGAAATCACTTATATAGGGACTTCCCTCACAAAGGAGAAAGAATGAGGACTGTCCACAACATTCAAGAGGCTGAAACTGTGGAAGAAATGGGAGGAAACATGCCAAGGATTTATGCAACCTTAGACAACAAGCAAGCAGAATATCAATCCTCCATGATTGAAGAGGAAGGTAAGATTGATAACCATCCCATATCACTTTTAATTAATTCTAGATCTACCCATAGCTACGTAAACTCTAACATTGTTGAAATATTTCACTTGCATAGGAGTAAGCATAAGAAATTTTGGTTAGTTCAGTTAGCCACGAGGGCTAAGAGAAAAATCAATGAGTTAGTTAAAGATTTTCCAATATATATGAATGGACTCTGTACAAAGGTATATGGAAACATCATACCATTGGGGTCATATGATTGTCTAATTAGCATGGAATGGTAGGAAAAACACCATGATATCCTAGATTTTTATGACAAGACAATCACATGTCTTGATGAAGAAGGTAAGCAAGGCAAGGTTCAAGGCATTCCAAGAGTTGTAGTTGTTAGAAATATTTCAACTATGTAGTTGAAAAACAGTTTCAAGAAGGGATGTCAGAATTTTGCAGCCCATATGGAAGAGGTAGCTAAAGATAAAGTGGCAAGTATTGAATACCATCTAGTCTTAAGGGATTTTGAATATTTTTTTGGAGAGATACTAGAACTATCACCAAAGAGAGACATTTATTTCTCTATTTATTGGTGTTAGTAGTTTCCCCAATGTCCAAGACACCATGCAGAATGGGCACAGTAGAGTTGAAAGAGTTGCAGATGTAGCTTGAAGAGTTGTTAAAGAAGGGGTATATATGCCCAAGTGTGTCACCTCGGGGTGCCCCAGTTCTTTTTGTGAAAAATAAATATGAAACCTTAAGGTTGTGTATTGATTTCATATAGCTAAATAAGGACACCATAATGAACAAATATCATTTTTCAATGATTGATGACTTATTTGATCAGCCGAAAAGTGAAAGAATATATTACAAGATTGACTTAAGATCAATTTATCATCAAGTGATGATAAAGGAAGAAGACATCAGCAAGGCAACGTTCAGAACAAGATATGGACATCATGAATTCACGGTAGTGCCATTTGGACTATCAAATGCCCTAATTGTTTTCTTGTTCCTAATGAATGGAGTATCCAGGGAGTACTTGGACAAGTTTATAATTGTGTTCCTAGATGATATACTCATCTACTCTAAGTCAGAAGAGGAACATGAGAAATATTTAAGAATGGTATTAGAAATTTTAAGAGAGCATAAATTGTACGCTAAGCTAAGTAAGTGCATCTTTTATCAGAAGAAGATTCACTACTTGGGGCATGTAATTTCAGCAGAAGGGATAGAAGTTGATCCCGAGAAGATAGAGGCCATTAGAGGATGACCAACACCAAGAAATGTGATAGAGTTCATATCATGCATGGGTGTTGTTGGTTATTACCGAATATTCATAAAAGGATTCTAAAATATTGCAATCCCAATCACTTCTTTGTAAAAGAAGGGAGTGAAATTTGAATGGAATCCCAAGTGTGAAGAGAGATTTCAACAACTGAAAGATATTGACAAGTGCACCAATATTGAATATTTCAGATCATGATGAAGAATTTATTTTGTGCATAGATGCATGCAAGGAAGAGCTTGGTCGAGTCCTCACCTGAAAACATCATGTGGTATGCTACGAGTCTAGAAAATTAAAATAGCATGAGAGGAATTATGCTACATGTGACTTGGAATTAGAAGCAATTTTACATGCATTAAAAATGTGGAGACATTATCTCATGGGTAGGAAATTTGAGATAAGTATAGACCACTATGGTTTGAAACATTTGTTTGGGCATCCAACATTAAATGCTAAACAAATTAGATGGTTGGAATTCCTTAATGAATATGACTTTGAAATTAAACATATCAAAGGAAAGGAAAATCAAGTGGTCGATGCACTCAATAGGAGCACAAGAGATGCATATTTCATCCATTAGCATGTACAACACTGATCTCAAAGACAAAATTATTGCAGCAACAAATTCAGATAAGAAATATCTAAAAATAAAAGAAATATTACAGCAAGGCAATTTACAACAAAAATTTAAAGACTATGAACTAAAACAAGATGGAATTCTCATGTATAAAAGAAAAGTATATGTGTTGAATTCCAGTGAGATGAAAAATACAATTTTGAGGGAAATGCACAATGTGTCATATGTCGGGCACCTATGATATCATAAGACAATTATAGTAGTAAGAAGCCAATACTTTTGGCCAGGAATGAAGAAAGAAGTGGCTAATTATATAGCCAAATTTCTAGAGTGGCAGAAGGTGAAGAATGAACATAGACATCTAGCAAGGATGTTACAACCATTTCCCATTCTAGAATGGAAGTGGGAAGTAGTCACAATGGATTGTATTACTAAGCTGCCTAGAACAATGATGCAGCATGATTTTGTCATGGTGGTGGTGGATAAATTAACTAAGGAAGCACATTTTATTATTGTGAAGACGACACACAATGAAACAAATATTGCATATATATACATGAAAGAAGTTGTTAGGTTACATGGAGTACCTAAGGCAACAGTTTTAGATAGAGATCACGAGTTTACAGCCAATTTTTGGAAAGGTTTGTTCAAGGGATTTGGAACAAATTTAAATCTCGTTATAGCATATAACCCAGAGTCAGATGGGCAGACAAAGAGGACTAATATAATAATTGAGGACATTCTCAGAATGTATGTGATGGACCAACCATCAAAGTGGGAATATTATATTCATTTAATTGAATTTGTTTACAATAATGAGTATCAGACCTCATTAAAAATTAGTCCATTTAAAGAATTATATGGCAGGAAGTGTAACACACCAATGAGTTGGGATAATCGAGTAGGAAGAGCAGTTATTGAGCTAGATTTGTTGAAGGAAATGGAATATCAGATGTCAAAGATCAAGAAGAATTTAAATGTTTCCCAAGATAGGTAGAAAATTCATGCAAACATGAACATAGTTGTAAGATTTTTAAACTGGGTAAACATGTGTTTTTAAAAGTGAAGGGGAGAAGAAGTTTGTTAAGATTAGGAAGTTTCCCAAAATTGGAAGAAAGATATTCTCGACCTTTTGGAATCCTAGAAAATATAGGGTCATTTGCATACATGCTAGCATTTCCTCATCCATGAGAGTGCATAATGTATTTATTGTGTCATTATTAAAGAAATGTGTTCCTGACCCTAACCACATAATTGATTGGACTGTGATCCAGGTGGAACATGAAGGGGATTTCCGGGTGGAAACAATACGCATCCTAGACCGAAAATTCAAAGTACTGAAGAAAAAATGCATAGGGATGGTAAAGGGTCAATGGACCTGCTATAGTCCTGAAGATGTTACATGGGAGCATGAAGAAAACATATGGGAAGAATACCCACAATTTTTTGACAATTTTGAAGAAAACGAAATATAAGAGTCCAAGACTCCATTTTGAGTAGCTAGAGGTCTGGAACCACATCTTAGAGTCCTAACCAGCTTGTGTTGGGGGCCCTAAAAAAAATGGTACAAACCGATGGACTAAGAATAGTGAAGGGGTTACATTCCTTGGGTCAACAGGTTGAGAGGAATAGGAGATTATGGTTGGAACTGATGTTGGTGTTGTGAAATTGTAGAATTTTATTTCTTAGTATTGTGATGTAAATTTGTAAATGTATATCGTCATAGTGTGCACCAAGGATGACACACAATTATAGGGGAGGGGGGATGTTACATCCCCACTATAATCCCTAGTTTTTTTAATACTTAATGTAGATATAATGTGTGGCTATGTCCAAGTGATGTATATGTGAAATGTATTTCTACGTTTTAATAAATAAATGTGATTCCAACTACTGGGGGATATGGAGAGAGATAGTGGTTGAATCAATCCACAAGAGAGGGGAGGATCTAGGAGAATGTCTAAGAGAGGGGTCCAAGGGGGAATTACCCATGTCTATTAATTCCACCCACATTCCTGAATTTTATTATCATTATGTATTAAAATCTATTTTCAGATTCGGTGTTCCCAAAGACAATCATTGAATGCATGTAAGAGGTGGGTGTGATAAGTCACATCCCATAGTTATTGGGAGCATGGGGGCTGAGTAAAATCAACTTGGGGAAGTGTGTGAATCAAGCAAACAAGCCAAAGGGATGAAATTCGTATGGGTTTTTATAACAGTGGTAGATCCTGAATGTTGTTTGTAATGCCCTAAGACTGAGCCCCAGTTGAAATTGTAAATATGCTTTATAGGTTGGTCAGCTAGGTGATTATAAGATAGGATGATTATGTGATGATTAGGCCAGAGAGCCTAGATGCTAAAGGCCAGTGAGCCTATTTTTTTAATATAATGCATCATTGCATGTAGATCGACCACGATAAAAGAGTATGGGGGACTAAAATTCACTAGGAAGGGAAAGGGAGGGGCTAAGAGCCTAGGAAAGAGGGATAAGATAGAGGGATTATTGTTGGAGTTACTTCACACACACCTAGGATTTATTTTTCCTAAGGTTTTTATTTTTTTATTTGTCATAATTGGTCATTATCCAGTATCCTATATTTTAGGAGAGAATATTCCACATGGAGAATATTCTCTTTCAGTTCACACTTCAGTTTGACTAGTTGAGTTGAGTTTAGATGTTGCATTGGGATCATCACCATGCAACATTGGGATCATCACCATCTTAATTCAAACTTGCCTTGGTATCATCGCCAGAGTGGCACATTAGCCTTGATTCCCTCAGTTAACTCCTCACTACTCTTTGTTCAATCAGTTAACTGAAGACTAGTTGACTAGTTAACTCAACTAAGTGGCAGTTCACTCCCGTAACTGCCCGAGAGACTAAAATAGGTGGCAGTTCACTCCTGTAACTGTTGGTGTGTGTCCAGATCACTCTAGATCACCACTATGGTGACTTGGTTCACCTCAAGTCGAACTCATTGAGTTATATAGAGTATATCATGTGTAAATTATTCATTATTCATAATGGTTAATGAGAATTATTCCATTCTTTCTCTCCTTCTTCTTCCTTTTCCAATTATCTTTGCAAATGTGTGAATTATTGTTTAGCTAGATCTATTATGTGTAGGTTCAATACATTTACATGGTATCAGAGCCGACGAACTGCTAAGAAAAAGATGCACCAAAATTTTTTGCAGGTACTAAAGATTGAAGACAGCGGAAAGATGGAATTCTAAAAAGAATTCATTCTTACACCTTACAACTATTTTGCATGGAAGGAGAAAATAGCCATACATCTCCAATCCATAGGGTTGTATAGGTTAACCATGAATACAGATACAGAACCGACGTCAGCCATAGAAAAATCCAAGTACTTAAATCACATGGATGAGGCACTCGGAACAATTTGCAGTCTTATCTCTCCCGATCTCCTTTTTCACATATCTTCTTATAAGACTCCCAATGAATCCTGGAAAATCTTGGAAGGGCTCTTTGGAAAACAAAATGATATGAGGGGACACGTGCTGGAGGTGGAGCTTCTCACATTGGATCCAAAAAGCTTCGACAATATCCAATATTTCTTTACAAAATTCAAGGATTTACTGTCGCAACTCAAATCTTGCGAGGTTGATAAATCGAAGGAGGAGAAATAAATGGTTCTCACCATTCTCTCCAAGCTTGGTATTGAATTCTCTGTATTCGTATCTACATTCCATACTGTCATATTCGCCTCTGGATCCACCTGGAAGATGCCTTCTCTTGAGGATTTTATTGAATCCCTAACACAAGATCAAACCAAGCTCATCAACATGGGCGCAATCAAAGTCCCAAGGGTGCATGCACTCACTATGCATGATGGAAGCCACAAATATCATAAATCTAAAGATAAATATAAGTGAAAATCTCATGCACATACGAAGAAGGAAGGGTACACAAAACCCTCCATCGATGCCTCTGGATCCAAAGGAGAAAAGGGAAGAAAAGGAGATAAATGCACATACTGTCACAAAGGATTCCATTCGGAATCCACATGCATGCAAAAAAAAAAAAATATGATGTCTTAGATACTTCATCAAAACAACCTTGGAGATTGCATCCCCGAGGGTGCAAAGAAGAAGAAGTCAGAAGATCTGAATTCCAAGAAAGACAATTCTAGCCATGCCTTGATTGCCATCAACTCCTCTCTCAATCCTTGGAGCGTAGATTCAAGAGCATCACATCACATGGATGCCTTAGAAGCAGTCTATTATTCATTGGATGCATGCAAAGGTCCTCCTATTTTGATGGGGGACAGCTCTTCTGTCAAATTCACTGGCAAAGGAAGGATTGAACTCACCAATGGAAGTTTCAAGAATGTGTTGCATGTTCCCAAGCTTTCTGTCAATCTTCTCTCCATGTATCAGATGACAAATTCTGGCACCGGAAAGAAAGTAATATTCAAACCAAATGTCGTGGACATCTATGACATGAAAACCAACTCCAGGGTTGCTACCGGTGAGGTAAATCATCAGTCTAGATTGTATACATTTTCTGAATTCATTGAACCTAATTCTGCTTTACTGCTTACTCATGTTGATGAAAGTAGTAGGATATGGCATGAAAGGTTTGGAAACTTGAATTTCAGATACATGCAACAGCTTAGAAAGCACAAATTAGTTGATGGTCTACCAAACATCCATTTCTCCAGGGGAGTATTTGAGGGTTGTGTTCTCAGAAAACACCCTCAAGAAAAATTCAACAAAGGAAAGTCTCAGCGAGCTTCCGCACCTTTAGATCTAATCCACAGTGACCTCATGGTCCTTTTCTGCATCCATTGATCAGAAAAGTGAGGTTTGTTCTCATTTGTGTTGATGATTTCTCACGTTTTACATGGATCTACTTTCTCAGGCAAAAATCTGAGGTCTTTCAACACCTCAAAAATTTCAAAGCTTTGGTTGAGACACAGTCCGGAAAGAAGATAAAAATCCTCCAAACTTATAATGGGGGAGATTATATGAATCATGAGATCCACAATATTTTCCATGAGGCAGGGATTCATTTGTAGCATACAGTTCCCTACACTCCGCAGCAAAACAAAGTTGTTGAGCAGAAAAACTGATCTCTAAAGGAGATGGCATCTTGCATGTTGCATGCAAACTCACTACCACAGAGACTATGGGCTAAATAACTTAACTGTGAAACATACATCCAAAACAGATCTCCCCGTAGATCTATCAAGGATAACACCCCCTATGAGGCTTGGAGCGGCCTCAAACCGGAAGTGACCCACTTTCGTATTTTTGGTTCACGTGCATGGGCCTGGATTTCCTCTGAAAAGAGGAAGGCACTTGATCCACGGAGCACTGAGTGCATTTTTGTTGGATACCCTGAAGGTGTGAAGGGATATTGGCTTATTGATCTTTCCTCGGACCGGCTCATCATTGAGCGTAGTGTCCAATTCGAGGAAAGTGTCTTGATTGTACCTCAACAGTTGCATGCAGACACCTTTACTCTTCCACCTGTTCGAGATGATGAGCATGCACATGTTGAATCTTCTTCAGATGAGAGTTATGATTCATAGGACTTAGAGGATTCAGATTTGGATTCAGAGTCAGTACAGTCAGATGCAGAGTCAGGGCATCTAGATGCAGTTGCAGAGCCAGAGCAGAGGCCCAAGTGGGCAAAGACTACTCTTCAGGATGCAGGGGATCTTGTCGGTGATCCAACCGATACTAGGAGGACTCGATCTTATTTTGAGGTGCCTCTTGTTGCACTCACTACCACTGAACCATTTCCCTCCAAGCATATTTTCTTGGTTCAGTCTTCCGATCCACAGTCTTATGGAGAGGCTGCTAGAAATCCCTTTTGGGAATCTGCCATGAAGAAGGAGTACAAATCCCTCCTCGAGAACCATCTTGGGATCTGGTTCCACTTCCTTCTGGGAGGAAACTTGTCAAATACAGATGGGTCTACAAGACCAAGAGCGTAGCGGATGGACAGATCAGCAAATACAAAGCCAGGCTTGTCGCCAAAGGCTTTCAGCAGGTTCATGGTATTGACTATGATTAGACCTTCGCTCCAGTAGTGAAGATGGATTCCATATGATTGGCACTTGCCATTGCGGTAGCCAAGGGATGGGAATTCCATCAGATGGACGTGAAGAATGCATTTCTTCATGGTGATCTCTCTAAGGAGATCTACATGGAGCAGCCCCAGGGATTTATGCAGGACTCATCTTTGGTCTGTCGACTGAAGAAGTCACTTTATGGCCTCAAGCAGGCTCCAAGGGCATGGTATGCCAAGATGGACTCCTACCTGTTGTCACAGAACTTTTTACGTTGTAAATCAGACCCGAATATATACATGCTCAGGACAGTTGATTCACTTCTACTTTTAGTTTTGTATGTCAATGATTTGTTGATCACCGGTTGCTTGACTTTAGCGATTGTTGTAGTCAAGAGGATTCTTCATGATAGGTTTTTGATGATGGAAATGGGTCTGCTACACTTCTTCCTTGGATTTGAGATCAGTCAGGATGCATCAGGCATCAAATTGTCTCAAGCCAAGTATGCACGAGATCTCCTTGAGAGATTTCACATGATAGACTGCAAGTCTGCTCCAACTCCTTTCTTATCAAGAGTCAAATTTGAGGATGGTGGGGAGACTCCACTGGTTGACAACACACTGTACAGACAGCTAGTGGGGAGCTTGTTGTATCTCACACACTCCAGACCAGACCTCTCATATGTAGTTGGTGCAATTTCTTGGTTCATGCAAGAGCCGCATGAGCTACATTGGGAAGTTGCAAAGCATATCCTTTAATACGTACAGGGCACCATCACCTTTGGGATTCATTAGGAAGCAGACTCTACATTAGATCTCATTGCATTTACTGATTCTGACTGGGTTGGCGATAGCATTGATCGCAAGTCCACATCTGGTTACTCACTCAGTCTTGGTTTAGGGCCTATCTATTGGTCGAGCAAGAAGCAAGTTTCCATTGCTCTATCTTCATCCAAGGCAGAGTACAGAGGGGTAGTTAACATAAACATTCAGTCTATGTGGCTACAACATTTCTCACTAAGTTGGGCATTCAGTTTCATCGGTCGATCGTCATCTGGTGTGACAACCAGAGCACTCTAAAGTTCTGTAGAGATCCAATTCAGAGGCAATGGACGAAGCACATCGAGATCCACATGCACTACATCCGGGACTTAGTACATGAGGGGATCATTTACTTATAGTTATGTCCTTCAACAGAACAGATGACAAACATTTTCACCAAGACCTTCACTGAGTAGAAATTCCATTCTCTGGGAGGTCGTCTTGGAGTGAAGGACACAGTTGCCTAGCAATTATAGTTCTTCTTTTTACATATATTGTACCTTGAGGGGGGGGGTTTCCTATGAGGGTTTCCCTCTTTACTCACTTTATTTTCAATGTATCTTTTGTACTTGGGTACTTAACATGGCCTCGTTGCCGGGACCCAATCTTTATTTTCACTGTAGTGATGTTCAGGGGGGGTGTTGGAGATACTTCACACACACCTAGGATTTATTTTTCCTAAGGTTTTTATTTGTTTATTTGTCATAATTAGTCATTATCGAGCATCCTATATTTTAGGAGAGAATATTCCACCTGGAGAATATTCTCTTTCAGTTCACACTTCAGTTTGACTAGTTGAGTTGAGTTTAGATGTTGCATTGGGATCATCACCATGCAACATTGGGATCATCACCATGCTAATTCAAACTTGCCTTGGTATCATCACCAGAGTGGTGCATTAGCCTTGATTCCCTCAGTTAACTACTCACTACTCTATTTTCAGTCAGTTAACTGAAGACTAGTTGACTAGTTAACTCAACTAGGTGGTAGTTCACTCCCGTAACTGCCTGAGAGACTAGAATAGGTGGTAGTTCACTCTCGTAACTGCTGGTGTGTGTCCATATCACTCTATATCACCCCTATGTCGACTTGGTTGACCTCAATTCGAACTCATTGAGTTATACAAAGTATATCATGTGTAAATTATTCATTATTCATAACGGCTAACGAGAATTCTTCCATTCTTTCTCTCCTTCTTCTTCCTTTTCCAATTATCTCTGCAAATGTGTGTATTATTGTTGAGCTATATCTATTCTGTGCAGGTTCAACACATTTGCAATTATATCTAAGGGAATATTATATTATTATTCTTAAATAATAAGGTGGGGATAATTATTTATCCTAAGTTCTTATGGGAAAGAGAAGGAATCACAAGTGGAGAGAAACGAGCCCCTGGAGAGCCATGTGTCATCAAGGGCACATGCAAATATATGTGGGGAAATTAGTATGTTTTTTTATCCTTCCCCAATTATGAATGCACTCAGTCATGTACTGAGGGACCCCAACAATCGAATCTCTCCATGCCTCACCCACACCTTCAACATTGATCTCGTACATTTCTTGTTATGCACAATGCACATGTACTTTTCCTGAGCCCATACTGTGCCTTAAATGATTCTTGTTGCCACCATATTCTTTCCTAACTTGAGTGTGGTCTCTTCCATCACATGTTCCATACATGTTTTCAGTTGCTTCCTTCACCTGAGCATGTACCTGGTTGACTAGAGAGTTGGATTGAGGAAGCGAGTTGTCAGGCTCGTGGGATTGAAGAGGCAAGTTGTCAGGCCTATCAGAAACTCTCTTCGGGTGAGAGAATTGTTGGGAATAGATTTCCTGAGGGAGCCCAAATCCAGCTATAGTGATATGAGAATTATTTTATGGCCGATTGTTGAAGCTCTAGAAGGGAAGTGGGGCAGTCGAAGGATTGTTGAGTAGAGAAGGGGCACACTTCTTAGGGTGGGACAAGCATGTGGGGAATGAGAGGTTGTAGGTTGTTAGTTTGAGTTGGCTCCTGGAATGAGATCCTTCATGTTATCTGATTTGTCTCAGTATAGCCTAGGAATCCCTTTACCCGGGTGGAGTCTAATCCTAGCTCGGGGGTGACCCACTGCTGAGAGTTCTGAGAAACATGGCCTAAGGCTGGGAGGATCATCGAAGGTCTGCATGCAGTTGGTGGTCTTCTATCAAAGATAAGTATCAATTGTATGTTCATTGCATGTTGTGTATTTATACATGTCTTTATATTTATGGGTATTGCCTATGTATGTTGCATGTATGTGTTTACTGTTATTTCCGCATGAATATGTATATTGGCATAATGTATTTATTTGTTTAAGTTTTATATGTATGAAGTTCCATAAGAGTTTAAGTGTGGCATATCCCAACAAGTATAAGGTTGGGTATGTTAAAATATGGTATCAGAGCTCTATTTTCCAACACTAAGCCTGGATGGGTCGAGCAAGTTGATTTGAGTCACTTGAATGGAATTGGGAAAAATCCCCAATTTATATTGTTAAATTCTTGGAAAATTGGAGGAAATTGGCCAAAGTGGTGAAATTTTCATAATTTAATATATGTACAAGTGAAATCTGACCTCGGAGGGGTCGAATTTGAAGCCAAGGAGTGCACAGGATGCTTTTGTAAGTTCCAAACTCAGAGAAGAGAAATCTCTCTTTGTGAGAAGAAGAAGGGTCGAGATCTATTCGGGAGGGGACCGAATCCTTCACAGTCATCGAATTTGAGGAAGGTGTGCAGTCGTTAAGCACTGAAGTCTTTTGAACTTCGCCCTTCCAACTGTTTTAAATTTTTTTTCGAGAAAGAGGCAAAATCCCCGGAGCTCCGAAGTCCCAGAGAGAACCCACATCGTATATCATTTGGGAGAAAGTGGATTTTTGGATCCCCCAATTCATTCGGTAGTTCGGTGTTTGGGGAAATCTAGTTGTGGTTGCGCAAAGTGGAGTTTTCCCCGAAGTCCCGAATTCCAGAACCAATCAGAACCGTTCATGTTCAGGGACATGTGTCCGAAGATTAGCAAGTGTTCATAACTTCTGTGTTTGGTAGTTCGGGGGCAGGGTTGTGTTCGACAGCGAAATCCTTCGAAGTCCAAAGTTTCGAAGTCTCGGAGCAACGGAGTCCTGAAGCTCCAGGGAACACCTATTCAGAAGTTCATCAATCAGGATTTTTTAAGTGTGCAGATGAGAATGTTTTCAAAGTTCTGGAGCCCCGAAGTTCCGAAGCTCCAGAGAACATTGTTCGGGAGTTCAGAAGTTCGGCGTTTGGGTGTTTTGATGTGCTCTCATGAGGGACTCTCCAAATTTTTGAAGTGCTAGAGTGACGCGACATGATGATGTCACCTAGAGTAACGTTGACCTATTTAGAAATTCGACGTTCGGGAGATGTGTTGTGTGGTACTGAGAATTTCTTCGAATTTTCAGAGTGTCAGGGTGACGTGGCATGCTGAAGTCACCTAGGGTGAAGTGGACCCACTCTAAGCATGCCATGTGTCATCTTGTTTCAGGTTTTTTACATACCTTTTGGGCCAATTAGAACTTGACATGTGTCACCCATAGATTGGCCCATGTGTCATCTCTATATTTTTTACACGTAGCACCCCCCTGGTGCGTGATTGCTTATGAGACTTCAGAAGTTCAGATATTCGACATTTGGGGGGAATTTTATGTTTTGTTGTGAAATCATGCAAATCTTGGAGTCCTGGAACTCCTATCGATCGTTGATCTCATCCAGGAGCGTGGATTGTTGATTCTTGAAACCTTTGGGGGTTTTCTAGTTTGACGTTTGGAGGAATTGAAGTGTTTTGTTGTAATATCCTCCAAAGCCCAAAGTACCAAAGTCGTGGACCTTTGGAGTGATGTGGCATGATGACATCACCTAGAGTGATGTGGACCTACTTATGCATGCCACATGTCAACTTGATTCATGCCTTTTACAGACCTTATGTGCCAATTGGAAATCGACATGTGTCACTCGTTGATTGGGCCACGTTTCATCTCCATATTTTGAAATGAAAATCCCCTAGTACGTAGTGCTAAGAAGACCCCGACTATTCGGAAATTCGACGTTCGGGATTTTTCAGGTGCAAAGTTGTAAATATATCTGAAGTGCGAAGCTCTGGAGAGCCTCTTCGAAAGTTTTCTAGTTCGACATTTGGTAGAAATAAGGTGTGATATAGAAAGAACTCTAGAATCTCTAAAGCAGCGGATCCCCAAAGCTTTGAAGATGTATCATGCAAGAGTCTGTCAGTTCAATGTTCGGGAGAAATAAGGTATGATTTTATAGGAACCCCTGATGCCCAAAGTTTTGAAGCTCCAAAGTCTCGGAGCTCCAAACAACACCTTGTGGCTAAGCACTTGGTCATTTCTCATGGTCATATGTGATAGAGAGCTGAAGAAAAAGGGCTAGTGCCTGAAAATTGATTTTAAGGACAGAAAGGGACTTAGAAAAGGATTCCATGGGGATTTTGATTTGTACGGACCTGCACCTAAAGAACTAAAGAAGGCCTGTAAACCTGAAGAGAGGATCCAGCACAGATCCAAGAGCCAATTTGGCTATGAGAAAGAAGAATTGTACATGGATTACCTCCCAAGAAGCATAATTTTTCAAATATCCATAACTTTATGCTCAACACTCATAATTGAGCGAGGGAGTAGTCATTGGAAAGATATTTGACAATAGAATATAATTGTTCACAGTTCACCCAGCAAATTGAGGTGAATAGTCAATTTCTTAGAAAATCAGAAGAAAGAAGTTTGATATATTATTGAACCAGAATGGTTCATATTTTCATGAAATTGTTGAGACAGTTAGCCTGACAAAGTTATGTTGGCTACACATTTTGCAAAGTTAATAGGAACTAGATTATATTATGATCAATATAGAATGCAGAGGAATGGAAGATGCATAGGGGGCTTATATCCAAGAAGATGAGATCAGATATGTGGATGTCCATATGGATATTGAAGGAACAAACTCCAATGGACATGGAGAAGGAAAGGATGAAAACATGAATATGGTAGAGGCCATTAAAAATTTGAAGAAAAGATGTCCAATCTCATAAAGATGATAATGAAAGACTTATGAAATACAAGGAGCAGCAAGAGCACTTCAACATGAATTTAATGCAAATCCTAGAAAAAAAATGAAAAGAAAATGGATAAGGAGAATGGCTCAAGAAAATAAAGAAGTCATAGGTCTCCTGATGAGAAATGAAGATCGAGTGTTAGCAGACATCACCATCAATCCCTAAGGAATTCCAATAGGAGAGAACATACTAGCTCAAGTCCATCCCCTATCAGGAAGCATAAGAAGAGGTTTGGGGTGGAATAAAGAATAATCTTAGATGGTTATAATAAATAATATACATGTTGGGATGAATAAGGGAACCTAAGGACAATGCGAGGAATTCCCAGGGTAGTAACTGTCGGAGAAATTTCAGCATTGCAGTTGAAAAAGTGTTACAGAAAGAGATGTCAAATATTTGCAGCTCATATGGAAGAAACACCTAAAGATAAGGTGTCAAATAATGAATATTATGCATTCCTAAAGGAGTTTGAGGATGTATTTAAAGAAATAGCAGAATTACCCCCTAAAGGAGATATTGATTTCTCTATAAATCGGATTCCTGGAGAAGCTCCAGTATCCAAGATCCCTTACAGGATGAGTACACCAGAATTAAAGGAGTTTCAAATGCAACTTGAAGAGCTTCTGAATAAGGGGTATATACACCCAAGTGTGTCACCTTGGGGTGCTCCAGTTTTATTTGTGAAGAATAAGGATGGAACATTAAGACTTTGTATTGACTTCAAGTAGTTGAACAAAGTAACTGTAAAGAATAAGTATCATTTTCCAAGGATCGATGACCTCTTTGATCAGTCGAAGAATGCAAAAATATTCTCCAAGATTGATCTCAGTTCAGGTTATCATCAAGTAAGAATTAAATATGAAGACATCAACAAGATGGATTTCAAAACAAGGTATGGCCATTATGAATTCACAATGGTTCCATTTGGGTTATCAAATGCACCAGTTGTCTTCATGTGTTTAATGAATGGTGTTTTCAGAGAGTACTTAGATAAGTTTTTCATTGTCTTTTTGGATGAAATTCTTATATATTATGATTCGGAAGAAGAACATGAACAACACTTGAAGATGGTATTACAAGTATTAAGGGAGCATCAGTTGCATGCCAAATTGAGCAAGTGCTCATTTTATCAGAACCAAATTCATTATTTTGGGCATATCATATCTGATGAAGGGATAGCAGTATATCCTGAAAAGATTGAGGCCATTAGAGGATGGTCAACACCTAAGAATGTGATAGAATTCAAATCCTTCATGGTCCTTGCAGACTACTATAGAATATTTATTGCAGGATTCTCAAATATTGCACACCCAATCACTTCCTTGCAAAAGAAGGGAGCAAATTTTCAATGGTCATTGGAGTGTGAAAAGAGTTTCCAACACTTGAAGCAATTATTAACCAGTGCTCCAATTCTAAGGATTGTTGATCCCAATGAAGACTTCATTGTATGCACATATGCATGTAAAGAAGGACTTGGTGGAGTCCTTAGTCGAAATGGGTATGATGTATGTTATGAATCAAGGAAGTTGAAGGAGCATGAAAGGCACTATGCCATCCATGATTTTGAATTGGCAGCCATAGTGCATGCCTTGAAGAAGTGGAGGAACTACCTACGAGGAAAAGGTTTGAGCTACAGATAGACCATAATGGTCTAAAATATTTATTTGATCAACCAACTCTAAATGTCATGCACAACAGGTGATTGGAATTTCTCATTGAATACGAATTTGATATAAAGCATATAAAAGGGAAAGAGAACAAGGTGGTTGATGCACTGAACAGAAGAGTGCATGAGTTACATGCTACAGTCATGTTCAGGCTGAGCATAGACACCCAGTTGGGTTTATACAACCATTAACCATTCTTGAGTGGAAATGGGAAGTAGTAACAATGGACTTCATCACCAAACTTCCCAGAACAATCAAGAAGCATGATTCTATCATGGTAGTGGTGGAAAAGCTTACTAAAGCTGCCCATTTCATTCCAATGAAGCTCACTCACAAGGCAAATAACGTTGTTGATATTTATATGAAGTAAATTGATAGATTGCATGGTATACCCAAGACAATTGTGTCTAACAGTGATCCAAAATTCACATGAAATTTCTGGAAAGGATTATTCAAAGGATTTGGAACAAATTTGAATTTTAGCACAACTTATCATCCATAATTTGATGGGCAAATGGAGAGGGTAAATCAAGTGATTGAGGATATGTTGAGGATATATTTGATGGATAAACCATCAAAATGGGAAGAATACATACATTTGGAAGGGTTTTCTTATAAAAATGGGTACCAAGCATCTCTGAAGATGAGCCCATTTGATGCACTTTATGATAGAAGGTGAAACACACTAGTAAGTTGGCACAACCCAGTACATAAAGCAGTGGTTGGGCCAAAGTTGCTCAAGGAAATGGAAGAGAAGATGTCAAAAATAAAGTAGAATTTAAAGGCTCCTCAAGACAAGCAGAAAAGTTATGCCAATAAGGGCAGAATTCATGGGGAATTTAAAGTGGGTGATCATGTATTCTTGAAAGTGAAGGCCAATAGAAGTTCCCTTAAATTGGGAAATTGTTCAAAGTTGGCAGCTCATTATTGTGGGTCATTTTAAATCCTAGAGAGGATTGGGCCTATACCATAAATGATTGAATTACCTGCATCAATGTATTCATAATGTATTCCATGTATCATTGCTCAAAAAATATGTACATGATGCTAATCATGTTATTGATTGGAATGTGATTTAGGTGGAGCAAGAAGGTGCTTTTCAAGTGCATCTAGTGTGCATACTGGACCAGAAGACCAAGAAGCTCCGGAATTGAGCCATAGAGCTAGTAAAGGTCCAATGGAACTAGTACATGTAATGATCCCAAGCCATTATGCAAGGATCATCACTGTTTTGGTGTCTTTTTAAAACTTTTTCTGAGTGAGGTATTTCGTCAAACAATTTGTTGATCTACCTTTTAGATGTGTATATATGTGTGTATGTAGAAAATAACAGAAAGAGATAACCATGGAACATACCTCAACCATATGCAATAATATAGACAAGCCAAAACATCACAATTCTTCTTTATTCATAAAATAGAGAAACCTGCTACAATGAAGATGTCGATCTGAAATGCTCAACAGATGGCCAATAAGATAGACAATAGATAAGAGCTACTACGAAATGCTCCCGCTAATACAAAAGATGCCTCCAAAGGCTGAATGAGAAATGAAGATCAATACAAGCAGATTTGAATGCCAAACTCTCCAGCTAAAGAATGCCACACTCCAATAGAAGGCTGAAACCCTCAATAACTCGGCCCTGCTGCCAAAAGTGTCCAATCACCCTAATAAATATTCCAACTAATAGATCGGGTGATGGTAAGAACAACCCAGGTGACCGAATCTCCAAGATCCCTCTCAATCTATGTAGATCTGAAATCCCCCACTGAATGGTGCACCCCACTGGATGACCGAAACCCTAGATAATTTGGCCCTGCTGCCAAAAGTGTCCAATCACCCTAGTAAATATTCCAATTGATAGATCGGGTGATGGTAAGAACAACCCAGGTGACCGAATCTCCAAGATCCCTCTCAATCTCTGTAGATCTGAAATCATGCGCCCCACTGGATGACGGAAACCCTAGATAATTCGGCCCTGCTGAAGGAGGCCTCCAAATGCTCTGAAACTCTGCAGAAATATAGATCGGGACACTACAAGTCACTAGGTAAAGTCTCAGGGTCATATCTGAAGTGTAACCCCTCCAAACGGACTAGATATGGATCTCAAAAACGCCCTCCTTCTCTTCAATTCGCCCCACTTCTCAAGAAATAATCTAAGCCATAAAATTGTCTCAGAAAGCACTAGATCTGATGTCCAAGGACCTGCAATGAAAACCCAAGTGATAGAATCCTCAATAGCCCTGTCAATCTCCTACAACGAATCTCTCTCCAAAGATGGTTTGCCCCTCTTGCTGGAATCCCTCAACTGGTGCGCCCTCTCTCTATCTGCACATGAAACTGATGTAGAATCCTCCTACAACTGAGTAGATCTGGAACTAGAATGGTGTGGGAGAGTATTGCATCTCCGAGACCAAGCTTGGGAC
>ML787051.1:183931-201782 GCA_009831015.1 Picea engelmannii
ATTTGCTTCATATAAAGTTGAGGGTGCATTTTTCAAGTGTGAAGGTTACCATTACTCTAAGCATTGCTCTACCTAGTTCTCTTGACAAGTGAGAGCATGGAAAAATCCTTCAAGCATATATTATCCTCTCCCAATTCTTCAAACCCTTCTTACCTTGTTAAATACTTTATTGTCAAAAATACTATAGTATCTTTGAAGATCTCTTTCAGTCAAGAACTCATAAACTAAGCTCTTTTTCTCGAGGGTCATCCTTTGATTTGTTGTTTCAATGACTTCTCGCCTCAACTCCCAAACCCTAATAAATGGATTTCTCAACTTTGGAAACCCCTAGTTCTTGTTGAAGCTTTCATTTATCAATGTGATTGTGGTTTCTTTATAGTAGAGTTTTATTCCATTGAGGATAAAAAACGTTCTTCACATCGGACCATGTTTTATGGGTCATGTGTGGTTACACATGACGACCTGGGCCCCCCTTCTTCAACTAACTCTGTATAACTAGCTTCAATGTGGGTAAGGATTCTTAGTATGTGTTTTCACTTTTGGGAACCTAAGTCTTTAGCCTCTATAAAAAAATGCCCATGGATGTTCCATTGCACCCAAGTATATGTTAGGTTGTGAGTCCCTAAACAATCATAAAGTCCAAGATCATCTTATTATGAATTGTCATCCTTATCTACTGATGAGGTGTTGTCATTATTCATTGATGAGTTATCAGTGAGATCTAGATCTAGAGGTGGTTAGATACATGTACTACATATTGATATCATTGGATGAATACATAGTGTTGAATATGGCTTAAAGCCTTTTCATCCAAGTTCTTTTCCTTTTTCTATTTCTTAACATGGTGTCAGAGGTTTAAGGGCCCAAGTGTTCCACAGTAGTGATCCATGGAAGGTTCAAAAGTGTAATGATACAAAGTTATCTCTCGTTGGTTCATGGTAAGAAAATAAACCCAAAACAAGAGGAGTCCACAATCATGTAAAGAAGCCATGTTGCATACAAGGTCGTAGTTCTCTTGATTTCTTGATGGTTTAATTGGCCATTGTTTTCTTATATATCCTCTCTTTATCACAATAACACATTGAAGGCAGATTATTATATATAAGGCAAGTGTTTTTTTTTCAATATATGCATGTGTGATCTCAAGATTCAAAGAAAAGGGAAGAAGTGTAGGAATAAGAATGTAGATCAGATCAGCCATAATGCTTAGATAAAATTGTGCAAATACATTTAGAAGATGAGAGATGTTCTTGTAGAATCAAAAAGCCAAATCACATATTTTCTCTATGATCCATCACCCCATAAACAACACCAAAATTGAAGGGCATATCATCTACTCAAGAAATCTACTATTTCAATGCCAAAGGCCTTACATATTCTATGATTGAGTCTTTGTGACTACGAGAAGTTCAAATGATTGAAAAAAAATAATTGAAATTTTATTCGATTTATATAAATTCTAATCAAAATCCTCGACATTATAATAATAATCTAGTTTTAAGGTCACGACCAAGCCAGACACTAAATTGGTGTATGAAACAACCTTGTTTGTGGGACAAGGGACCCCCTCTGCACAGTGATTTGACTGCTAAAGTCTACGGAGATGTACATACTCTACACCCCTCTGGATTTGAACCTGTGACCTCCTAGGAGGAAACACATGTTCTTAACCATTAGGCCCACTCAAGTTGTCAAAGATGTCAATAGAATTTATTTTTTAATGGCCCAAATCAAATTGTGAATTGATGGTAGTGCTTCCAAGATAGCAATTTTTAGAAAGTAAGAAAAAATCAAAAGAATAAGAAATATTCCTATTAGAATTTTACAAATTTGAGTTGGGAATTGTCTCTATATTTTATCTAAGCATGGATAGAAACTTGCTTTAAAAAAGTTGGTTTCTTGTCTTCCATAAGAGATAGTGATATCAAAGTAGATTAATTTGTAGCGTCCTCGATTTAATCAATGCTTAATGTCGATATAATGTGTGGCTACAACCAAACGATGTATACGTGAAATGTATTTCTATGTTTTAATAAATAAAATGTGATGCCAATTGTTGGGGGATATAGATAGAGATGGGCGTTGAATCAATTCACAAGAGAGGGGAGGTTCTAGGAGAATGTCTAAGAGATGGGTCCAAGGGGGAATTACCCATGTCTATTAATTCCACCCACATTCCTGAATTTTATTATCATTGTGTATTAAACTCTATTTTTTTATTGATTGTCCCCAAAGAAAAGCATTGAATGCATGTAAGAGGGTGGGTGTGAGAAGTCACATACCATATGTTGGTGTCAGAAGTCACTCCTGGATTACAGCAGGAGCAGAACCCGACGCCCATCAGTTTATGTCATGATTTTTTTATAAAAAGGGGTGATCGAATGGAAGTTAACTCAAAACAATGTTGTTCTAACTCCGAAACTAGGCCAGGCATGCATAGGCAAGTGAGGTCTTAGATAAAGTTCAGACAGTGATTTGTAGTAAGGGTGAGTAGGAGGAAGACTTGTATAAGAGAACTGCAAAGGTTTGTCGTAAACATTAGGTTTCTAACAAACTGTAGGAGAAAACATCTAAACACAAAATCTTCTTACATTCAAACGCAAAAAACCAGAGAATACAACAATCCAACAATAAATCCTTTATTGTAACATAATTGCAATAATTCATGTGAATCAGTCAATCATGAACTCCCTAAGTATGAGATGAAAACTAGATGGGGTAAGAAAATTGTCTGTCATTAAACAAGAAATCTTACATACAGATGCATAACTAGAGAACTAGAGTGTCTGTTAGAAATTTACAATCGGGAGCTTCGGTCTACCATCGATCCTTACCCAAAATGGTGAAAATGCCTTCATATACTCAAAACAACAACAGCAGCAGAAACAAGACGCTGCATTAAAAACATTATGTCTGCATGTCTTATGACAGTCTGTGCATGCAGACTCTGGCCGATCGTGCACCTATGACAGACGCTATCAGATTTCAGGTTGTTCTGCTGCAGACGAATCAGCCAGCTTTAGTCCTTTGCTGGACTTTCCATTTATGATGGAGACGATGTCTAACCACCTCCAATAACTGCAATAACTTCCCTCTTGAGATCAGGAAAAGTTCTGGTCAACTCTGCCTTTTGGAGATGTGGAGGTCTTCTCGAGGGGCCACCTGGACCAGCCGAATGGTTCATAGGATGAGAGGTGGAAGATGTGGCATGCTTGATGAGGATGTTATAGGTGTCAGTATGGTGAAGGTGAGGCAGGGGGGAAAGGGGTGCTTTCATGGAAGTGATACGGGGACAGGAGACAGTGAATGGAGGGAGGTGTTGAGGCGGAGGTGACTGGGCGAAAGGGACACATGGAAAGAGGTGAGGATTTGGGACCAGTATATTCGTGCCACGTATAGATAGAGGGCCCGCTTTAGTGAAATTCCATTTTGGACCCCCCCCTCCATTAAAGGCAGAACCGATGGGGGGGTCCGGAATTCAATACAGACCGTAGATCTAAGAACTGAGACTTGGGTCGTCCAGATGCGTGCATACATTATCTTCCATTCCGGACCGCCCCCTTCTCGTTAAAGCCAGAATGACAGAGGGGGTGCGGAATTGGACTTCGTCTGTGAATTTGAGTGTCTAGATCATGACCGTCTAGATCTACGCCTTCTTTAAATTAAATGTGCCCGAGCCTCGTTGATGGATGAACGGCTAAGATGACCTCGGTGCTTTCATCATGAAAATCCCGAAGGGCCCCACTCGTGGCTCAGCTATTGTGTCATGTGTCCTTCAGATGGACAGTCCCGATTATTTAAGGATTTCTGGCACCGGGGATTCATGATGCAATTTTCCTCAAAATCCCGATTGACCAAACCGCGAAAGCATGGATGTACGTCGCATGTCCTCCAGAGTAACGGTCGAGATGGTATTTGATGTTAGAAGAGGGCTGTCTCCATTACCAGGCTTGCTTGACGAGATCGGGTGCTAGGACCATAGGCTTAGCTTCAAAGGCGCTTATCAGCGTTTCGGGGTTTGGGGTTTCGAGATGTAGAACGACGTGAAACCCTCACCCTTCAAACTCTCGAATGTCAAAATGCCGACGTGACTAGATCTCGCGCCATGCGTCCTTTGGATGGATGAATGATATCCTTTCTTGCATGCAATATAGATGTTACCCATCGCGCTAATCCCGGCGCAACTCCGCTAACCATGATTTCCCTCCGACCGTCAATTTTCTCCTATGGATGAATCTGGGTCGTTGACAAAATAATTTCGCCCGTTTACTTGCTTGGAAGCCTGAAACAATATTTTTCCATGCTGTGCTTGGGCGCTTCTCGTGCAACTTGCAGATTTGAATATTCTTGTGCCCAAGACAAGAATTGTTGTTAACACCATAGTTATTGGGAGCATGGGGGTTGAGTACAATCAGCTTGGGGATGTGTGTGAGTCAAGAAAGAAAGTCAAATGGAGGAAATTTGTATGGTCTATTACAGTAGTGGTAGATAGTGAATGTGATGCAGGAGCATCTCCCACGTCAAGCAAGCCAGCGCGGAAGGCAAGAGACAGATGGACACACTCCAGCACAAATTTTGAAATTTACCTTGGGATGGTTGCGCGAACATAAATGTAACAATTTAATGAAGCGCACTTTCGTGATGTAATCGGGACCTTGAGCCATACGCTCTCGTCCTTAGTCGGTAGGAGGCATTTAAGATAGTTAATGCATGTAGATAGAAATTAACTCTAGATTAGATTGTTTGAGAGAGCAAGAGGGAAACGGGATATAGACACCCTCTTTGTGCATTGTATCATTATCAGGAAGAAGGAAGAGCAAGAGCATGCAGAGAACTGTGTAAGAACACCCATGTACAGACATTTGGATTAATAGAAAACTTTGATTCAAATTTGTGTTTTGTGTTGTTCTCTATGTATTGATGTTATTCTCACAAATGTTTGCTTCCTATTATACATTTTCTTTGATATGTTGTGTATATGATTTCATGTTCTAAGTGAAGTCTGAAAAGAAGAGGGAATGAGGTTCAACTGTTTCTCTATCTGAGCAAGAATTCCTGCAAGGAGTGCAATTGAAAGTCATCCGCAAGGAGTGCGTTGACGAAGGGCTCAGGTAGTCTAACTCTTGTTCTCGTTCACCCAGAGTGCATTTGGGCATAGGAGCTGTGCAAGGAGTGCGCAGGCCGAGTGAGGTCTCAGGATTGCGAACCTGAGCAAAATATCGAAAGACTACTGTTGCAGGTGTGCGCAGAGTCGAAAGGTTCTCAGATATTTGAAAGTATCTGAAGGTTGTCACAAGGAGTGCATGCAAGGACCCTCTTTGAGGCTCGAAGTTGTGAGAATCTCGGGAGGAGTAAGGCCTTTGAAATCATTTAGGGACATTAGAAGTTTGTAGTGAAAGTGGATAAGTCCAAGGAGGAGTCCTTGGTTCACTTCGTGAAATCATCAAAGGAGAGAAATCGACGGTCAGAAATCTGTAGGGAGGATTGGTAAAATTTCTTCAACTGTCAGATATGCCAGAGGAGCGGGGAGGTTACGGTTTCATCCGGATTCCAAGCTCAGGAGATTGGGGACCACCGTTTCTGCACATAGATACATGTCAACTGTCCGATTGGACAGGAGTTGCACAGGATTTAAATACTCGTGAGCAGAGGGAAAACCCCGAGAGGCATCGGGGATTCGATCATCGGGGTTCATACAAGTGAAGTGGTTAGACTTTGCATTTGGGCGAAGTCCGAGGTTCAATATGAACCGTCCATCATTTGGGACGTGTGTCGAAAGATTTGACGAAGTTGGGGTTCGTCGTATCAGAGGTCCTGAGGACAGGATACTCTTACAACTTGGAATTGCGAATTTCGATTCTCCAAAAAAGAGGAGAGCTCGGTGTGGGACCCAGCTGACGTCATCTCATCAGAACGAGGAAGTGGGAATTCGAAGTCACTGAGACCCCGAGAGAAAATCAGGGCTGATCATCCCTAAAGGACGTGTGGCGACAACCGAGGCTATCGGGGAGAAATCTCGACAGGGAAGCCAAATCGGCATATCGGGATTCGGCATTTTGCGAATCCTGAAGACAAGGCAATCGGAGCATTTGAAATCGCAAATCACGAAATAGTGAGGAGCATCGAGGACCGTCCATCCTTGGGGACGCGTGGCCAAGATCGAAGCCTTTGGGAAATTCCTCGAAAGGAAAGGTCAATTGTCAGGAAGTCGAGAGTTGGGAAATCAGGGATCCCGTGGACAAGAGGCTCAATACATATTGACACTCGAAACCCCGAATCCCAATAAGAGATAGGATTGTGGTCATATAAGGTAGGGTCGTGTGGACTGGGAACATAGCCAGGGGGACTGAAGAAAAAAAAGGAAGTGCATCGGGATATCGGAGATCGGGGATTCGAGGAAGTAAGTGTTGGTGATATCGGGGATTGGAAAACCCTGAAACCCGATTGTTACTTTCCGTTGATAACAGAGAAGTTCTCAAGCCTAAGGGTTGTAACGAGCAAGATAGACCTGTGGGTCAGATCTTAATAAGGATTCCAAGGGAAAATCAAAGGAGTCACTCCGGCTCGAGGGTAATTTAGAATGATCCTTAAGACCAGGAGGTCAGGTGCGGGACCTACTAAGGTAGGTACCTGAGGGGGGACGTCGTCAAGTGGTATCAGAGAACAGAAAAATTTCTTTGCTTTATGTAGCAGGGAAAAGGAGAATTCACCATGCCATCGAGGAGAAGAGATAGACAATCACCCAATCCGGAAGAGGAAAGAGAGATGTCCAGAGGAAGGGGTAGGCAAGTGCAGAATCCAGAAGTGGAGAGAGACCTGCATAACATACGCGCCAGACTTGTGGACATGGAGATAAGACAAAAACGCTCAGCTGATGTAGGAGATATCAGTGAATCCAAAAATGAAGATGATGCTAGACATGGAGAAAAAGAAGTCACAGCAGAAGATGCAGCCAATGAACGCTTGCTTAAAGCTGTTGCAATAATGGGTGCAAAGGCGAGGATGGAAATTCCAGTTTATGAGGGAAATCTGGATGTAGAAGAGCTTCTAGATTGGATTAGATCTCTGGACACCTACTTTGATTATGAAGATATCGAAGAGGACAAGAAGGTCAAGCATGTTGTCACGAGATTAAAAGGACATGCAGCATTGTGGTGGGATGAACTACAAGCATTGCAGTATGTTGACCATCCGAACGGTGGAAGATTCTTATCAGATGGCTCTGAAAGTCAAAGAGAAGCTGCGCCGAAAGCAAAGTCAGAGGGGCAGAGGCAGAAGTCAACCCAGAGGATATCCAGTTGCCCAAGAAAGAATCCAGAAGCACAAGGAAGACTGGAAGAAACCTCAGACACGAACGGAGAGAGGTGGAAGCTCATAGAGAGGGCCATATGTTGAACAGAGAAGGCAGCATACTAAGCAGAGAGGAGATTATGCTGATAAAAACACTTTTCCTCATACTAGAGGTAGAGGAAGAGGAAGAGGTGGAGTAATCACATGCTTCACATGTGGGAAGAATGGGCACAAGTCTTACAAGTGTCCATAGAAAAAGAAAGAAAATGGAGAGACTCACATCGCCGAGGCACAGAGGCGAGATGTGGAGGCAGAAGACGCTAAAGGAAGACAATCGTTGATGATATGAAAATTCCTTTTGATACCAGAGAAAGAGGTGGAAATTTCAGTCCAAAGGACCAGACTTTTTAGGACTGCTTGCAAGACCAAGGATAGGGTATGCAAGGTCATTGTGGACAGCGGTAGCACGGATAATCTCATTTCAACCGAGATGGTAGAGAAGTTGGAGCTGGAGACGACTGATCATCCAAGTCCATATAAAGTTTCGTGGCTACAAAAGGGACATCAGGTAAATGTCACTAAACAATGTTTAGTTGAATTTAAAATAGGAGGATATAATGATAAGGTTCTTTGTGATGTCATTCCAATGGATGTTTGTCATCTATTGTTGGGTAGACCATGGCAATATGACAGGAATGTGATCCATGATGGGAGAATGAACACATACACCCTGGAGAAGAATGGGAGGACACACATGTTGCTTCCAATAAAGGATAAGGAAGTGAAACCGGAAGTAAGCAACATAGTACTTCTCATGAGTGGGAAGGAACTTCTTACAGAGGTTAAGAAGAAGGAGGATCCACAGTTCATTTTGGTCAGGAAACCGAAAATTGTTCTGACTAGCACAAGAATGGATGATTTACCCGAGGAGGTTCAGGAACTGCTGGAAGAGTTTGTTGACATTGTAGTGGATGAGTTACCTCGTTCATTTCCACCAATCAGGAGTGTGAGTCATCACATTGATCTCATACCAGGAGCCAGTTTACCAAACAAAGCCGTGTACAGATTGACGCCGCAGGAGAATGAAGAGGTTAAAAGGCAAGTCCAGGATTTGTTGGACAAGGGATTAGTCATAGAAAGCTTGAGTCCATGTGTTGTCCCGACAGTACTCAGTCTGAAGAAAGACGGAGGCTAGAGGATGTGTACTGACTCGAGAGCGATAAACAATATAACCATCAGGTACAAATTTCTATTGTCGAGGATGGATGATCTGATGGATTGCTTGAGTGGAGTGATGTGTTTTTCAAAGATTGATTTGAAAAGCAGTTATCACCAAATCCGCATGAGAGAGGGTGATGAATGGAAGACAGCATTCAAAACAAACAAGGGTTTGTATGAATGGCTTGTTATGTCGTTTGGCTTAACAAATGCATCGAGTACCTTCATGAGGTTGATGAACGAAGTCCTGAAGGAGTTCATCGGGAAATTTGTCATTGTGTATTTGGATGACATACTGGTTTTCAGTAAAACAACAGCGGAGCATCTGAAGCATTTGGCTACAGTGATGTAGAAATTGCAGCAAGAGAAATTGTTGATAAACATGAAGAAGTCCTCGTTCATGAAGACAGAACTCATCTACTTGGGGTTTGTTATTTCGACAAATGAGTTGAGGATGGATCCAGATAAAGTGGAGGTAATCAAAAATTGGCCATCACCGAAGACCATATTTAAGGTGAGAAGTTTTCATGGACTAGCTAGTTTCTACCGAAAATTCATCAGAAATTTCAGTGGAATTAGTGCAGCGATGATGGACACAGTGAGGAAAAGACACAAATCTTTTCACTGGGTTGAAGAGGCCAAGAAGAGATTCAATCTGTTGAAGAGGAAGATCACGGAACAACCAGTTTTGGTGTTGCCAGATTTCCAAAAGACATTTCAGGTGAAATGCGATGCAAGCGGGTTTGCAATCGGAGCAGTCTTAAGTCAGGAAGACAAGTCGATAGCATATTTCAGCGAGAAGCTAAATGAAGTAAAAATGAAATATTCCACTTATGATAAGGAATTTTACGCTATCATACAAGCACTGAAGAAATGGAGGCATTACTTGATCCCGAAAGAATTTATTCTATACAATGACAACCATGCACTGCAGTTTGTGACTCAACAAGAGAAGTTGAATCAGAAACATGTCAAATGGGTTGAGTATATGCAAAATTTCACTTTTGTGATTAAGCATATTTTTGGTACTACTAACAAATTTTTTGATGCTTTGAGCAGGAAGTGTTTACTGTTGCAGGAGTTCAAAGTCAAAATGTTGGGGTTTGATGATCTCAGGGACATGTACGTCGAAGATCAAGATTTCAAGGAGGTGTATGAAGCAGATGAGAATCTATTTCTCAAGGATAGAAGCCAGTGGGTCGAATACATGATCCAAGAAGGGTTGTTGTTCAGAGGCAATCAACTGTGTATTCTGAAATGCTCCATGAGGGAGAATTTGTTGAAAGAGAAACACAGTGGAGGATTAGCAGGACACTTTGGTCATGAAAAAACATTCACAAAGTTGAATGAATCATACTTTTGGCCAGGGATGCGATCAGAGGTCAAGATATTTGTAGACAGATGCAGAATTTTCCAGCATTCGAAGGGAAGGAAGTAGAATGCAGGTTTTTATCAACCATTATCCATACCAGAGAGGTCGTGGGATGCAATTAGCATGGATTTTGTGTTGGGGTTGCCAAGGACACAAAGAGGTTCTGATTCAATCTTTATGGTGGTGGATAGGTTTTCCAAGATGGCACACTTTATCCCATGTCAGAAAACCAGTGACGTGACTCACATCGCGAACCTGTTTTTCAGAGAAGTCATTCAACTTCACGGCTTACCAAGGAGTATAGTTTCGGATAGAGATATGAAGTTCATAGGGAAATTTTTGAGGAACTTATGGAACAAGTTGGGAACTAACTTATTGTTTAGTTCAGCTTATCATCCTCAGACGGATGGACAGACAGAAGTAGTGAACAGAAGTCTGGGAGACTTGCTGAGGAGCTTGGTGACAGAACATCACAGCTAGTGGGACAATATATTACCATAGGCAGAATTCGTGTATAATGAGTCAGTGAATCGGAGCACAGGGCAAAGTCCATTTCAGGTTGTTTATGGCATACAACTGAGGGGAATTTCTGAATTGAGGGATTCAAAACAGACCACAACTAGGAGCACTAGTGTAGAAGAATTCACAGAAGCGATGAACTTCACAGCCAGGTGAAGGAGCAGCTGCAGAATTCAAGCCAGGGGTATAAGCGCAAAGCCAATCAGCATAGAAGACAACTTCAGTTCGAGGTTAATGATCTGGTTCTGGAAAATTTGAGGAAAGAAATATTCCCGAGAGGAACATACAATAAGCTAAAGATGAAGAAAATCGGACCATGTAGGGTCTTGAAGAAAATTGGAGAAAATTCTTATGAGATTGAATTACCCGATGGGATCAGAATTTCTCTGATATTCAATGTCTCAGATTTATACCCATACAAAGCAGAGGAAGCAGGAACAAATGATGAACAGTCAGAGGCTTAGTGGTGAAAGAATATTCCAGTTGCAGATAAGCCATAGATGGAGCGAATACTGGATAAACGAGTGGGTAAGAGGACCAGGCGAAAGCAATACTTTGAGTATCTGGTCAAATGGAAGAACCATCCAGTTGAAGATGCCAGCTGGGAGAATGAAGCAGAGATGCAGAAGCATGGGCAGACCGTGTAGGAGATCATGGACAGGAGCCCATGAAAATTTTCAAGCGAGGGAGTATGATGCAGGAGCATCTCCCACGTCAAGCGAGCCAGCGCAGAAGGCAAGAGACAGTTGGACACACGCCAGCACAAATTTTGAAATTTACCTTGGGATGGTTGCGTGAACATAAATGTAACAATTTAATGAAGTGCACTTGCATGATGTAATCGGGACCTTGAGCCATACGCTCTCGTCCTTAGTCGGTAGGAGGCATTTAAGATAGTTAATGCAGGTAGATAGAAATTAACTCTAGATTAGACTGTTTGAGAGCGCAAGAGGGAAACGGGATATAGACACCCTCTTTGTGCATTGTATCATTATTAGGAAGAAGGAAGAGCAAGAGCATGCAGAGAACTGTGTAAGAACACCCATGTACAGACATTTGGATTAATAGAAAACTTTGATTCAAATTTGTGTTTTGTGTTGTTCTCTGTGTATTGATGTTATGCTCATGAATGTTTTCTTCCTGTTATACATTTTCTTTGATATGTTGTGTATATGATTTCATGTTCTAAGTGAAGTATGAAAAGAAGAGGGAATGAGGTTCAATTGTTTCTCTATCTGAGAAAGAATTCCTGCAAGGAGTGCAGTTGAAAGTCGTCCGCAAGGAGTGCGTTGACGAAGGGCTCAGGTAGTCTAACTCTTGTTCTCGTTCACCCAGAGTGCATTTGGGCACAGGAGCCGTGCAAGGAGTGCACAGGTTGAGTGAGGTCTCAGGATTGTGAACCTGAGCAAAATATCGAAAGACTACTGCTACAGGTGTGCGCAGAGTCGAAAGGTTCTCATATATTTGAAAGTATCTGAAGGTTGTCGCAAGGAGTGCGTGCAAGGACCCTATTTGAGGCTCGAAGTTGTGAGAAGCTCGGGAGGAGTAAGGCCTTTGAAATCATTTAGGGACATTAGAAGTTTTTATTGCAAGCGGATAAGTCCAAGGAGGAGTCCTTGGTTCACTTCGTGAAATCATCAAAGGATAGAAATCGACGGTAAGAAATCTGTAGGGAGGATTGGTAAAATTTCGTCAGTCGTCAGATCTGCTAGAGGAGCTGGGAGGTTACGGTTGCATCCAGAGTCCAAGCTCAAGAGATTGGGGACCGTTGGATTTTCACATAGATACCCATCAACCGTCCGATTGGACAGGAGTTGCACAGAATTTAAATCCTCGTGATCAGAGGGAAAACCCCGAGAGGCATCGGGGATTTGGTCATCGGGGTTCATACAAGTGAAGTGGTTAGACTTTGCGTTTGGGCGAAGTTTGAGGTTCAATATGAACCGTCCATCATTTGGGACGCGTGTCGAAATATTTGACGAAGTCGGGGTTCTGCGTATCGGAGGTCCTAAGGACAGGATACTCTTACAACCTGGAATCGTGAATTCCGATTCTCCGAAAAAAAGGAGAGCTTGGTGTGGGACCCAGCTGGCATCATCTCATCAGAACGAGGCATCGGGAATTCGATGTCACAGAGACCCCGAGAGAAAATCAAGGTCGTTCATCCCTAAAGGATGCATGGTGACAACCAAGGCTATCAGGGAGAAATCCCGACAGGGAAGCCAAATCGGCATATCGGGATTCGGCGTTTCACGAATCCTGAAGAAAAGGCAACCGGAGAATTTGAAATCACGAATCGCGAAATAGTGAGGAGAAACGAGGACCGTCCATCCTTGGGGACGCTTGGCCGAGATCGAAGCCTTCGGGAAATTCCCCGAAAGGAAAGGTCAATTGTCGGGAAGTCAAGAGTCGGGAAATCGGGGATCCCGTGGACAAGAGGCTCAATACATATTGACACTCGAAACCTCGAATCCTGATAAGAGATAGGATTGTGGTCATATAAGGTAGGTTCGTGTGGACTGGGAACATAGCCAGGGGGGCTGAAGAAAAAAAAGGAAGCGCATTGGGATATCGGAGATCGGGGATTCGAGGAAGCAAGTGTTGGTGATATCGGGGATTGGAAAACCCCGAAACCCGATTGTTACGTTCCGTTGATAACGGAGAAGTCCTCGGGCCTAAGGGTTGTAATGAGCATGACAGACCTGTGGGTCAGATCTTAATAAGGATTCCAGGGGAGAATCAAAGGAGCCACTCCAGCTCGAGGATAATTTAGAATGATCTTTAAGACCAGGAGGTCAGGCACGGGACCTGCTTAGGTAGGTACCTGAGGGGGGATGCCATCAGAATGTTGTTGATGAACAGCAAGTAGATAGCATAAAAGAATAGCTTGGAGCTGGAGCAACCATGGAGGGAGAACTTTGGAGCATGTTGGAGTGTTTTTGGAGATTTTTGGAACTAAATACTGAACAACCAAGTTGTTAGGCCTAAAGAGTGAACTCATGTGTGAGTTGCACTATAACAACAAGTGTTTGTTGTTATGTGTTGGTATTTTTCCTAGCAGTGAGTTCCCTTGAGTTCCCGGCAGAGAGATCTATGGTTACATATGCCAGAGAGACTCTGGAAAAAAAATGGGATGCTCGAGGGACTGAGATTAGTAAATGGGTACATTCCATGGGTTGGACAAGTCAAGAGGAAGAGAGCTGGTGGAAAATCGAGATAGTTGTAGGATAATACTAGTGGGTTGTGGGATTTATGAGTTGTGAGTGGACAGTGAGAGACCACCCTCCTTTATGGATTGTTAGCTCCATATCAGGGGTGACTTCTTATTGATATTTGGAACAAAAATTCTATGGTTGGGTGGAATGTTTGTCCCAAGAAGTTGGTTCCACAACTATTTAAAAAAGATAAGTCTTTTATCTATTTTTTTTCTTGCATTATGAGTTTTAATTGTTGTGCATGAACTCTTTGTATGAGACTGATTTATATGTTGTTGTAATGAGTTATTAGATTCATTTATGTGTGATTTTAGTATGTTGTAGATGCACTTAATGAATGGTGTCAAATAATAGTTAAATATGGTTGCAATTCGTAGTTGTTAAGCTACAGAAAATTAGTTACCTTTAAAAAAATTAATTTATGAGTTTTTATGCTCATAATGGACCTCAGTTGGGTTGCGGAACATTACATTATGGTATCAGAGCCTATGGTTCAAACATTGGGCTTGTATGGGTCGGGTTGAGTGCGAATTGGAAAAATTCACTATTATAGATTTCGATCTGTGTGAATTTGATGAAAAATCAGAGCGAAATCTCCAATTTCATGAGCAAATTCGGGTCAAATTTGCCTTGTAACCCTCGAAGAGAAGTTTACTCGAGTAAATTTGTAGAGTTGTAGAGTTAAAATTAAACTCGGAAGGTCAAATTTCACATTTTAATGGTCGTTGTAGAATTTGAGAGAATTTGATGAATCAACGGTCGAGATCGCATTAGATCTTGAGATCAACGA
The DNA here is from genome assembly GCA_009831015.1 of Picea engelmannii. Lineage (NCBI taxonomy): Eukaryota > Viridiplantae > Streptophyta > Pinopsida > Pinales > Pinaceae > Picea > Picea engelmannii. Next base: position 198,336 of record ML787051.1, read on the forward strand.
CCTAGATTCATTTTAATAAATTTAAAAACTTATAAGGTTTTTGGAGTTTTGCAAAGGGAGAAAATCAATGGTCAGGATATGTTTTCGATGTTGCAAAGAAAGAGAATCAACAGTCTGTATTCATTTTCGAGCGTTGGGAAGTTGGAGTCGATCGACGGTCGGGATTTGTTTTCAAAGCTTGGAAAACAGAGAAAATCAACAATCAAGACTCATCAACAAAGTTGGGACAACTTTGATGGATCAACGACCGAGATCGTTTTGAATGATAGATCGACGATACAAATTCATTCGCAATTTGGTTGAAATTTCTAAGTGTTGGATTTCGCCAAAACTTGTCAATGGTCGATGGTCAAATCAACGAGTTTGATGAAGAGTTTGGTTCGACCAAAGGAAATATCTAATTGTCGATGGCCAATGGTCGAGATCGGCAGAATTTGGAGAAATTTTCATGCATCCAAAGTAGATCGTTGTTTATCGATGGTCGATGATAGGCGATCAAAAGAATTAGTGCGATGTTCAATTCTTCCAAAAGAAGTGGTCGATCACTAATGAAAGGAAACAAGAGGGTGGCATGTCTTGCCACGTAAGCCAAGTTGATGCCTCAGGATGGCGTTTCATGTCATGTCAGCATCTACGTGTCATGCCAGATCAGTGAAAATATGGTTGATTACCAATGGTTAGGGTTAGGCGAGATTTGTGGGAAATATTGGTATTCCAAGAGAAATGACCAATGGTCAATGATTAAGCATCAGGAGGATCGATGAGCAAGTTGGTTTACTGAAAGAAATCTTTGATAGTCAATGTAGTGTCAGAAATCAATGGTCCATATTGTTTGAATTTTTTGATCAACGGTGGAAATTGATCCATGGGTTTTGGAAAGGATTAGTGGATCAATGGCTCAGATTTAAAGGCTATTATAACAGTAAAACAATCAATTTTCTATGAATTTTTCAATATTTTTGAAGGTCTTAAACTTGCAGGGTGATTTTGAAGCCCTAAACGACGTTTTTAGGCAATCAAAATCCACGAGAACATGTGCATATTTTATACACTCTGCCTATACAACTTAAATAAAATAACTCAGAGAGAGTTATCTAATGAGCTACTCCAGGTGAAAAACAGATCTCGTATGAGAAAGTTACAGCTGAAACAATAAGGGTAGAATTTTAGCACCAATTTACTTCCAGAGGGCATAACTCCTTGCTTAGAAGTTTGTTTGGTGCATAGAAGAAATTTATGGAAAACTTATGAACCATAGAATATATCCATGTAGCTAGATTTGGAATTTGGGTATGTAAAATTGCGTAGGAAGAGAAAAAAGACACTTGTAACATATAGGGATAAATTGGGAAAAACAAGCTAAACTTCTTCAGACCATAACTTTCAACTCGAAGCTCAGATTTGAGAAAACGAATAGCTGCTAGAAAAGTATCGAGGAGGAGAAGACACATATCCACCCATAATTTTGAATTGGGAAACAAAATTTTATCAGAAAGAAATAAATTAATTTATGTAGCAGTAAGTGGGTGGAAATTACAACTTCTGAATGTTGTAACTTTTCGCTTAGAACTCAAAAATAGACATGAGTACATCCAATGAAGAGTTCTTTCGGAAAAGAATGTGTCTAATGAATCCTATGTTGAATTAGTGCATTATTTTATTCATAAATTAATATGAATAATAACATGTATTCTAATTAATGAAATGTTTTATGTTATTCATGTTTTGACAATAATTATTACATGTGCATTTCTTGCATAATTAGAGGTACAAGAAAACAAATTTGGTTATTATATGAGGACTGGAGTTATGGAAGATGCCCATGGATCTTACATCCATGAGGAGGAGATCATAGGTATGCATGTCATCATGGAATATACTGAGATAGAGTCAAATGGAATAAGAGGCAAGCAGGAGCCTGTAACTATGAGAAGCCTTCTTAGAGAAGTGCAAATCTATAGGGAAAATAATGAAAGAATTATGAAGGCTCGGGAAGATATAATTCAGAGTTTGAATATGTTGCATTTATCAGGGGATCAAATTTTGCTCAATTTTCAAAGTGCTCGGAATGCGATGAAAACAGTGCCATTGCATCTGTCTCGTCTTCTTGATTTCGGCGGTATATTTACTTTCTCAAACGGAGTCCGTATGAAGGAGATATCGCGATCTGTTCACCAAGCCAAACAGGCAAAATTTTTGGATGTTGACTGTACCTGTCCATACAGTCTGTACAGTCCGTACGGTGACGTGGAAGGGATGTACCATCCATACGATGACGTGTTAGGTGGGTGATGTGGCACACTCTCATTAGTTGATGGTTGACGAATCAGTGGATGACATGTGTCATTGGTGGTCAATAGTGTGAGGACACGTGGCCCAATCCCTTGGCGCCACGTGTCGCTCGTTGACTGGCTATTTGGTATATATAAAAATGTGTTGAGGCCCATGGGGTTCGACCCCCGGACCTCTCCTTTATGTAAAGACTTCATAACTCTCCGCTAACCAAAGTACCGCCCTTTGTTCCTTGATTGAGGTGTCAAAAGAGCCCAGACAGGGGTTTTGGGACGCTGGGAAGCCATTGGAGCAGTCGGTTTGTTAGTTTGAGCATTGTAAGACATGTTTTTGAGCACTTTTTGAGCAATTAATAATAATGATCCATTGGAAGCTGGACCAGGAGATGTAGCCTAGAAGAGGGGTGAACTCCTTTATCAATTACTGTGCATATGTGTTTATGTTCAATATTTATGCTGCTGTCTATGTGTATTTTGCATAAGTAATCCTTAATTTATGTGTTGCAAATTGATCCATTTTCTTTAAACACATGACATTTCACTTGCAATAATTATTCAAGTTTTTCAAGTCTTCTTCATTTTTAGATCAAGTTGGTATCAGAGCACTGGTTTTGAAGACTTGAGTGTTTGCAAGTTTTGTTTCTAATGCTCACAAGGTTGAAACTCACAAGAGGAGAAGGTCAACTTGTGGAGCCAAGTTCTTATCCGACAAGGAAGAAGCAGTTTCATTCACCGCAAGTTGAAGAGAGACATTCACCAAGCATGGCTCATGCAGAAGATCATGAACGTGTTCTGAATGAAGAAGAAGACTTCATGCAGACTATCATACAGTTGAGAGATATGATGAAGGTCATGATGGAACGGAACATGATGTCGTCGGGTGAAGGCTCTAACCCTTCAATGCATAAGGGAGGCGGTGGTGACAAGACTCCAAATAGAGATGGAGGGAATGGTGCTTCTCCACCACCCTCTCCTCCTCCATCATCTTCTTCTTCTTCTTCTACTAGTAGTTAGAAACATCTTCCGAATGGGCATGGTAAAACTCCTTCGCAAATTCCTTCATTAAAGCTTGATATAAAATTTGAGTTGCCACTTTATAATGGAGAAGTTAACGCTGAAAAGTTAGATAACTGGATACATCAAATTGAAGTCTATT
>ML787051.1:205931-247944 GCA_009831015.1 Picea engelmannii
TGGATTGAGGTTGGAAGGGTGAGGGAACTATACCCTCATCTTCACATAGACTGAGATAGTCTTTTGGAGGTCCAAAAGCTTCCCAATGGGGAGGTGTGATCAGGGGATCAAATTTTTCTCAATTTTCAAAGTGCTCAGAATGCAATGAAAACAGTGCCATTTCTTCCATCTCATCTTCCTGATTCGGGCGGTATATTTACTTTCTCAAACGGAGTCTGTATGAAGGAGATATCGCGATCTGTTCGCCAAGACAAACAGGCAAAATTTTTGGATGCTGACTGTACCTGTCCGTACAGTCCGTACGGTGATGTGGCAGGGCTGTACCATCCGTATGATGATGTGTTAGGTGGGTGATGTGGCACACTCTCATTGGTTGATGGTTGATGAATCAGTGGATGACATGTGTCATTGGTGGTCAATAGTGTGAGGACACGTCACCCAATCCCTTGGTGCCATGTGTCGCTCGTTGACTGGCTATTTGGTATATATAAAAATGTGTTGAGGCCCATGGGGTTCGACCCCGGGACCTCTCCTTTATGTAAAGTCTTCATAACTCTCTGCTAACCAAAGTACCGCCCTTTCTTCCTTGATTACTATGCCATAACATATATATTTAATGTTGATTAATGTTTGGATGAAAAGGGGGGTCGGGTTGGGGCTTAGCCCCGACCCGTGGACGCTTTGTATTACATATGACCCAACATATATTATGGCCCGATCGTTTGGCGCGCACGCATTACATTGCATTGTATTGCATTGTATTGCAATGTATTGCATTGTATATATATATAACCGTGTGTTAAATGATTGGCACGGGGTTTGAAACCAAGACCCGTGGTTTCATATAACCGTGTGTTAAATGTTGGCGCGGGTTTGAAACCACATGTAGTTGCACGGTTATGACGGGTATAACCACCATTTTCCAACGTGCGAGGTCACATGGCCATATGCCCAGGTGCCGAGGCGGTTAGGAGCTGGAGGCGCCTTAACCGTCCTACGGTTTGCACTGTTGGCGTGGTTGCGCCCGGTGCTGGGTTTTTGCGCTTAAAAGCACGTGTGAGCCAGGTTCACTCAAGGGGGGTGCGAATTGTAGAACCAGAGACAGCAAGCTTGAAGAGGGAAACTTCCAGGAGGCCTAACTTCTTCATTTTTCGACCGATTGAGGTGCCAAAAGAGCCCAGACAGGGGTTTTGGGACGCTGTGAAGCCATTGGAGTAGTCGGTTTGTAAGTTTGAGCAATGTAAGACATGTTTTTGAGAAATTTTTGAGAAATTAATAATAATGATCCATTGGAAGCTGGACCAGGAGATGTATCCCAGAAGAGGGGTGAACTCCTTTATCAATTGCTATGCATATGTATTTATGTTCAATATTTATGTTGTTGTCTATGTGTATTTTGCATAAGTAATCCTTAATTTATGTGTTGCAAACTGATCCATTTGCTTTAAACACATGACATTTCACTTGCAATAATTATTCAAGTTTTTCAAGTCTTCTTCATTTTTAGATCATGCATAATAATGTTAATAAAGAATCTAGTTCTAGACAAGTGACTTCATCCATATCCCATAGCAGAAAGGATGATCACAAGAATTATGAGAAGTTAAGAAGCATGAATAGGTGCCATCATTCTCCAATGCAATCCACCCAAAGAAATCATGCAATTTCAGGTCCAGGGAGCATCCAAAAAGTGTGTCTCATCTGGTTGATCTTGTAATACGTGTCTAGCTTCTATACCCAAGCTCTGGCGGTGTATTTGGATGATCCGTCGAAAGAAGGGATAGTGAGTTTCCCAACTTTTCGGATGAAATCGAGGTTATTCCCCTGTTGTTCTTGTGGTCCTCCCCTCTGCAGCTCTCTGGAGCGGTTCCTAAGTCTGAGTCCACAATACTCGACTAAGGTCATGTCCTGATGGAAGTCACAACCCAATGTTGCGTACTCCCTCCTATACTCTTCAATGTTGTCGGCATGAGTGGGTGGCCTCAGTGCTATTGGTGGCGGTCCTACTACCGGGGCTGCCCTCTAGAAACTGGGAAACAAGGGTCTGGGAATCCTACTCGCAGAGGTGTATGTGTGAGAGGGTGACTGGGGTCTACTGCCTGCTCCTGAGTTCACCTGTGTTGCATGCGGGACTTGTGTATCTAGGGTGCCCACTCTAGCTAATCTATCAACCACTTGTGCCAAAGACTAAGACATGGTCTGTTGACTAGCTAACATACCATTGATAACCTGCATGAAAGTTGCCTCTGGATCTACGGGGGCCTTGCCTCTGCCCTCTGGTCGCTCATATCTATCTCCTAGCATCCTCTCTACCTCGCGCTCTTCCCTTCTCTCTGCTTCTCTGTGTGCCTCTTCCTCTTCCTCTGAGCTAGGAGGGAAAGGGTGAAAATCAGGTCTATGCCTTCTTTCCTGATGCCTGTTGTAAGTGACATATTTGTCACCTACGTGTTCACGGCCCTCTGGGTCTTCTGCTGCACTCATTGTCTTTAGTCACAGGCTGGCAAGACTAAAGCTCTGATACCACTGTAATGTTCTTGACTTGGCTAGTCTAGGAAACGTTGCTAATGTGTGTGTAGGATCAAAGGTTTACAACATATAAATGATCATACAAATAATAAATGCGACAAAGGACTGCAAGTTTGTATTATGATATCTCTGTGGATTAAAAAAATGGCTGAATGCGGCTGAATAACTGACAATACTCGACTAGATCAACATACAAAGGATCTTAGCCGGAATATAAATAAGCAACTGCGACTGAATAAAATAACAACACTCGTCTAGATCAAAAGACAAAAGGATCTTAGCCAGAATACAAATAAGCAACTAAAAGATAATACCCGGAATATGGGAGCACTGAAGAATGATGGAAGACCTAGATGATCTTCCCGGTGACTAGGGTGTGTCTTTCCACACCAAAATCAGCCAACTGGTGTCTTCCTCCTATAATACATTGAACTATCTCTCCTGATATGCGCCTCTTCTCCTCAATGACAAGTCATAATCTACATAATAATGAATTAGGTCGCTGACCCTTCCTTTATAGTTTTCCAAAACCCTAAATCATGTTGAAACCCTAAATCACTGTTAAAACCCTAATTCACTGTTGACTTCTATTTTTAGCTCATAATGACTTAAAAGCGTTGTTAACTCTTGTTAGCTCAATGTCACTTTCCGAATATAACACCTATGACTGGGGTGACCTCTAGTAAAGCATTGTTAACTCTTGTTAGCTCAATGTCACTTTCCGAATATAACACCTGTGACTAGGGTGACCTCTAGTCAAGCATTGTTAACTCTTGTTAGCTCAATGTCATTTTCCAAATATAACACCTGTGACTAGAGTGACCTCTAGTAACCCTGTTTACCCCTCTTTGGCCCTAGCTATAGTCTAATGGGGTGGTTTAGACCATTAAGCCTCCTCTTCCAGAGCTCCTATTTGGAAAGGGACATTACATGCTAGCACTTCCTCATCCATGAGAGTGCATAATGTATTTATTGTGTCATTATTAAAGAAATGTGTTCCTGACCCTAACCACATAATTGATTGGATTGTGATCCAGGTGGAACACGAAGGGGATTTCCGGGTGGAAACAATACGCATCCTAGACCAAAAATTCAAAGTGCTAAATAAAAAATGCATAGGGATGGTAAAGGTTCAATGGACCTGCTACAGTCCTAAAGATGTTACATGGGAGCATCAAGAAAACATATGGGAAGAATACCCAAAAAAATTTGACAATTTTGAAGAAAACAAAATATAAGAGTGCAAGACTCCATTTTGAGTAGCTAGAGGTCTGGAAACACATCTTAGAGTCCTAACCAGCTTGTGTTGGGGGCCCTGAAAAAAAAATGGTACAACCCGATGGACTGAGAATAGTGAAGGGGTTACATTCCTTAGGTCAACAGGTTGAGAGGAATGGGAGATTATGGTTGGAACTGATGTTGGTGTTGTGAAATTGTAGAATTTTATTTCTTAGTATTGTGATGTAAATTTGTAAATGTATATCATCATAGTGTGCACCAAGGATGACGCACAATTATAGGGGAGGGGGGATATTACATCCCCACTATAATCCCTAGTTTCGTTAATACTTAATGTAGATATAATGTGTGGCTATGTCCAAGTGATGTATATGTGAAATGTATTTCTACGTTTTAATAAATAAATGTGATTCCAACTACTAGGGGATATGGAGAGAGATAGGGGTTGAATCAATCCACAAGAGAGGGGAGGATCTAGGAGAATGTCTATGAGAGGGGTCCAAGGGGGAATTACCCATGTCTATTAATTCCACCCACATTCCTGAATTTTATTATCATTATGTATTAAAATCTATTTTCAGATTCAATGTTCCCAAAGACAATCATTGAATGCATGTAAGAGGTGGGTGTGATAAGTCACATCCCATAGTTATTGGGAGCATGGGGGCTGAGTAAAATCAACTTGGGGAAGTGTGTGAATCAAGCAAACAAGCCAAAGGGATGAAATTCGTATGGGTTTTTATAACAGTGGTAGATCCTGAATGTTTTTTGTAATGCCCCAAGACTGAGCCCCAGTTGAAATTGTAAATATGCTTTATAGGTTGGTGAGCTAGGTGATTATAAGCTAGGATTCTTATGTGATGATTACGCCAGAGAGCCTAGATGCTAAAGGCCAGTGAGCCTATTTTTTTATATGTAAACACTCATATCATAAATATAATGCATCATTGTGTGTAGATCGACCACGATAAAAGAGTATGGGGTACTAAAATTCACTAGGAAGGGAAAGGGAGGGGCTAAGAGCCTAGGAAAGGGGGATAAGATAGAGGGATTATGTTGGAGTTACTTCACACACACCTAGGATTTATTTTTCCTAAGGTTTTTATTTGTTTATTTGTCATAATTATTCATTATCCAGTATCCTATATTTTAGGAGAGAATATTCCACCTGGAGAATATTCTCTTTCAGTTCACACTTCAGTTTGACTAGTTGAGTTGAGTTTAGATGTTGCATTGGGATCATCACCATGCAACATTGGGATCATCACCATCTTAATTAAAACTTGCCTTGGTATCATCACCAGAGTGGCACATTAGCCTTGATTCCCTCAGTTAACTCCTCACTACTCTTTGTTCAATCAGTTAACTGAAGACTAGTTGACTAGTTAACTCAACTAAGTGGCAGTTCACTCCCGTAACTGCCCGAGAGACTAAAATAGGTGGCAGTTCACTCCTGTAACTGTTGGTGTGTGTCCAAATCACTCTAGATCACCACTATGGTGACTTGGTTCACCTCAAGTCGAACTCATTGAGTTATATAGAGTATAGCATGTGTAAATTATTCATTATTCATAATGGTTAATGAGAATTCTTCCATTCTTTCTCTCTGTCTTCTTCCTTTTCCAATTATCTCTGCAAATGTGTGAATTATTGTTTAGCTAGATCTATTATGTGCAGGTTCAATACATTTACATGGTATCAGAGCTGACGAACTGCTAAGAAAAAGATACACCAAAAATTTTTGCAGGTACTAAAGATTGAAGACAGCGGAAAGATGGAATTCTAAAAAGAATTCATTCTTACACCTTACAACTATTTTGCATAGAAGGAGAAAATAGCCATACATCTATGATCCAGAGGGTTATATAGGTTAACCATGAATACAGATACAGAACCGATGCCAACCATAGAAAAATCCAAGTACTTAAATCACATGGATGAGGCACTCGGAACAATTTGCAGTCTTATCTCTCCCGATCTCCTTTTTCACATATCTTCCTATAAGATTCCCAATGAATCCTAGAAAATCTTAGAAGGGCTCTTTGGAAAACCATATGAGATGAGGGGACACATGCTGGAGGTGGAGCTGCTCACATTGGATCCAAAAAGCTTTGACAATATCCAAGATTTCTTTACAAAATTCAAGGATTTACTGTCGCAACTCAAATCTTGCGAGGTTGATAAATCGAAGGAGGAGAAACAAATGGTTATCACCATTCTCTCCAAGCTTGGTCTTGAATTATCTGTATTCATATCTACATTACATACTATCATATTCGCCTCTGGATCCACCTAGAATATGCCTTCTCTTGAGGACTTTATTGAATCCCTAACACAAGAGCAAACCAAGCTCATCAACATGGGTGCAATCAGAGTCCCAAGGGTGCATGCACTCACTGTGAATGATGGCTGCCACAAATATCATAAATCTAAAGATAAAGATACGTGAAAATCTCATGCACATACAAAGAAGGAAGGGTACACAAAACCCTTCACTGATGCCTCTGGATCCAAAGGAGAAAAGGGAAGAAAAGGAGATAAACGCACATACTGTCACAAAGGATTCCATTTGGAATCCACATGCATGCAAAAAAAAGTAGATCTGATGTCTCAGATACTTTAGAAAAACAACCTTGGAGATCGCATCCCCGAGGGTGCAAAGAAAAAGAAGCCAGAAGATCCGAATTCCAAGAAAGGTAATTCTAGCCATGCCTTGATTGTCATCAACTCCTCTCTCGATGCTTGGATCGTAGATTCAGGAGCATCACATCACATGGCTTCCTTAGAAGTAGTTTTTTATTCATTGGATGCATGCAAAGGTCCTCCTATTCTCATGGGGGACATCTCTTCTGTCAAATTCATTGGCAAAGGAAGGATTGAACTCACCAATGGAAGTTTCAAGAATGTGTTGCATGTTCCCAAGCTTTATGTCAATCTTCTCTCTGTGTATCAGATGACGCATTTTGGCACCGGAAAGAAAGTAATATTCACACCAAATTTTGTGGACATCTACGACATGAAAACTAACTCCAGGGTTGCTACCGGTGAGGTAAATCATCAGTCTAGATTGTATACATTTTCTGAATTCATTGAACCTAATTATGCTTTACTGCCTACTCATGTTGATGAAAGTAGTAGGATATGGCATGAAAGGTTTGGAAATTTGAATTTCAGATACATGCCACAGCTTAGAAAGAACAAATTAGTTGATGGTCTACCAGACATCCATTTCTCCAAGGGAGTATTTGAGGGATGTGTTCTCAGAAAACACCCTCAAGAGAAATTCAACAAAGGAAAGTCTCAGCGAGCTTCCGTACCTTTAGATCTGATCCACAGTGACCTCATGGGTCCTTTTCCGCATCCATTGATCAGAAAAGCGAGGTTTGTTATCATTTTTGTTGATGATTTCTCACGTTTTACATGGATCTACTTTCTCAGGCAAAAATCTGAGGTCTTTCAACACCTCAAAGATTTGAAAGCTTTGGTTGAGACACAGTCCAGAAAGAAGATAAAAGTCCTCCGAACTTATAATGGGGGAGAGTATGTGAATCATGAGATCCATAATCTTTTCCATGAGGCAGGGATTCATTTGCAGCATACAGTTCCCTACACTCCGCAGCAAAACGAAGTTGTTTAGCAGAAAAACTGATCTCTAAAGGAGATGGCATCTTGCATGTTGCATGCAAAGTCACTACCATAGAGACTATGGGCTGAAGCACTTAACTGTGAAAAATACATCCAAAATAGATCTCCCTATAGATCTGTCAAGGATAAGACCCCCTATGAGGCTTGGAGTGGCCTCAAACCGGAAGTGACCCACTTTCGTATTTTTGGTTTAAAGTGCATTGGCATGGCTTCCCTCTGAAAAGAGGAAGGCACTTGATCCACAGAGCACTGAGTGCATTTTTTTTGGATACCCTGAAGGTGTGAAGGGATATCGGCTTATTGATATTTCCTCGAACCGGCTCATCATTGAGCGTAGTGTCCAATTTGAGGAAAGTGTCTCGCGTGTACCTCAACAGCCGCATGCAGACACCTTTACTCTTCCACCTGTCCAATATGATGAGCATGCACATGTTGGCTCTTCTTCAGATGAGAGTTATGATTCAAAGGACTTAGAGGATTCATATTCGGATTTAGAGTCAGTATAATCAGATGCAGAGTTAGAGCATCTAGATGCAGTTGCAGAGCCAGAGCAGAGGCCCAAGTGGGAAAAGACTACTCTTCAGGATGCAGGGGATCTCATCGGTGATCCAACCGATACTAGGAGGACTCGACCTTATTTTGAGGAGCCTCTTGTTGCACTCACTACCACTGAACCATTTCCCTCCAAGCATATTTTCTTGGTTCAGTCTTCCAATCCACAGTCTTATGGAAAGCCTGCTGGAAATCCCTTTTGGGAATCCACCATGAAGAAGGAGTACAACTCCCTCCTCGAGAACCATCTTGGGATCTGGTTCCACTTCCTTCTGGGAGGAAACTTGTCAGATGCAGATGGGTCTACAGGACCAAGAGCGTAGCGGATGGACAGATCAACAGATAAAAATCCAGGCTTGTCGCCAAAGGCTTTCAGCAGGTTCATGGTATTGACTATGATGAGACCTTTGTTCCAGTAGCGAAGATGGATTCCATGCGATTGGCACTTTCCATTGCAATAACCAAGGGATGGGAAGTCCATCAGATGGACGTGAAGAATTCATTTCTTCACAGTGATCTCTCTAAGGAGATCTACATGGAGCAGCCTCTGGGATTTATGCAGGACTCATCTTTGGTCTGTCGACTGAAGAAGTCACTTTATGGCATCAAGCAGGCTCCAAGGGCATGCTATGCCAAGATGGACTCCTACCTGTTGTCACAGAACTTTTTACGTTGTAAATCAGACCTGAATGTATACATGCTCAGGACGATTGATTCACTTCTACTTTTAGTTTTGTATGTCAATGATTTGTTGATCACTGGTTGCTTGACTTTAACGATTGCTGCAGTCAAGAGGATTCTTCATGAAAGGTTTTTGATGATGGACATGGGTCTGTTACACTTCTTCCTTGGACTTGAGATCAGTCAGGATGCATCAGGCATCGAATTGTCTCAAGCCAAGTATGCACGAGATCTCCTTGAGAGATTTCACATGATAGACAGCAAGTCTTCTCCAACTCCTTTCCTATCAGGAGTCAAATTTGAGGATGGTGGGGAGACTCCACTGGTTGATAGCACACTGTACAGACAGCTAGTGGGAAACCTGGAAACTGCACCAACTACCAGTGGAGTCTCCCCACCACCCTAAACCCTAAACCAGACCTCTCATATGTAGTTGGTGTAGTTTCCAGGTTCATGCAGGAGCCACATGAGCTACATTGGGAAGTTGCAAATCATATCCTTCGATACATATAGGGAACCATCACCTTTGGGATTCATTATGAAGTAGACTCTACATTAGATCTCATTGCGTTTATCGATTCCGACTGGGTTGGCGATAGCATTGATTGCAAGTCCACATCCGGTTACTCACTCAGTCTTGGTTTAGGGCCTATCTATTCGTCGAGCAAGAAGCAAGTTTCCATTTCTCTATCTTCACCCAAGGCAGAGTATAGAGGGGTAGTTAACATAAACATTCAGGCTATGTGGCTACAACATTTCTCACTAAGTTGGGCATTTAGTTTCATCGGCCGATCGTCATCTAGTGTGACAACCAGAGCACTCTAAAGTTTCGTAGAGATCCAATTGAGAGGCAAAAGATGAAGCACATCAAGATACACATGCACTACATCTGGGACTTAGTAAACGAGGGGATCATCGACTTATAGTTATGTCCTTCAGCAGAACAGATGACATACATTTTCACCAAGACCTTCACTGAGTAGAAATTCCATTCTCTGCAAGGTTGTCTTGGAGTGAAGGACACAGTTGCCTAGCAATTATAGTTCTTCTTTTTACATACATTGTACCTTGAGGGGGGGGTTTCCCATGAGGTTTTCCCTCTTTCCTCACTTTATTTTCAATGTATCTTTTGTACTTGGGTACTTAACATGGCCTCGTTGTCAGGACGCAATCTTTATTTTCACCATAGTGATGTTTAGGGGGGGTGTTGGAGTTACTTCACACACACCTAGGATTTATTTTTCCTAAGGTTTTTATTTGTTTATTTTTCAAAATTAGTCATTATCCAGTATCCTATATTTTAGGAGAGAATATTCCACCTGGAGAATATTCTCTTTCAGTTCACACTTCAATTTGACTAGTTGAGTAGAGTTTAGATGTTGCATTGGGATCATCACCATGCTAATTCGAAATTGCCTTGGTATCATCACCAGAGTGGTGCATTAGCCTTGATTCCCTCAATTAACTCCTCACTACTCTCTTTTCAATCAGTTAACTGAAGACTAGTTGACTAGTTAACTCAACTAGGTGGCAGTTCACTCCCGTAACTGCCTGAGAGACTAGAATAGGTGGCAGTTCACTCTCGTAACTGCTCGTGTGTATCCATATCACTCTATATCACCACTATGGCGACTAGGTTCACCTCAAGTCGAACTCATTGAGTTAGACAAAGTATATCATGTGTAAATTATTCATTATTCATAACGGTTAACGAGAATTATTCCATTCTTTCTCTCCTTCTTCTTCCTTTTCCAATTATCTCTGCAAATGTGTGTATTATTGTTGAGCTAGATCTATTATGTGCAGGTTCAACACGTTTACAATTATATCTAAGGGAATATTATATTATTATTCCTAAAGACTAAGGTGGGGATAATTATTTATCCTAAGTTCTTATGGGAAAGAGAAGGAATCACAAGTGGAGAGAAACGAGCCCTAGGAGAGCCATGTGTCATCAAGGGCACATGAAAATATATGTGGGGAAATTAGTATGTTTTCTTATCCTTCCCCATTCATGAATGCACTCACTCATGCATTGAGGGACCCCAACAATCGAATCTCTCCATGCCTCACCCACATCTTCAACAATGATCTTGTACATTTCTTGTTATGCACAATGCACATGTACTTTTCCTGAGCCTGTATTGTGACTTAAATGATTCTTGTTGCCACCATATTCTTTCCTAACTTGAGCGTGGTCTCTTCCATCACATATTCCATACATGTTTTCAGTTGCTTCCTTCACCTGAGCATGTACCTGGTTGACTAGAGAGTTGGATTGAGGAAGTGGGTTGTCAGGCCCATGGGATTGAAGAGGCAAGTTGTCAGGCCTATCAGAAACTCTCTTTGGGTGAGAGAATTGTTGGGAATTGATTTCCTGAGGGAGACCAACTCCAGCTATAGTGATATGAGAATTATTTTATGGTCGGTTGTTGAAGCTCTAGAAGGGAAGTGGAGCAGTCGAAGGATTGTTGAGCAGAGAAGGGGCACACTTCCTAGGGTGGGACAGGCATGTGGGGAATGAGAGGTTGTAGGTTGTTAGTTTGAGTTGGCTCCTGGAATGAGATCCTTCATGTTATCTGATTTGTCTCAGCCTAGCCTAGGAATCCCTTTACCCGGGTGGAGTCTAGTCCTAGCTCGGGGGTGACCCACTGCTGAGAGTTCTGAGAAACATGGCCTAAGGCTGGGAGGATCATGTAAGGTCTGCACGCAGTTGGTGGTCTTCTATCAAAGATAAGTATCAATTGTGTGTTCATTGCATGTTGTGTATTTATACATGTCTTTATATTTATGGGTATTGCCTATGTATGTTGCATGTATATGTTTACTGTTATTTCCGCATGAATATGTATATTGGCATAATGTATTTATTTGTTTAAGTTTTATATGTATGAAGTTCCATAAGAGTTTAAGTGTGGCATATCCCAACAAGTATAAGGTTGGGTATGTTAAAATATGGTATCAGAGCTCTATTTTCCAACACTAAGCCTGGATGGGTCGAGCAAGTTGATTTGAGTCACTTGAATGGAATTGGGAAAAATCCCCAATTTATATTGTTAAATTCTTGGAAAATTGGAGGAAATTGGCCAAAGTGGTGAAATTTTCATAATTTAATATATGTACAAGTGAAATCTGACCTCGGAGGGGTCGAATTTGAAGCCAAGGAGTGCACAGGATGCTTTTGTAAGTTCCAAACTCAGAGAAGAGAAATCTCTCTTTGTGAGAAGAAGAAGGGTCGAGATCTATTCGGGAGGGGACCGAATCCTTCACAGTCATCGAATTTGAGGAAGGTGTGCAGTCGTTAAGCACTGAAGTCTTTTGAACTTCGCCCTTCCAACTGTTTTAAATTTTTTTTCGAGAAAGAGGCAAAATCCCCGGAGCTCCGAAGTCCCAGAGAGAACCCACATCGTATATCATTTGGGAGAAAGTGGATTTTTGGATCCCCCAATTCATTCGGTAGTTCGGTGTTTGGGGAAATCTAGTTGTGGTTGCGCAAAGTGGAGTTTTCCCCGAAGTCCCGAATTCCAGAACCAATCAGAACCGTTCATGTTCAGGGACATGTGTCCGAAGATTAGCAAGTGTTCATAACTTCTGTGTTTGGTAGTTCGGGGGCAGGGTTGTGTTCGACAGCGAAATCCTTCGAAGTCCAAAGTTTCGAAGTCTCGGAGCAACGGAGTCCTGAAGCTCCAGGGAACACCTATTCAGAAGTTCATCAATCAGGATTTTTTAAGTGTGCAGATGAGAATGTTTTCAAAGTTCTGGAGCCCCGAAGTTCCGAAGCTCCAGAGAACATTGTTCGGGAGTTCAGAAGTTCGGCGTTTGGGTGTTTTGATGTGCTCTCATGAGGGACTCTCCAAATTTTTGAAGTGCTAGAGTGACGCGACATGATGATGTCACCTAGAGTAACGTTGACCTATTTAGAAATTCGACGTTCGGGAGATGTGTTGTGTGGTACTGAGAATTTCTTCGAATTTTCAGAGTGTCAGGGTGACGTGGCATGCTGAAGTCACCTAGGGTGAAGTGGACCCACTCTAAGCATGCCATGTGTCATCTTGTTTCAGGTTTTTTACATACCTTTTGGGCCAATTAGAACTTGACATGTGTCACCCATAGATTGGCCCATGTGTCATCTCTATATTTTTTACACGTAGCACCCCCCTGGTGCGTGATTGCTTATGAGACTTCAGAAGTTCAGATATTCGACATTTGGGGGGAATTTTATGTTTTGTTGTGAAATCATGCAAATCTTGGAGTCCTGGAACTCCTATCGATCGTTGATCTCATCCAGGAGCGTGGATTGTTGATTCTTGAAACCTTTGGGGGTTTTCTAGTTTGACGTTTGGAGGAATTGAAGTGTTTTGTTGTAATATCCTCCAAAGCCCAAAGTACCAAAGTCGTGGACCTTTGGAGTGATGTGGCATGATGACATCACCTAGAGTGATGTGGACCTACTTATGCATGCCACATGTCAACTTGATTCATGCCTTTTACAGACCTTATGTGCCAATTGGAAATCGACATGTGTCACTCGTTGATTGGGCCACGTTTCATCTCCATATTTTGAAATGAAAATCCCCTAGTACGTAGTGCTAAGAAGACCCCGACTATTCGGAAATTCGACGTTCGGGATTTTTCAGGTGCAAAGTTGTAAATATATCTGAAGTGCGAAGCTCTGGAGAGCCTCTTCGAAAGTTTTCTAGTTCGACATTTGGTAGAAATAAGGTGTGATATAGAAAGAACTCTAGAATCTCTAAAGCAGCGGATCCCCAAAGCTTTGAAGATGTATCATGCAAGAGTCTGTCAGTTCAATGTTCGGGAGAAATAAGGTATGATTTTATAGGAACCCCTGATGCCCAAAGTTTTGAAGCTCCAAAGTCTCGGAGCTCCAAACAACACCTTGTGGCTAAGCACTTGGTCATTTCTCATGGTCATATGTGATAGAGAGCTGAAGAAAAAGGGCTAGTGCCTGAAAATTGATTTTAAGGACAGAAAGGGACTTAGAAAAGGATTCCATGGGGATTTTGATTTGTACGGACCTGCACCTAAAGAACTAAAGAAGGCCTGTAAACCTGAAGAGAGGATCCAGCACAGATCCAAGAGCCAATTTGGCTATGAGAAAGAAGAATTGTACATGGATTACCTCCCAAGAAGCATAATTTTTCAAATATCCATAACTTTATGCTCAACACTCATAATTGAGCGAGGGAGTAGTCATTGGAAAGATATTTGACAATAGAATATAATTGTTCACAGTTCACCCAGCAAATTGAGGTGAATAGTCAATTTCTTAGAAAATCAGAAGAAAGAAGTTTGATATATTATTGAACCAGAATGGTTCATATTTTCATGAAATTGTTGAGACAGTTAGCCTGACAAAGTTATGTTGGCTACACATTTTGCAAAGTTAATAGGAACTAGATTATATTATGATCAATATAGAATGCAGAGGAATGGAAGATGCATAGGGGGCTTATATCCAAGAAGATGAGATCAGATATGTGGATGTCCATATGGATATTGAAGGAACAAACTCCAATGGACATGGAGAAGGAAAGGATGAAAACATGAATATGGTAGAGGCCATTAAAAATTTGAAGAAAAGATGTCCAATCTCATAAAGATGATAATGAAAGACTTATGAAATACAAGGAGCAGCAAGAGCACTTCAACATGAATTTAATGCAAATCCTAGAAAAAAAATGAAAAGAAAATGGATAAGGAGAATGGCTCAAGAAAATAAAGAAGTCATAGGTCTCCTGATGAGAAATGAAGATCGAGTGTTAGCAGACATCACCATCAATCCCTAAGGAATTCCAATAGGAGAGAACATACTAGCTCAAGTCCATCCCCTATCAGGAAGCATAAGAAGAGGTTTGGGGTGGAATAAAGAATAATCTTAGATGGTTATAATAAATAATATACATGTTGGGATGAATAAGGGAACCTAAGGACAATGCGAGGAATTCCCAGGGTAGTAACTGTCGGAGAAATTTCAGCATTGCAGTTGAAAAAGTGTTACAGAAAGAGATGTCAAATATTTGCAGCTCATATGGAAGAAACACCTAAAGATAAGGTGTCAAATAATGAATATTATGCATTCCTAAAGGAGTTTGAGGATGTATTTAAAGAAATAGCAGAATTACCCCCTAAAGGAGATATTGATTTCTCTATAAATCGGATTCCTGGAGAAGCTCCAGTATCCAAGATCCCTTACAGGATGAGTACACCAGAATTAAAGGAGTTTCAAATGCAACTTGAAGAGCTTCTGAATAAGGGGTATATACACCCAAGTGTGTCACCTTGGGGTGCTCCAGTTTTATTTGTGAAGAATAAGGATGGAACATTAAGACTTTGTATTGACTTCAAGTAGTTGAACAAAGTAACTGTAAAGAATAAGTATCATTTTCCAAGGATCGATGACCTCTTTGATCAGTCGAAGAATGCAAAAATATTCTCCAAGATTGATCTCAGTTCAGGTTATCATCAAGTAAGAATTAAATATGAAGACATCAACAAGATGGATTTCAAAACAAGGTATGGCCATTATGAATTCACAATGGTTCCATTTGGGTTATCAAATGCACCAGTTGTCTTCATGTGTTTAATGAATGGTGTTTTCAGAGAGTACTTAGATAAGTTTTTCATTGTCTTTTTGGATGAAATTCTTATATATTATGATTCGGAAGAAGAACATGAACAACACTTGAAGATGGTATTACAAGTATTAAGGGAGCATCAGTTGCATGCCAAATTGAGCAAGTGCTCATTTTATCAGAACCAAATTCATTATTTTGGGCATATCATATCTGATGAAGGGATAGCAGTATATCCTGAAAAGATTGAGGCCATTAGAGGATGGTCAACACCTAAGAATGTGATAGAATTCAAATCCTTCATGGTCCTTGCAGACTACTATAGAATATTTATTGCAGGATTCTCAAATATTGCACACCCAATCACTTCCTTGCAAAAGAAGGGAGCAAATTTTCAATGGTCATTGGAGTGTGAAAAGAGTTTCCAACACTTGAAGCAATTATTAACCAGTGCTCCAATTCTAAGGATTGTTGGTCCCAATGAAGACTTCATTGTATGCACATATGCATGTAAAGAAGAACTTGGTGGAGTCCTTAGTCGAAATGGGTATGTTGTATGTTATGAATCAAGGAAGTTGAAGGAGCATGAAAGGCACTATGCCACTCATGATTTGGAATCGGAAGCCATAGTGCATGCCTTGAAGAAGTGGAGGAACTACCTATGAGGAAAAGGTTTGAGCTAGGGATAGACCATAATGGTCTGAAATATTTATTTGATCAACCAACTCTAAATGCCATGCACAATAGGTGATTGGAATTTCTCAGTGAATACGACTTTGATATAAAGCATATAAAAGGGAAAGAGAACAAGGTGGTTGATGCACTGAACAGAAGAGTGCATGAGTTACATGCTACATTCATTATCATGTACCAATCATATTTGAAGAACATAATCTCAGAGGCTGCAAAATTAAATTTTTATTACATGGAATTAATGGCAAAATTACATAAAGGTATTTTGCAGCAGAAAATTGAAGACTACAAGTTGGGGAATGATGAAATTCTCATGTATAGAAGAAGAATTTATGTACCAAATGACCAAGAATTGAAAAATCTGATATTGAGAGAAATGCATAGCGTACCTTATGTTGGACACTTAGGGTATCAGAAAACTATTGCAATGGTCAAGAGACAATATTATTGGCTAAGTATGAAGAAGGAAGTTATTGAGTATATTGTCAAATGTTTAGAATGTCAAAAGTTCAAGGTTGGGCATAGACACCCAGTTGGTTTTCTACAACCATTAACCATTCTTGAGTGGAAATGGGAAGTAGTAACAATGGACTTCATCACCAAACTTCCCAGAACAATCAAGCAGCATGATTCTATCATGGTAGTGGTGGAAAAGCTTACTAAAGCTGCCCATTTCATTCCGATGAAGCTCACTCACAAGGCAAATAACATTGTTGATATTTATATGAAGGAAATTGCTAGATTGCATGGTATACCCAAGACAATTGTGTCTGACAGTGATCTAAAATTCACAGCAAATTTCTGGAAAGGATTATTCAAAGGATTTGGAACAAATTTGAATTGTAGCACAACTTATCATCCATAATTTGATGGGTAAATAGGGAGGGTAAATCAAGTGATTGAGGATATGTTGAGGATGTATGTGATGGATAAACTATCAAAATGGGAAGAATACCTACATTTGGAAGGGTTTTCTTATAACAATGGGTACCAAGCATCTCTGAAAATGAGCCCATTTGAAGCACTTTATGATAGAAGGTGCAACACACTAGTAAGTTGGCACAACCCAGTACATAAAGCAGTGGTTGGGCCAAAGTTGCTCAAGGAAATGGAAGAGCAGATGTCAAAAATAAAGTAGAATTTAAAGGCTCCTCAAGACAAGCAGAAAATTTATGCCAATAAGGGTAGAATTCATAGGGAATTTAAAGTGGGTGATCATGTATTCTTGAAAGTGAAGGCTAGCAGAAGTTCCCTGAAATTGGGAAATTGTTCAAAGTTGGCAGCTCATTATTGTGGGACATTTGAAATCCTAGAGAGGATTGGGCCTGTAGCATATATGCTTGAATTACCTGCATCAATGTCTATTCATAATGTATTATGTGTATCATTTCTCAAAAAATATGTGCCTAATGCTAATCATGTTATTGATTGGAATGTGATTTAGGTGGAGCAAGAAGTTGCTTTTCAAGTGCATCTAGTGTGCATACTGGACCGGAAGACCAAGCAGCTCCGAAATTGATCCATAGAGCTAGTAAAGGTCCAATGAAACTAGTACGGTCCTGAGGATGTGACTTGGGAGCATGAGGATGCTATGCAAGCAGAATACCTACATATTTTTAAAGATTTTTGAAAATTTTGATGATAAATGTATATATGTATTGCATTGAGGACAGTGCAAAAATAAGGGGAGGGGAATGTAATACCCCAAGACCGAGCCTTGATTGAAATAGTAAATATGATTTATAGGCTAGTGAGCCAAGTGATTCTAATTTAGAAGGCTTATGTGATGATTAGGTCGGAGAGCCTAGATGCTAAAGGCCAATGAGCCTATTATTGTGTATGTAAACACTCATATCATTAATATAATACATCATTGTATGTATACCAACCACGATAAAAGAGTATGGGGGACTCATATCATTAATATAACACATCGTTGCATGTAGATCGACCATGATAAAAGAGTATGGGGGACTAAACTCCACTAGGAAGGGAAATGGAGGGGCTAAGAGCCTAGGAAAGGGGGCTAAGCTAGAGGGCTTATCTCTAAGGGAATATTATATTATTATTCCTAAAGACTAAGGTGGGGATAATTATTTATCCTAATTTCTTATGGGAAAGAGAAGGAATCACAAGTGGAGAGAAACGAGCTCCAAGAGAGCCATGTGCCATCAAGGGCACATGCAAATATATGTGGGGAAATTAGTCTATTTTTTCATCATTTCCCATTCACAAACGCACTCACTCACGTAGTGAGGGAACCCAATAGTCGAATCTCTCCATGCCTCACGCACACCTTCAGCATTGATCTTGTACATTTCATGTTATGCACAACGCACATGTACTTTACCTGAGCCTGTACTGTGCCTTAATTGATTCTTGTTGCTTCCATATTCATTCCTAGCCTGAGCCCGGTCACTTCCATCACATATTCCATACCCATTTTTGGTTGTTGTCTTCACCTGAGCCTGTACCTGATTGACTAAAGATCTAGATTGAGGAAGCAGGTTGTCATGCTCGTGGAATTGAAGATTCATGTTGTCACATGTGTGAGAAACTACCTCCAAGTAAGAGAATTGTTGGGAATTGAATTCCTAAGGGAGCCCAATTGCAGCTATAGTGCTCTAATAATTCATGTATGGCATGTTGTTGAAGCCCCGGAAGGGAAGTGGGGCAACTGAAGGATTGTTGAGTAGAGAAGGGGCACACTTCCTAGGGTGGGACATGCATGTGGGGAATGAGAGGTTGTAGGTTGTTAGTTTGAGTTGGTTGTTGGAACAAGATCCTTCATGTTATCTAATTTGTCTCATCCTAGCCTAGGAATCTTTTTACCCGGGTGGAGTTTAGTCCCAGCTCGGGGGTGACCCACTAATGAGAGTTATGAGCAGTGTGGCCTAAATCTAGGAGGATAGTGGAAGGTCTACATGCAGTCGGTGGTATTCTATAAAAGATAAGTATCAATTGTGTGTTCATTGCATGATGTGTAGGATACCTGTCTTTATATTTATGGGTATTGCTTGTGTATGTTGTTGTATATGTTCACTGTTATTTCCACATGAATTTGTATATTGGCAGAATGTATATGTATGTTTAAGTTTTATATGTATGAAGTTTCGCAAGAGTTTAAGTGTGGCATAGCCTAGTAGGTATAAGGTTGGGTGTAGAAAAGAAGAGCTTGGATCTAGAGAAACCATGGAGGGCGAATTTTGGATCATGTTGGATGTTTTGGAGCTGAAGACTAAATAGCTAGGTTGTCAGACATGAAGAGTGAACTCCCTTGTCAGTTTCACTGTAACATCAAGTGTTTGTTGTTGTTGTTTACCGGTAGTTTTCCTAGTAGTGAGTTCCCTTGAGTTTCTGGTAGATAGATTCATGGTTACATGTGCCAAAGAGACACTAATAAATGAATGAGATGTACGAGGGAATAATATCGATGAAGGCATACATTCCTTGGGTTGGACAAGTCGAGAGGAAGAGAGATGGTGGAAAATCAAGATAGATGTAGGAGAATACCAGTGGGTTTTGGGATTTATGAGATGTGAGTGGACAGTGAGAGACCACACTCTTTTGTGGATTGCTAGACTTAGCTATAGGGTGACTTTATATTGCAATTTGGAACAAGAAGTCTATGGTTGGGTGGAGCGTTCATCCCAAGGAGCTGGTTGCACAACTATTTTAAAAAGATAAGTGTTTTATCTATTTTTTGTCTTACATTATGAGTTTTAATTATTGTGCATCAACTATGTGTATGACACTGATTTATATGTTGTTGTAATGAGTTATTAGTTGCATTTATGTGTGATTTTAGTATGTTGTATATGCATTTAATTAATGGTGTCAAATAATAGTTAAATATGGTTGTAATTCGTATCTGGTAAGCTATAGGAAATTAGTTAGCTTTAAAAAATTTAATTTATGAGGTTTTCTGGTCATAATGGACCTCAACTAGGTTGGGGAATGTTACATAAACCAAGAAATGTGGAAAAATATTAACACAACTTGAGTAACTTTGTCAAATATTTGAAGCAATGTCTTCGGATATGTCGTTGTTAATGGTACTTCTAGGTAACGTCTTGGATTTTTTTTTATCCAAGCAACCAGAATTCAACATTTCCACCTATTTTATTTTCAATCGCAAAGTCATTTAGGAAACAATAAAATCTTCAAATCTAGTACACCTCCATCCCTCTTACAAATCTACAACCTAGGAGACAGATTGATCACTATCTTGGTAATATAAGTTGTTGGTGACCAACTTTGAAAGTATTTGTTAAACAAGAGAGCTAAATAGTCAATTGAGTACAAGCCCAAACTTATATATTTTTTCATATACTCCAAATCTTATTTAGATAGCATATATATAAATATGTTGGACAATGAACCCTAACTTGCTAGTGAATAATATAAGCCCAATGACTACTATCTCTCTTTGTGTCCTCGTCATTACCTATTACCACATGGATTCATCCCAACTCTTTGTGTCTCCAAGTTTCCATAACTATTTATTGGTTTTTTATCCATTGGCTTAGGAATATGGAAAGAGCACATTAGTGTTTGATCAACATTCATCATTGCACCATCATTGTCAAATTCACCATGGTAATTTGGAGTTGAGAAGATCGTAACAAGCTACCTATCGACAAAAAATTCATAATCATCCTGCACCATCACCTGATATGCACAACATATAGGATCGAGATCAAGCTTTCGGAGAAACTTAGACACCTTGTTATGAATTTTGTGAAATATTTTGGTAAAATAAAAAGCATCAAAATTGTGACAATGAAGTCTTGTCATAGGTGTAAACAAAAAGCAAACATTGGATAGTGCTTCCAATAATTATTTTCACTCAAAGTCATTTCTTTTTAATTTGAAGCCTTGTGAAAGTGTAATTGAAGGTGAGGTCATGTCAAAGTTTGTGAAGAGAAAGCATGTTAAAGGCTTTGAATTGTATTTTTCCACATTGTTTTCATTGAGGGTACTCATAATAAATCAAATTTTATTTTTCTCATTGTCTTAGACTTATCTTGAAATCAAAATAAGGGGGTCTAAGGACAATTGTGCTCATAGATGGTGGGATTTTTCTTGGATGCTTATCATGTTTTATATCTAGTTTTGACACTTAAAACAGGGTTTCAATTATTCATTTAAGCACCATACACATGGAGTAACAAGACAAAAAAAAAATCTTCATCAAAGCATGTAACAAAGAGAACTAAGCATTCTTTATTACTCAAATATTCATTGAGCATTATCAAAATTTCAAAGGTCATAATCATTTGTAGTCCATGTAACATATTCTTCATGACAAGATTTTTTTTCTATTCTTAGGATGGTTTATATCTAGTTTTGACACTTAAAACACAGTTGCAATTTGTCATTTAAACACCATACACATGGAGTAACAAGACAAAAAAAAAAACTTGATCAAAGCATGTAACAAAGAGAACTAAGAATTCTTTATTCTTCAAATCTTTATTGAGCATTATCAAAAGTTCAAAGGTCATAATTATTTGTGGTCCATGTAAAATATGCTTCATGACAAAAAAAAAAATCTTAGATGCTTATGATGTTTTATGTCTAGTTTTGACACTTAAAACATAGTTGCAATTATTTGTCATTTAAACACCATACACATGGAGTAACAAGACAAAAAGAGTCTTGATCAAAGCATGTAACAAAGAGAACTAAACATTCTTTATTCCTCAAATATTCATTGAGCATTATCAAAATTTCAAAGGTCATAATCATTTGTGGTCCATGTAAAATATGCTTCATGAGAAAGTTCAATTGTCTTTTTTGGGTCTTAACTTTTTTGAGTAATTAAAATTGAAACATAAGGTTGAGTCATTAAATTCTAAAAATGGTGAAGTTTCAAACTCTTTCGAAAATAAATTATGCAAAGGCCTATATGAAATGGAATAAGGAGACATTATACTGAAAATTTTAATCATTTTAAAATATCACCTTGAGGTGCATTATTGGTAGTACCTGACAACCTAATTTTGTTAGTAGCAAGCAAGCGAACATGAAATATAAGAAAACAAATAAGAAAGTGAGTGTGATAAGTGAAAAATCTAAAATGGGTAAAGAAAGAAAGCATGAACAAAATGTTAATAAAAAAATTAAAGAACTATATAACTTCTTACATGAATAGCATAATTTGAATATTTATCATCGCAAGCAAATTGATCTAAAGGATAAATTGATTGAATCACTTCAACTAAAATTAATTGAAAAGGAGAAGCAAACTGAGAACATGGTTGATGCAACTTGTGATACAATTGACCTAATGAAAATGGTTGGTGTTACTTGTGATAAATTATCTAATGGTTGATACATAGACTACAAAATATATGTTTTATTATTCCTTAACTAGTCATGGGATGGAATCATATATTGAATTGATGGAGATGACTTTTTTTGAAGACAGGTCACAAAAATACCTACAGCATTACCAGTGAAAGAAAACTTGAATTTTATTTTAAAGTTACAAAAGAAAACTATCATGCTTCCATGTAAAAACATCAAGTACGTAATTATCTTTCCAAGCATATCAGCATACCTTAAGAAGAAATATGCAACAACAAACACATGACAAGAATTGGATATGATAAGGAAGTTACCTTTCATATTCTGACTATTTTAGACCAAAACCACCATAGACATTAAATAAATTGGTTAGTGGTCAACCAAAACCACAAAATACATGGTATTAAATACAGTTATGATGGATATATTAAAGAACAATCCACTACTCATAGTTCTCATCTTGCACCTGGCAGGGGGAATATCAATGATGATAGACATGCTTCAAGTTTCTAAGTCCTTTCAATAAAAATTCAATCATAAGTTGGGAATTCCAGCATGATAATTAGTCTCCTCAATAAGATATCTACAATTCAATCAAATTCAAATCAATCTCATCAAATTGGACTATTTGGTAATATCTAGCATGGAATATAGAACCCTCTCATTGCTCTTCAAAAATTCATTAGTATGTTGTTTGACACCTAATTGTGTCTAAATTCAAAGAGTGCTTAAGTGATCTTATTTGTTCGCTAATAGAAGAATATTGATCGTATTTATTCACAAATTAAGAGTAGAATGTTTAGACATGCTTGTTGTTCACTTATAGAGATTCTACTCTCTTTCAAATTTCATTACAGAGGAACCATTCATCATCCATATTAGTGTTTTTTCAGGCATATCTTCATCAAAGCTCAATTCAAAAGTTTATTTTGAAGATTGAAGATTATACCAGTTTATGTACTAGTTAATGTTGTCTTATTGGTATAATTATCAAACTTGTGATTGACAGGAGAGTGGTATACTATGAGTCCCTAAACAATAAAGAAGTCTAGCATCGCCTTCTTATGATTTTTCATCCTTATCTATTGATGATACATTGTCATTATCCACTAATGTGTTGTTAGTGAGATATAGATCTAAAGGTGGTCAGATACATGTACTATATATTGATATCATCGAATGAATACATAGTGTTGAATATGGATTAAATCCTTTTCTGCCAAGTTCTTTTCATGTGTTTTATTTCTTAACAAAACCAACAACTTATGTTAGGTTGGGTGTTGAAGTGAATTTTTTGAATGGCCTAACAAAATATGTGTTTGTTGAGGTAATAGGAAAGCCTTGGAAGCAAACATTAGATTATAAGAATGTGAATTTCAAATATTGATCATGCTTCAATTAGGTCATTAAGTAATGTCTTGTCCAAATTACAAGGTAAGTAAGGAGACTTCTAGAAAATCTAGCAAAAAATTAATTAAAGACTAAAACAGAGGAATCCACAAAAGATATGGAAGTTGATATTGAAAGGGAACCATAGGATTCCAAGAAGGAGGTGGATGTTGATATTGAAAAAGAACCTCCTCACATAAACTCTCCATAAAAGGTATATGCCCCTTCTATCCCTCCTAGGGATGAACAATGAGGGGTTGGCTTGATGTGAGGAAGTGGAAAGAAAAGATGGGCAATGCTCCCACTCCCCCCAAAGATACCCCTAAAAAAGGAGAACCACTTCCTTCATTGCAATTGATTGGTTCTAACCTTGTACAGACAACCAACAACACAATAAGGAAACTTTTTTAATATATTTTGATAGCAAATCTTCTCATCACTGAGGAATCCTAGAAAAGAAAAAGAGTTGAAATTAGTTAAATAATTCTAAGATTACTTGCATTCTTAGGTTTTTCTTTCTTGTGATCAAATAATCAAATATAATTAGGACTTGTTGATGTAATTATCCCAATAGATATAGTTGTGGATTGAATCATATGAATTTGTCTTCTCTATTACACTGAGAGAATTGAGAATTGATGGTAAGACAGAGAGAAAAAGAGAGAAAATATTTTGTACACCTATTATCCCAAACTGATTATGTTGACAAATTCAGTCTTACCATTATTTTGGGGGTGATATGTTAAGATAAGATTCAATTTCAAGCCCTAGACTCGAAGAAACTCTTGCTAGAAATTGCTAGAGAATTGGGTCATGGTCCATCACAATAGATTGCAACATACCATGTAGTTTAAATATATCATACATGAATACTTGAGCAATCGTAGAGGATTTAAAAGGGTGTTGTAGAGAAAAAAAAAATGAGCATATTTGAAAAGGTGATTGACCACAACCATAATGCTTGATTTATTGCCAAATTTTGGTAGCCCCACAATGAAGTCCATAGAAATGTCAACCCATACAACTAGTAGAATGGGTAAAGGTTGTATTTCACCTAGAGATTTGTTGGTCTCCCCCTTGTGTCATTGGGAAATGTCACTTTCTACCACAAAGGTGTGGATGTACTTCTTCTTTCCTTCCCAAAAAAAATATGTGTTTGATCCTTTCATATGTTTTATGAAACCATGAATGACCTGTTGTGGGAGAGACATGTAGTTCAGATAAAACCCATGATTTAAATGTAGAATGCTTGTTCGAAGAAAGACACCCTTATAGTGAATCTCTTAATTTCTCCAAGTGTAACCAAGATATGCATGGGGTTCCAGTTGAAGATGTTGGATCATGATATCAATCTTAGGTTGTTTTAACCATTTTTTGTGAATATCAATCAACTAGTCTGCTACTGTGAAGGATAGTGAAAAGAGGGACCCTTCATCTTCATACTTTTGAGAGAGAGCATCTACTACCACATCCTCCTTTCCCTTCTTATAAATTATCTCATAATCATATACCAACATTCTGGTGACCCATTTTTGTTGCTTGGAGGAAGAAATATATTTCTTCGGGAGGTATTTTAGGCTATAATGAATGGTTTTAATCTAGAAACATGTCCCTAGTAGGTGTGATTGGCCTTGCCCAAAAACTCTTAAAATTTTAAGAGGTTTTCTTGGTCTCACTAGTTATTGTAGAAAGTTCATAAGGAACGATGGTAAGGTTGTAGCTCCCCTCACAACCTTTCTTAAAAAAAAATATTTCAGTTGGAATGATATCGTGAAATGGGCCTTCCAGGACTTGAATAATTCTATATGTACAACCCTAATACTTGTTTTTCCCGACTTCACTAAGACCTTTGTCTTGGAATGTGACGTCTCAAGTAAAGGCATTGAAGAAATTGATATGACCTCGAGGGGGGAATATATGGGGTTAAATGTATATGATATGACCCCAATTGGGGGAATATATGGAGTTAAATATACATGTAATGTGTAAATGCATATGTGATAGGGAATCCTTTATTGTTTCAATTTTCTTTGAATTTCAATGCACACCATCATAACTAATAATATGGACCAAATTTTCCACTTAAAAGATACCAAAGGCACATTTGGACCTCTTGAGAAAGATTTGATTATCAACAAGCGATTGTAAGACCTAATCCACATGGGTGACATGGAATTGTCAAGTTTTACTGTAGATCAAGATGTCATCAAAAAAGACAAGGAAAAAAGGACACATAAAGGGTTGAATGTTTTTTTTATGAGACTCTGGAAGGTGGAATGTGCATTGCAAAGGCCAAAGGGCTTCACCAAGAACTCATGATGTCCTTCATGGGTGTGAAAAATATTTTTAGGAATATATGCCTCCATGCGAATTTAGTGATATCTAAAACAAAGATTGAGTTTGGTGGAGAATCAAGCACCTTTGAGCTCATCCAAAAGGTCATCAATGACTTTAATGGGAAATTTATCCTTGATTGTCACTTTTTTCAGAGTTGAGAAGTTGGGAAACATGAACCAAGTGTCTTCTTTCTTGAGGACCATGACAATTGGTGAATAATAAGGGTTGGTACTAGGGCGAATGACACCAACTGCTAGCAACTCCTAAACTATATTTTTTTCATTTTTGGGGGAAAATGGATGGCAATATGGGCATACATTGCTCCCCTTGGGAGGGTAGTAGTCCTTGGGGAGGTTCAAATATGGATTGTGTTTGGATAGGACTAACTGCATGTCGGGATGAATGGATTGAGGAGGTGTCTCAAAGGATTGAATGGCATGGAATTGAGCCACAATACTTGAATGCCATTTTTTAAGAATCTTTTCCATACTTTGGGAGTTGATGATCTCTAGAAAGTTGGTTGTAATTCATTTGAAAGTGTAATTATGCCCCTCCTACTAGAAACTCATGTATAATTCACATAAATTCATGGTCATGGGACCTAATGTCTATAACCATTCATCACCCAAGACAATATGGCAACCACCCATTCCAATAGAAAACATGTAGGTTTTCAAGGAATAATCACCCATTTGAAACCTCACATTTTCATAATCACCACCACATTTCATAGAACCTCCATTAGCAATCATGATTTGGAAATTTTTCACAACATGGATGTAGCAATGTGTTTATTGGGGATACACATCGATGAATGCAGTTATGGGTGTTAACACTGCCAATTAAGACGATGACTTTGCAATGTTTGATGTAGCCAATCAATTTGAGCGTTCAGGTAGCAGAAATATTATTCAAGGAATGGAAGTAGATCTGTGGTTTCACATCCCACAGATCATATAGGGGAATGTATTCAGTGAGTGGATGAAGAGTCTCCAAAGGTATAGCTTTAGCTTCATCATCAAAAATGTCCTCCAAAATTGCCATAAAGAGTATTTTCTCCTTACATTTATGCCCCAAAAAATATTTCTAATCACAGTTGCAGAAAAGACCTTTAAGTTGGCACTCCACAATTTCATCTTGGATTAACTTGTGGATCTTGAGGCATGGCAAGGACATAGAAGGATTGGTAGGGGGGCAGTGGTATGAGGATGGGGAATAAATGGGATATTTTTAATTTAAGCATTCACCATCTTTGGGGCTTCCCAAGCTCTTTGAGATGCTTCCAACCAAGTAGTAGGATGAGCCATTAAGATGTGTGCACATATCTCTTCTTTCAAACCATTGATAAAGAAATCCTTGAAAAAGTATCATACATGCCTTCAATGAGGATGGAAAATTGCTCAAAAGAAGATATGAACTCTTTGATTATACCAGATTGTTTAAGTTTGGTTAGTTGTCCCAAATAATAAGTGTTGTTTCAAAGCATTCGTAGAGGTCTAAGGAAAATTGTGTCCAAGCAATATAACCCCTATGAGAGTTCTTATGCCATTTCCATCATTGCCAACATTCAAGATATAAATATAAGACACCCATATGAAGTTCCATTGAGTCATCTATGATGCCATGCAGAAAACAAATAATGTTCCATCTGAGTGACCCAACCTGTGGGGTTAGATCCATCAAATTTGTTGAGATCCACTTTAGGAAGTATGTGCCAAATTTGATTCATCGGATCATGAACCAAAGGCTTAGAGTGATGCCCAGTGGGATTGGATGATTCATCTCCTTCCTTTTGGGACAATCGGTCCAACCATTGATAACTTGTAGATTGTGGAGAAAGGATCTAAGTTTGCATCACCATGAGCTTGGATAGTTGGTCTAGGAGTGACTCTAGGTTGGCTCGCTTGTCACACATGGCATTGATCATTTTTTAAGCAAAGGAGTGGTTGTAGTTTGCTTTGTGTTGCAACTCATCACACTGAGTTTTCAAAGAGGAGACTCTAGTGGATAGCTCGTTGCCTTGAGTGTTATCCATAGATATGTGGGTCCACAAGAAAACTTTTATTGGAGAGTGGTAGGAAGGCGATTATCATGATATCTTAGGTCTATTGAGATAGTTTCTTTGTTGTAGGGTGAGTGGGTCCACCAATAAGACTTACTAGAGAATTATACCATGACTATTAGCTCAATGCAAGGATTCTATTGAGATAGATCTCAAATAAGGGTACAGGTACAACCCAAAATTTGTGTTTACTCCATTCAAATTTATACTCCTACTTGAATATTACTACACTTGTATAATTCTCAAATTCTCAATACTACAATTTATGTAGGAATTTTTTGGACTAGCAGCAGAGAATAGGGTTTCCAAGATCTTGAGGGCAAGGGTGTGTTAAATGATATAGCTCTCTTATATACATGCAGGGCCCAATAGTAGTACTTAACCCAATCTCTCAAGGCACCAACTAAGGAGGCTCAGTCATACCCTTAGGTGTACTACCTATTACCCAGGTACTAGAGTGTAATCTTCTCGAGTGTTTTTCTCAGTGCACTATAGCACGAGACAGTCAACCAACTCATCTAAATCTAGTTTCAAGTAAACTAGGGGAATTTCGATATACGCTAGGGTATGTGGAACTTAAATTCTATATGCAAGTGTTGTCTGATGTAGCACTATTCAAAGGATTATCAACAAGGATTACAAGGGTGTCCAACAAGGTGAAATTGTTTGTATTTCTTGCATTTATTATTCCCCTACCATAGATTTACCCATTAAATGACAGATCGTTGTGTTATTTATAGATTCTGGAATACATATATAGCCTAAAAAAATTCTCTAAAATATTGGCTCAAGAAAGTGCTATGATTACACTTATGGTATTCTTTACTAGAAAATTGGAAGACTCAGAGCATAAATAACATAATATACCTATATTTATTGGGAAAACGATAAATTATAATAACAATAGGCAATGAAAGAACCAAAATACTACAAAATGTTATACCTTTGTTGACAAGAAAAATGTTAACTTGCCTCTTCGAATGGAAACCTCCAAATGAGCAGAATTTCGACTATAATATACTTCACAAGACATCCCATTACATTTCTTATACTTCTTGATATAATTCTATCTACCTCCTAAGAACTTTCTAGTAGGTGGAACCTTCTAGTAAGCCTTCTTACAATATTGATTTCACACTATATCTACTACATGGGCCTTATTTACTAGAAATGGCCTCAATATATAACAGCATATCTATCTACTTAAGGGGGTTAGGTTAGGACCCTAATAGAGCATCACTCTCATGGATTCCAAAGAGGACATTAGAGTAGCTAAGGAGAACAAGATTTCGGTGTCTTTAGTCAAGGTGTAGGGAGGAAAGTGGTATCCCTTGGTTAAAATGGTAAAATCTAGTCATTCCAAAATCTCCCTTGGTGGTTTGGGACTTAAAAATATTTTTCATTTTTCAAATGTTCTGGTAGCCAAAACTATTTGGAGATTGATACAAAGGAAATGTATGTGGTGTCAAGTTGTTCAACAAAACTTTATTTTTCCTGATGTTGTTGAAGATTGGATAAGTAATCCTCAAAAGAATATGCACAATGTATTTGTCACTTGGAAAGTAGTGGTTATGTCATTTCCATTAACTAGGGATGGCTTAGTATGGAATGTGGGGAATGGAACTAATGTTGGTATAGGAGAGGACCCATGGGTAGAAAGTGGCATATATTTCATGTTAGCAAGTCACATGATTCAAGTGCTAAGGGACATAGGTTAATTCAATATTTCCTAGATTGTCAATCCTGATCTTACATTACATGTGGTCAAGGGTGATTATCAATAGGTAGGTTTGATTTCATAGGTGAAGATTCTCAAACCTAGGGGTTTTTTGTGAATAGACTCAAGTCAAGCCACATTACGCTAACTGAGAGACATGACAAACTTATCTATTCAAAGAAAATCTCTCGGGTTTATACTCCAAAATATGGATATCTTGTTATAATATCAAAAGGGGTTTAGAGGAACACTAAGTGGTGGTGGAGGAGAATTTGGAAATTTAAATTCCCTTCACAGGACATTATTTTTATGTGGTTTTTTATTGAATAATAAAACTTAACCTCAGATAATCTTTAGAAAAGGAATAGTGTTGGTCTTGGTAGGTGCCTTCTATGCAAGATCTGTGAAGAGACTAATAACCATATCATCATAGATTGTTGTTTCTCTAACCAGGTTTGGAGGGAGATTAAAATTTTGACTAGGTTAATAAATGTGTGGTTTGGTGGTTCCATGGAGGAAGGTCTTACAGTTTGGTGTGGTAACCCATTGGTGAAAGCCTATAAATCACTTCTTGTGATCCTAGCCTAGGGAATTTGGTTGGCTATGAATGTCAGTGTATTTGAAGACAGTCAAATTCTCCCAACATAGTGTGCAATGCAAGGTCTTAACATCTTAAAGAGTTTTCCACATATGAGGGAGGACAAGCCTCCTAGGTAGATTTGTGTAGAGGATGTGAATACGGATGGTACCTATGCCTTTTTTATGGAGCTACACAAGGAGACCCTCAACCTTGTGGGATAGGGGGAACACTCTTTTTTTTTATGATTATCACATACTAATTTCRACGTAGACATAGCTYGTGGAKCCAATAACTAAGMAGATCTTATGTCTCTTAAACATMTTCTTCTTTTAATGATTCTTTGCWTGTGATCRGGTGGSTGAGGAAGGAATATAATTGTTTGATTTTTTACTTCATCCCTTGTTGGAAGAGGTTGAAGGTGCATGTTCTATGTTTAATAATCTCTCTTTCAATTTGTTTACAAGGAAAGGAACATAATTGTTGATGATTTGTCTAAAGCTAGGATACAAATGATTGATAGGCAATGGTTCATCTAAGAGGAATGAGAGGGCCTAGCTTCTAAGTACTATCATCCTCCTTTTCATGATATTCTATAGTCGATTATTTTTGGCTATGGTTGAAGAGGGGTTCTTTTTGTTATACTTATGATCTTTAGCTTACATATTTATGATCTTTTTATTAGATGGATATTTTATAAATATGGTTGCTCCTTATAAAAGACTATGGGATCCGCATGATATGATCTTTAGCTTAAATTTAAATTTAAACATTTGACTGATTTGCAAATCATGTCACCTCCTTGTGTTTCACGACTAAGAATGTTAAATAGTTGTGGCAAGGATGGTGGAAGAAAGGAGAGTTAGCATATTACCAACATGTGAAATAGCGTATGATATTGCAGAACATATTCTGAGTGAAGACTAGTAGAAGAACGTCATTTATCTCCATGTCTTGATTGTCTATGATTGAATATGAGTTGAGTTGTTAATAAAAGTTTGATGTTATGTTTTGAGATTTGAGTGAGAGTAATGTGTGGGTTGAAGACAAGCCTCCTATAGACTTCAGTAGCTGACCTGTTGAAGCGGCAAGGGCCCACCGCCCAACAAAGGTCAACATCTTCGTAGATTAGCATTAGCATTTGTTTTTAGTAGTGTAAACATTAAATCAGCTGAAGCTTTAACTCTGTTAGATGATAGCAGTACAGCTTAGACTAGGATTTCCATTATATAATTGTTTAGAGATCTTTACTTGCTCTGTTTTTGTATATGCTCTGTTTTTATGAATTTGGTTTTTAGACATGAATGTTGGTAGCAGTGGTCAGACATATTTGAAGGAGAACTAGTGAAGTCCACAACAGCACATTGTGAACCACAGCATACTCAGTATATTGACTATTGAACTACCCATGCTATCTTGATGATTGATGTGTGATTTCCCTTTCAGAAGTGTAGATTGCATAGTTAGTTTTCTGGGTTAGATAGCAGATTTTATCTGTCAAACCAACTCCATCTCATACTTTCATGTGCCATAATGGAGTGGATATCCTCTCTGTGAAAGAAAACCAAAGTGCATTGCAGTTTTCTATTTTGATTTGTTTCCAGCATGCATAATCTAGTTTAATTATATACTCATGACATTAGAAATTACCTTTCTTACTGGTGTCTTGTAACTCTGTTGATTACGAATCCCGGATTGATAATTAATGAGTGCATTATACTAAACATATAAGAAGCACAACACCCATAGATTGGCCCATGTATCATCTCTATATTTTTGACACGTAGCACCCCCTGGTGCGTGATTACTGATGAGACTTCTGAAGTTCAGATATTCGACATTTGGGGGGAATTTTATGTTGTGTTGTGAAATCATCCAAATCCCAGAGTCCTGGAACTCCTATCGACCGTTGATCTCAGCTAGGAGCGTGGACTGTTGATTCTTGAAACCTTTGGGGGTTTTCTAGTTCGACGTTTGGAGGAATTGAAGTGTTTTTTTGTAATATCCTCCAACGCCCAGAGTACCGAAGACGTGGACCGTCAAAGTGACGTGGCATGATGACATCACCTAGGGTGATGTGGACCTACTTATGCATGCCACTTGTCAACTTGATTCATTCCTTTTGTAGACCTTATGTGTCAATTGGAAAATTACATGTGTCACTCACTGATTGGGCCACGTTTCATCTCCATATTATGAAATGAAACACCCCTAGTATGCAATGCTAAGAAGACCCCGACTGTTCGGAAATTCAACGTTCGGGATTTTTCAGGTGAGAAGTTGTAAATATATATGAAGCATGAAGCTCCGAAGAGCCTCTTCGGGAGTTTTCTAGTTTGATTTTTCTAGAAGCTCCAGAAGAGAAGCATTAAGGAGTATTTGATCAGGTGGAAAGACGTACCCACTGAGGATGTCACATGGGAGAATGAATAGATGGTACGAGAGACAGGTTTGGAATTGCTTGAGGACAAGCAATTTCAAGCAGGGGAGACTGTAATGTCCCCCACCTCTTGAAGAAGAGGTTTGGAAGACTTAGTGGTCTAGGTGTCCCCACTAGGCCATAGTCTCACACTAAGGGGAAAGGTCAACAAGTTAAAGGTTATATTCTTAAGTTGACTTGATAAAAAGGTGAAAAAGGCATTAAGAGATAACTCAACAGAGAAATAGAAGAGCTAGAATTGAAGTTAGGGTTAACTCTAGGAGTTAAGTTAACTCAACAGGAAATTAGAGGAAAAAAGTATAAAGAGAAGGCTAGGGCACACTTCTTGGGCATTCTGGATTTTGGTATTTGCTTGTTATTGCCTTGAGCATACAGTTTGGGGGTTTTGTTGATACAAACCCTTGTGAGCAACTCAGTGGTGAAAGATCCACTCACCTTGTTCCACAGCTTGGTCTTGGGGATGAAAGACTCCTCCACACCATTCTACCACCATCATCTATCCACCAACAGATTCAAGGGAGAAACAAGGTCGTACTGTTTGTGAGTTTCCAGCAAGGGCAAACCATCCTCAAGAGAAGAGTTTGATCCAGCTAATCCAGAGGAGCGTTGATCATTCCATCACTTGGGTTTTACTTGTGGACACCTCAGCATCATTTTGAGGGCTTCTTCGAAGAGTTATCATCACTGCTTCTTCAGTTACAGTTTGGGACGACTTGGAGGCTAGGGGGGATGTCCCATTACTCACTATTTCTCAGATCTAGGGAGATCTAATCAATATTTGTATTTGAAACTTCTCCCACGAGGTTCCCATAACCTGATCTATATTCTTAGAGAGTTTCGCACCATTTGGAGGCTTCCTTCTTCAGAGACGAGTTGCCTAGAGTTCCAAGAATTTAGGAGGGCGCAACTCCCTCAGCAGATTCAGTATTTGGAGAGGTTGGCATTAGCAGTTTGGAATTAGACTTCTGGAGGGGGATCCTATCATCTTGATCTATCATATGGCCGAGATTGGACTCGTTTAGAGTCTTCTTGCAACAGGGCCAAATTATTGAGGGTTTCAGCCTTCTATTGGAGCGTGGCATTATTCAGCTGGAGGGTCTAATGTTTAGATCTTGTTATATTGGTCTTTGTTTCTTATTCAGCCTTTAGAGGCTTATTTTGTATCAACAGAGCATTTTGTAGCAATGCATATCCATTGTCTTCCCGACCATCTGAGGATTGTTCCAGATCGGCTATCTATTATATTGGTTTCATATTGCTCATAATAAAAGGTCAAATCTTTGCTTGTGATTCTATATATTGAATGTATTATGATCCTCATGTGATGAATGAATCTTGTATGAACACACTTAATAACTAGATAACCCAATAAACACCTGCACATCAACAAATTAGTGGTAGTTAGTGATTCCAAGCAAAAAAATTGGCTTGGGATCATTACAAGGAACTACCTACGGGGAAAAGGTTTGAGCTGGGGATAGACCATAATGGTCTGAAATATTTATTTGATCAGCCAACTCTAAATGCCAGGCACAGCAAGTGATTGGAATTTCTCAGTGAATACGACTTTGATATAAAGCATATAAAAGGGAAAGAGAACAAGGTGGTTGATGCACTGAATCGAAGAGTGCATGAGTTACATGCTACAATCATTAGCATGTACGAATCATATTTGAAGGACATAATCTCAGAGGCTAGAAAAATAAATTTTCATTACATGGAATTAATGGCAAAATTACAGAAAGGTATTTTGCAGCAGAAAATTGAAGACTACAAGTTGGGGAATGATGAAATTCTCATGTATAGAAGAAGAATTTATGTACCAAATGACCAAGAATTGAAAAATATGATATTTAGAGAAATGCATAGCGTACCTTATGTTGGACACCCAGGGTATCAGAAAACTATTGCAACGGTCAAGAGACAATATTATTGGCTAGGCATGAAGAAGGAAGCTATTGAGTATATTGCCAAATGTTTAGAATGTCAAAAGGTCAAGGCTGAGCATAGACACCCAGTTGGGCTGCTATAGCCATTAACCATTCTTGAGTGGAAATGGGAAGTAATAACAATGGACTTCATCACCAAACTTCCCAGAACAATCAAGCAGCATGATTCTATCATGGTAGTGGCGGAAAAGCTTACTAAAGCTGATGATTTCATTCCAGTGAAGCTCACTCACAAGGCAAATAATGTTGTTGATATTTATATGAAGGAAATTTCTAGATTGCATGGTATAACCAAGACAATTGTGTCTGACAGAGATCCAAAATTCACATCAAATTTCTGGAAAGGATTATTCAAAGGATTTGGAACAAATTTGAATTTTAGCACAACTTATCATCCATAGTTTGATGGGCAAATGGAGAGGGTAAATCAAGTGATTGAGGATATGTTGAGGATGTATGTGAAGGATAAACCATAAAAATGGGGAGAATACCTACATTTGGAAGGGTTTTCTTATAACAATGGGTACCAAGCATCAGTGAAGATGAGCCCATTTGAGGCACTTTATGATAAAAGGTGAAACACACTAGTAAGTTGGCACAACCTAGTACATAAAGCAGTGGTTGGGCCAAAGTTGCTCAAGGAAATGGAAGAGCGGATGTCAAAAATAAAGTAGGATTTAAAGGCTCCTCAAGACAGGAAAAAAAGTTATGCCAATAAGGGCAGAATTCATAGGGAATTTAAAGTGGGTGATCATGTATTCTTGAAAGTGAAGGCCAACAGAAGTTCCCTGAAATTGGGAAATTGTTCAAAGTTGGTAGCTCATTATTGTGGGTCATTTGAAATCCTAGAGAGGATTGGGCTTGTAGCATATATGCTTGCATTACCTGCATCAATGTCTATTCATAATGTATTTTGTGTATCATTGCTCAAAGGGTATGTACCTGATGCTAATCATGTTATTGATTGGAATGTGATTTAGGTGGAGCAAGAAGGTGCTTTTCAAGTGCATCTAGTGTGCATACTGGACCGGAAGACCAAGCAGCTTCGGAATTGAGCCATAGAGCTAGTAAACGTCCAATGGAACTGGTACGGTCCTGAGGATGTGACTTGGGAGCACGAGAATACTATGCGGGCAGAATACCTACATATTTTTTAAGATTTTTGAAAATTTTGATGATAAATGTATATATGTATTGCATTGAGGACAATGAAAAAATAAGGGGAGGGGAATGTAATACCCCAAGACCGAGCCTTGATTGAAATAGTAAATATGCTTTATAGGCTAGTGAGCCAAGTTATTTTAATCTAGAAGACTTATGTGATAATTAGGTCGAAGAGCCTAGATGCTAAAGGCCAGTGAGCCTATTTTTGTGTATGTAAACACTCATATCATTAATATAATACATCATTGTATGTAGACCGACCATGATAAAATATTATGGGGGACTCATATCATTAATATAATACATCATGTAGACCGACCATGATAAAAGAGTATGGGGGACTAAACTCCATTAGGAAGGGAAACGGAGGAGCTAAGAGATTCGGAAAGGGGGCTAAGCTAGAGGGCTTATCTCTAAGGGAATATTATATTATTATTCCTAAAGACTAAGGTGGGGATAATTATCTATCCTAAGTTCTTATGGGAAAGAGAAAGAATCACAAGTGGAGAGAAACGAGCTTCGAGAGAGCCATGTGTCATCAAGGGCACATGCAAATATATGTGGGGAAATTAGTCTATTTTCCCATCCTTCCCCATTCAAAAACGCACTCACTCACGCAGTGAGGGACCCCAACAGTCAAATCTCTCCATGCCTCACGCACACCTTCAACATTGATCTTGTACATTTCCTATTATGCACAACGCACATGTACTTTACCTGAGCCTGTTCTATGCCTTAATTGATTCTTGTTTCTTCCATATTCATTCCTAGCCTGAGCCCGATCGCTTCCATCACATATTCCATACCCATTTTCGGTTGTTTTCTTCACCTGAGCTTGTACCTATTTGACTAAAGATCTAGATTGAGGAAGCGAGTTGACATGCCCGTGGAATTGAAGATGCATGTTGTCACGCGTGTGAGAAACTACCTCCAGGTAAGAGAATTGTCGGGAATTGAATTCTTGAGGGAGCCCAATTTCAGCTATAGTGCTCTAATAATTCATGTATGGCATGTTGTTGAAGCCCTGGAAGGGAAGTGGGGCAACTGAAGGACTGTTGAGCAGAGAAGGGGCACACTTCCTAGGGTGGGACATGCATGTAGGGAATGAGAGGTTGTAGGTTGTTAGTTTGAGTTGGTTGTTGCAACAAGATCCTTCATGTTATCTGATTTGTCTCATCCTAGCCTAGGAATCTTTTTACCCGGGTGGAATTTAGTCCCAACTCAGGGGTGACCCACTGATGAGAGTTCTGAGTAGTGTGGCCTAAATCTAGGAGGATCGTGGAAGGTCTGCACGCAGTTGGTGGTATTCTATAAAAGATAAGTATCAATTGTGTGTTCATTGCATGATGTGTATTTATACTTGTCTCTATATTTATGGGTATTGCTTGTGTATGTTGTTGTATATGTTCATTGTTATTTCCACATGAATCTGTATATTGGCATAATGTATATGTCTGTTTAAGTTTTATATGTATGAAGTTTCGCAAGAGTTTAAGTGTGGCATAGCCTAGCGGGTATAAGGTTGGGTGTAGAAAAGAAGAGCTTGGATCTAGAGAAACCATGGAGGGCGAATTTTGGATCATGTTGGATGTTTTGGAGCTGAAGACTAAATAGCTAGGTTGTCAGACATGAAGAGTGAACTCTTGTGTGAGTTTCACTGTAACATCAAGTGTTTGTTGTTGTTGTTTGCTGGTAGTTTTCCTGGTAGTGAGTTCCCTTGAGTTTCTGGCATATAGATTCATGGTTACATGTGCCAAAGAGACATCAATAAATGAATGAGATGCATGAGGGAATAATATCAATGAAGGCATACATTCCTTGGGTTGGACAAGTCGAGAGGAAGAGAGATGGTGGAAAATCAAGATAGTTGTAGGAGAATACCAGTGGGTTTTGGAATTTATGAGATGTGAGTGGACAGTGAGAGACCACACTCTTTTGTGGATTGCTAGACTTAGCTATAGGGTGACTTTCTATTGCAATTTGAAACAACAATTCTATGGTTGGGTGGAACGTTCATCCCAAGGAGCTGGTTGCACAACTATTTTAAAAAGATAAGTGGTTTATCTATTTTTTGTCTTACATTATGAGTTTTAATTATTGTGCATGAACTATGTGTATGAAACTCATTTATATGTTGTTGTAATGAGTTATTAGTTGCATTTATGTGTGATTTTAGTATGTTGTAGATGAATTTAATTAATGGTGTCAAATAATAGTTAAATATGATTGTAATTCGTATCTGGTAAGCTATAGGAAATTAATTAGCTTTAAAACAATTAATTTATGAGGTTTTAAGGTCGTAATGGACCTCAACTAGGTTGGGGAATGTTACATAAACCAAGAAATGTGGAAAAATATTAACACAACTTGAGTAACTTTGTCAAATATTTGAAGCAATGTCTTCGGATCTGTCGTTGTTAATGGTACTTGCAAGCAACGTCTTGGAATTTTTTTTATCCAAGCAACCAGGATTCAACATTTCCACCTATTTGATTTTCAATCGCTAAGTCATTTAGGAAACAATTAAATCTTCAAATCTAGTACACCTCCATCCCTCTTACAAATCTACAACCTAGGAGACAGATTGATCACTATCTTGGTAATATAAGTTGGTGGTGACCAACTTTGAAAGTATTTGTTAAACAAGAGAGCTAAATAGTCAATTGAGTACAAGCCCAAACTTATATGTTTTTGCATATATTCCAAATCTTATTTAGATAGCATAGATATAAATATGTTGGACAATGAACCCTAACTTGCTAGCGAATAATATAAGCCCAGTGACTACTATCTCTCTTTGTGTCCTCGTCATTACCTATTACCACATGGATTCATCCCAACTCTTTGTGTCTCCAAGTTTCCATAACTATTTATTGGTTCTTTATCCGTTGGTTTAAGAATATGGAAAGAGCACATTAGTGTTTGATCAACACTCATCATTGCACCATCAATGTCAAATTCACCATGGTAATTTGGAGTTGAGAAGATCGTAACAAGCTACCTATCGACAAAAAATTCATAATCACCTTGCACCATCACCTGATATGCACAACATATAGGATCGAGATCAAGCTTTCGAACAAACTTAGACACCTTGTTATGAATTTTGTGAAATATTTTGGTAAAATGAAAAGCATCAAAATTGTGACAATGAAGTCTTGTCATAGGTGTAAACAAAAAGCAAAAATTGGATAGTGCTTCCAATAATTATTTTCACTCAAAGTCATTTCTTTTTAATTTGAAGCCTTGTGAAAGTGTAATTGAAGGTGAGGTCATGTCAAAGTTTGTGAAGAGAAAGCATGTTGAAGGCTTTGAATTGTATTTTTCCACATTGTTTTCATTGAGGGTACTCATAATAAATCAAATTTTATTTTTCTCATTGTCCTAGACTTATCTTGAAATCAAAATAAGGGGGTCTAAGGACAATTGTGCTCGTAGATGGTGCGATTTTTCTTAGATGCTTATGATGTTTTGATATCTAGTGTTGACACTTAAAACACGGTTTCAATTATTCATTCAAGCACCATACACATGGAGTAACAAGACAAAAAAAAAATCTTCATCAAAGCATGTAACAGAAAGAACTAAGCATTCTTTATTACTCAAATATTCATTGAGAATTATCAAAATTTCAAAGGTCGTAATCGTTTGTGGTCCATGTAACATATTCTTCATGAAAAGATTTTTTTTTATTCTTAGAATGGTTTATATCTAGTTTTGACACTTAAAACACAGTTGCAATTTGTCATTTAAACACCATACACATGGAGTAACAAGACAAAAAAAAACTTGATCAAAGCATGTAACAAAGAGAACTAAGCATTCTTTATTCTTCAAATCTTTATTGAGCGTTATCAAAAGTTCAAAGGTCATAATCATTTGTGGTCCATGTAAAATATGCTTCATGGCAAAAAAAAAAAATCGTAGATGCTTATGATGTTTTATGTCTAGTTTTGACACTTAAAACATAGTTGCAATTATTTGTCATTTAAACACCATACACATGGAGTAACAAGACAAAAAAAGTATTGATCAAAGCATGTAACAAAGAGAACTAAACATTCTTTATTCCTCAAATATTCATTGAGCATTATCAAAATTTCAAAGGTCATAATCATTTGTGGTCCATGTAAAATATGCTTCATTACAAAGTTCAATTGTCTGTTTTGGGTCTTAAGTTTTTTGAGTAATTAAAATTGAAACATAAGGTTGAGTCATTAAATTCTAAAAATGGTGAAGTTTCAAACTCTTTCTAAAATAAACTCTGCAAAGATCTATATGAAATTGAATAAGGAGGCATTATACTGAAAATTTTAATCATTTTAAAATATCACCTTTGTTGAAATAATGTAACTGCGAAGAGCATTCTTATTATTATTGGATTAAATCCCCATTGTGGATTAACCATGTCATTATTATTATTATTGTTATTGGATTAATCCCCATTGTGGATTAATCATGTCGGTAATTGTATAAGGACCAAATCCCCTTTTGTGGATTGGTCATCGGACAATTACAAAGGGAAGAATAAGAAGTCGGCCCCAACAGTTATTATGGAAGACCCATAATTAATTAAAGGTGGGTTTACCCACCCAGAGTGAGAGGTCGACCCTGCCAGTTGTGACCTTTCACATGTGCCAGTCTTGTATAAATAAGAATCTAGCGCCTCACTTCAAACACACAACTCACTTGCTCATTCTCTTATGAGGCAAGCTGCAATTACCAATTGGAGAGAGGGAGAAGAGTGGCGCATCTCTTGGGGAGGACTATCTGTATTGGTTTGAGTTATCTCTTGAAAATTGTATAAGCTATTTATGATAAGGAATTTTTTGTTAGGTTTTCTTCCCCTAGAGGGTTTCCCAGGATAAATGTTGTGTCTCTTGTGAATGTGTATTTCTCAGTGATCTTGTTCTTATGATGCTCTTATATATTGAAATGAAAATAACTATAATAATGGCATAAACATCAACATGGTATCAGAGCCAAGCTGAAGGAAGTAAATTTCGCAAGAGGAAAAACGTCACTTTTACTGTACCCAAAAATTAGGGTTTTGCAAAAGTGAATC
Source organism: Picea engelmannii (assembly GCA_009831015.1). Classification (NCBI taxonomy): domain Eukaryota; kingdom Viridiplantae; phylum Streptophyta; class Pinopsida; order Pinales; family Pinaceae; genus Picea; species Picea engelmannii. The sequence goes on from ML787051.1 coordinate 246,873, forward strand.
TTTTCAGCTCCCTAACCACCTAGAAAGTTGTGCCCTCCCCCAAGGATAATTTTGGCACTTAGAGCGCACCTTTTCAGTGGCTAGATCTCTAGGAAAGTGAAACCCTAGTTTCACAAAGTACTAGAAAACCAGAGTACCAGAAGTACCAGAAGTACCAGAGTACCAGAAGTACCAGAAAACCAGAAGCACCAGTCCAGAAATCTGAAGATCAAGTTTGAGGGGGTAAAAGTTGGATTTTGAAATTCTGATTGCACCAGCTAACTCGCCTCAACTCAGCACATCTATCCCCTGGATCAGAATTTAAAAATTCAAAGTTTGAAAAATTAGGGTTTTCTCATAAAACCCTAAGCTGCAGTTGCAGTACCAGTTGCAGCTGCAGCCGTAGAACCAGTTGCAATCACCCTTGAAGTCTTTCGTAATGATTATTTTTGCTACCAGATGGAGCCACTACTTGCAAATGTTATTCGAGGTATGTACTCACATATGTTTAATGGTTAAACCCTAAAGAGTATTTGCAGGAGAAGGGATCTCTTGCAAAAGATCCAGAAGGATCTCAAGATCCAACACATTCAAAGGAATGATGCAACCTAGGTGTGATTATTCTAATATGCATCTATTTGTTATGAAATTATCTTGATCAGTGTTGCATGTTGAAGCTATGATCAAATTATTAGAAGAATTAAAAGTTGATCATAGAGCTTATCCTCTAATCTAACCTTCTGTCAAGATAGTGTATTATCTTAGTGCAACAGACAAGTTGAAGAAAGCACTCGCAACTTGAGTGAAGGAGACCTGGAAGAAAAGCAAGCACTCACTCTTGAGGTCAAGGCTCCAAGTTTGATTAATCAAGATTCAAAGGTACACATGACAAGCTAATGACTTTAGTTGAGATAGAAATCGTCGTAAAATTTCATACTTGATAACATGTGAGAATAATTTGTCTGATATGACTAACACCTCCTCTAGGAGAAACCTCATGTGTTAGTTTCAGATTGCCATGGAAGAATGCTTGGTCACAACACTAAGAGAGTGTTGACCTCATTTCGTATTGTATTCCTTACCTTTAATCTTT
>ML787051.1:252174-273776 GCA_009831015.1 Picea engelmannii
GGTTTGAGTTATCTCTTGAACATTGTATAAGCTATTTATGATAAGGAAGTTTTTGTTGGATTTTCTTCCCCTAGAGGGTTTCCCAGGATAAATGTTGTGTCTCTTGTGAATGTGTATTTCTCAGTGATCTTGTTCTTATGATGTTCTTATCTATTGAAATGCAAAGAACTATAATAATGGCATAAACATTAACAACCTTGAGGTGCATTATTGGTAGTACCTGACAGCCTAAGTTTGTTAGTAGCAAGCAAGCAAACATGAAATATAAGAAAACAAATAAGAAAGTGAGTGCGATAAGTGAAAAATCTAAAATGGGTAAAGAAAGAAAGCATGAACAAAATGTTAATAAAAAAATTAAAGAACTATATAACTTCTTACATGAATAGGATAATTGGAGTATTTATCTTCACAAACAAATTGATCTAAAGGATAAACTGATTGAATCACTTCAACTAAAACTAATTGAAAAGGAGAAGAAAACTGAGAACATGGTTGATGCAACTTGTGATACAATTGACCTAATGAAAATGGTTGATGTTACTTGTGATAAATTATCTAATGGTTGATACATAGACTACAAAAGATATGTTTTATTATTCCTTAACTAGTCATGGGATGGAATCATATATTGAATTGATGGAGATGAGTTTTTTTGAAGACGGGTCACAAAAATACCTAAAGCATTACCAGTAAAAGAAAACTTGAATTTTATTTTAAAGTTACAAAAGAAAACTATCATGCTTCCATGTAAAAACATCAAGTATGTAATTATCTTTCCAAGAATATCATCATACCTTAAGAAGAAATATGCAACAACAAACACATGACAAGAATTGGATATGATAAGGAAGCTACCTTTCATATTCTGACTATTTCAGACCAAAACCACCATAGACATTAAATAAATTGGTTAGTGGTCAACCAAAACCACAAAATACATGGTATTAAATACAGTGATGATGGATCTATTAAAGAACAATCCACTACTCATACTTCTCATCTTGCACCTAACAGGGGGAATATCAATGATGATAGACATGCTTCAAGTTTCTAAGTCCTTTCAATAAAAATTCAATCATAAGTTGGGAATTCCAGCATGACAATTAGTCTCCTCAACAAGATATCTACAATTCAATCAAATTCAAATCAATCTCATCAAATTGGCCTATTTGGTGATATCTAGCATGGAATATAGAACCCTCTGATTGCTCTTCAACAATTCATTAGTATGTTGTTTGACAACTAATTGTGTCTAAATTCAAAGAGTGCTTAAGTGATCTTATTTGTTCGCTAATAGAAGAATGGTGATCGTATTTATTCACAAATTAAAAGTAGAATGTTTAGACATGCTTGTTGTTCACTTATATAAATTCTAATCTCTTTCAAAGTTCATTACAGAGGAACTATTCATCATCCATATTAGTAGTTTTTCAGGCATATCTTCATCAAAGCTCAATTCAAAAGTTTATATTGAAGATTGAAGATTATACCAGTTTATGTACTAGTTAATGTTGTCTTATTGGTATAATTATCAAACTTGTGATTGACAGGAGAGTGGTATACTATGAGTCCCTAAACAATCAAGAAGTCCAACATCGCCTTCTTATGAGTTGTCATCCTTATCTATTGATGATACATTGTCATTATCCACTAATGTGTTGTTAGTGAGATATAGATCTAAAGGTGGTCAGATACATGTACTATATATTGATATCATCGAATGAATACATAGTGTTGAATATGGATTAAATCCTTTTATGCCAAGTTCTTTTCATGTGTTCTATTTCTTAACAAAACCAACAACTTATGTTAGGTTGGGTGTTGAAGTGAATTTTTTGAATGGCCTAACAAAAGATGTGTTTCTTGAGGTAAGAGGAAAGCCTTGGAAGCAAACATTAGATTATAAGAATGTGAATTTCAAATATTGGTCATGCTTCAATTAGGTCATTTAGTTATGTCTTGTCCAAATTACAAGGTAAGTAAGGAGACTTCTAGAAAATCTAGCAAAAAATTAATTAAAGAATAAAACAAAGGAATCAACAAAAGATATGGAAGTTGATATTGAAAGGGAACCATAGGATTCCAAAAAGGAGGTGGAAGTTGATATTGAAAAAGAACCTCCTCACGTAAACTCTCCATAAAAGGTATATGCCCCTTCTATCCCTCTTAGGAATGAACAATGAGGGGTTGGCTTGATGTGAGGAAGTGGAAAGAAAAGATGGGAAATGCTCCCACTCCCCCCAAAGATACCCCTAAAAAAGGATAACCACTTCCTTCATTGCAATTGATTGGCTCTAACCTTGTACAGACAACCAACAACACAATAAGGAAACTCTTTTAATATATTTTGATAGCAAATCTTCTGATCACCGAGGAATCCTAGAAAAGAAAAAGAGTTGAAATTAGTTAAATAATTCTAAGATTACTTGCATTCTTAGGTTTTTCTTTGTTGTGATCAGATAATCAAATATAATTAGGACTTGTTGATGTAATTATCCCAATAGATATAGCTGTGGATTGAATCATATAAATTTTCCTTCTCTATTACACTGAGAGAATTGAGAATTGATGGTAAGACAGAGAGAAAAAGAGAGAAAATGTTTTGTAGACCTATTGTCCCAAACTGATTATGTTGACAAATTCAGTCTTACCATTATTTTGGGGGTGATATGTTATGATAAGATTCAATTGCAAGTCCTAGACTCGAAGAAACTCTTGCTAGAAATTGCTAGAGAATTGGGTCATGGTCCATCACAATAGATTGCAACATACCATGTAGTTTAAATATATCATACATGAATACTTCAGCAAATGTAGAGGCTTTAAAAGGGTGTTGTAGAGAAAAAAAAATGATCATATTTGAAAAGGTGATTGAGCACAACCATAATGCCTAATTTATTGCTAAATTTTGGTAACCCCACAATGAAGTCCATAGAAATGTCAACCCATACAACTAGTAGAATGGGTAAAGGTTGTATTTAACCTAGAGATTTGTTGGTCTCCCCCTTGTGTCATTGGGAAATGTCACATTCTACGACAAAGGTGTGGATGTACTTCTTCATTCCTTCCAAAAAAAAAAAAATGTTTGATCCTTTCATATGTTTTATGAAACCATGAATGACTTGTTGTGCAAGAGACATGTAGTTCAGATAAAAGCCGTGATTTAAATGTAGAATGTGTGTTCGAATAAAGACACCCTTATAGTGAATCTCTTAATTTCTCCAAGTGTAACCATGATATGCATGGGGTTCCAATTGAATATGTTGGATCATGATATCAATCTTAGGATGTTTTAACCATTTGTTGTGAACATCGGTCAACTAGTCTGCTACTGTGAAGGAGAGTGAAAAGAGGGACCCTTCATCTTCATACTTTTGAGAGAGAGCATCTACTACCACATCCTCCTTTCCCTTCTTATAAATTATCTCATAATCACATCCCAACATTTTGGTGACCCTTTTTTGTTGCTTGGAGGAAGAAATATTTTTCTTCGGGAGGTATTTTAGGCTATAATGAATGGTTTTAATCTAGAAACATGTCCCTAGTAGGTGTGATTGGCATTGCCCCAAAACTCTTAAAAGTTTAAGAGGTTTTCTTAGTCTCACTAGTTATTGTAGAAAGTTCATAAGGAACTATGGTAAGGTTGTAGCTCCCCTCACAACCTTTCTTAAAAAAAATTATTTCAGTTGGAATGATGTCGTGAAATGGACCTTCCAGGACTTGAATAATTCTATATTTACAACCCTAACACTTGTTTTTCCCGACTTCACTAAGACCTTTGTCTTGGAATGTGACATCTCAATTAAAGGTATTGAAGAAATTGATATGACCTCGAGGGGGGCATATATGTATATGATATGACCCCAATTGGGGGAATATATGGAGTTAAATGTACATGTAATGTGTAAATGCATATGTGATAGGGAATCCTTTATTGCTTCAATTTTCTTTGAATCTGAATGCACGCCATCATAACTAACAATATGGACCAAATATTCCACTTAAAAGATACCAAAGGCACATTTGGACCTCTTGAGAAAGATTTGATGATCAACAAGTAGTTGTAAGACCTAATCCACATCGGTGACATGGAATTGTCAAGTTTGATTGTAGATCAAGATGTCATCAAAAAAGACAAGGAAAAAAGGACACATAAAGGGTTGAATGTTTTGTTCATGAGACTCTGGATGGTGGAATGTGCATTACAAAGGCCAAAGGGCATCACCAAGAACTCATAATGTCCTTCATGGGTGTGAAAAATATTTTTAGGAATATATGCCTCCATACGAATTTAGTGATATCCAAAGAAAAGATTGAGTTTGGTGGAGAATCAAGCACCTTTGAGCTCATCCAAAAGGTCATCAATGACTTGAATGGGAAATTTATCCTTGATTGTCACTTTTTTCAGAGTTGAGAAGTTGGGAAACATGCGCCAAGTGTCTTCTTTCTTGAGGACCGTGACAATTGGTGAATAATAAGGGTTGGTACTAGTGTGGATGACACCAACTACTAGCAACTCCTAAAGTATATTTTTTATTTCATTTTTTTGGGCAAATGGATGGCAATATGGGCATACATTGCTCCCCTTGGGAGGGTAGTAGTCCTTGGGGAGGTTCAAATATGGATTGTGTTTGGCTAGGACTAACTGCATGTCAGGATGAATGGATTGAGGAGGTGTCTCAAAGGATTGAATGGCATGGAATTGAGCCACAATACTTGAATGCCATTTTTTAAGAATCTTTTCCATACTTTGGGAGTTGATGATCTCTAGAAAGTTGGTTGTAATTCATTTGAAAGTGTAATTATGCCCCTCCTACTGGAAACTCATGTATAATTCTAATAAATTCATGGTGATGGGACCTAATGTCTATAACCATTCATCACCCAAGACAATGTGGAAACCACCCATTCCAATAGAAAACATGTATGTTTTCAAGGAATAATCACCCATTTGAAACCTCACATTTTCATAATGACAACCACATTTCATAGAACCTCCATTAGCAATCATGATTTGGAAATTTTTCACAACATGGATGTACCAATGTGTTTATTTGGGATACACATCCATGAATGAAGTTATGGGTGTTACCACTACTAGCTAAGACGATGACTTTGCAATGTTTGATGTAGCCAATCAATTTGAGGGTTCAGGGAGCAGAAATATTATTCAAGGAATGGAAGTAGATATGTGGTTTCACATCCCATAGATCATATATGGGAATGTATTCAGTGGGTGGATGAAGAGTCTCCAAAGGTATAGCTTCAGCTTCATCATCAGAAGTGTCCTCCAAAATTGCCATAAAGAGTTTTTTCTCCTTACATTTATGCCCCAAAAAATATTTCTAATCACAGTTGCAGAAAAGACCTTTAAGTTGGCACTCCACAATTTCATCTTGGATTAACTTGTGGATCTTGAGGTGTCACAAGGACATAGAAGGATTGGTAGGGGGGGAGTGGTATGAGGATGGGGAGTAAATGGGATATTTTTAATTTAAGCATTCACCACCTTTGGGGCTTCCCAAGCTCTTTGAGATGCTTCCAACCAAGTAGTAGGATGAGCCGTTAAGATGTGTGCACATTCTCTTCTTTCAAACCATTGATAAAGAAATCCTTGAAAAATTATCATACATGCATTCAATGAGGATGGACAATTGCTCAAAAGAAGATATGAACTCTTTGATTGTACCACATTGTTTAAGTTTGGTTAGCTGTCCCAAATAATAAGTGTTTGTTTCAAAGCATTCGTAGAGGTATAAGGAAAATTGTGTCCAAGCTATATAACCCCTATGAGATTTCTTATGCCATTTCCACCATTGCCAACATTCAAGATATAAATATAAGACACCCACATGAAGTTCCATTGAGTCATCTATGATGCCATGCTGGAAAAAAATAATGTTCCATCTGAGTGACCCAGCTTGTGGGGTTAGATCCATCAAATTTGTTGAGATCCACTTTAGGAAGTATGTGCCAAATTTGAGTCATCGAATCATGAACAAAAGGCTTAGAGTGATGCCCAGTGGGATTGGATGATTCATCCCCTTCCTTTTGGGACAGTTGGTCCAACCATTGATAACTTGTGGATTTTGGAGAAAGGATCTAAGTTTGCATCACCATGAGCTTGGATAGTTGGTCTAGGAGTGACTCCAGGTTGGCTCACTTGTCACTCATGGCATTGATCTTTTTTAAGCAGAGGAGTGGTTGTAGTTTGCCTTGTGTTGCAACTCATCACACTGAGTTTTCAAAGAGGAGACTCTAGTGGATAGCTCGTTGCTTCGTGTTATCCATATATATGTGGGTCCACAAGAAAAATTTTATTGGAGAGTGGTACGAAGGCAATTATCATGATATCTTGGGTCTGTTGAGATAGTTTCTTGGTTGTAGGGTGAGTGGGTCCACCAATAAGACTTACTAGAGAATTATACCATGACTATTAGCTCGATGCAAGGATTCTATTGAGATAGATCTCAAATAAGGGTACAGGTACAACCCAAACTTTGTTTTTACTCCATTCAAATTTATATTCCTACTTGAATATTACTACACTTGTATAATTCTCAAATTCTCAATACTACAATTTATGTAGGAATTTTGTGGACTAGCAGCAGAGGATAGGGTTTCCAAGATCTTGAGGGAAAGGGTGTGTTAAATGATATAGCTCTCTTATATACATGCAAGGCCCAATAGTAGTACTTAACCCAATCTCTCAAGGCACCAACTAAGGAGACTCAACCATACCCTTAGGTGTACTACCTATTACCCAGGTACTAGAGTGTAATCTTCTCAAGTGTTGTTCTCAGTGCACTATAACACGAGACGGTGAACCAACTTATCTAAATCTAGTTTCAATTAAAATATGGGAATTTCGATATACCCTAGGGTATGTGGAAGTTAAATTCTATATGCAAGTGTTGTCTGATGTAGCACTATTCAAAGGATTATCGACAAGGATTACAAGGGTGTCCAACAAGGTGAAATTGTTTTTATTTCTTGCATGTATTATTCCCCTACCATAGATTTACCCATTAAATGATAGATCATTGTGTTATTTATAGATTATGGAATAAATATATAGCCTGAAAAAATTCTCTAAAATATTGGCTCAAGAAAGTGCTATGATTACACTTATGGTATTCTTTACTAGAAAATTGGAAGACTCAGAGCATAAATAACACAATATACCTATATTTATTGGGAAAACGATAAATTATAACAACAATAGGCAATGAAAGAACCAAAATACTACAAAATGTTATACCTTTTATTGACAAGAGAAATGTTCACTTGCCTCTTCGAATGGAAACCTCCAAATGAGTAGAATTCCGACTATAATATACTTCACAAGACATCCCATTACATTTCTTCTACTTCTTGATATAATTCTATCTACCTCCTAAGAACTTTCTAGTAGGTGGAACCTTCTAGTAAGCCTTCTTACAATATTGATTTCACACTATATCTACTACATGGTCCTTTTTTACTAGAAATGGCCTCAATATATAACAACATATCTATCTACTTAAGGGGGTTAGGTTAGGACCCTAATAGAGCATCACTCTCATGGATTCCAAAGGGGACATTAGAGTAGCTAAGGAGAAAAGATTTAGGTTTATTTAGTCAAGGTGTAAGGAGGAAAGGGGTATCCCTTGGGTAAAATGGTAAAATCTAGTCATTCCAAAATCCCTTGGTGGTTTGGGACTTTAAAATATTTTTCATTTTTCAAATGTTATGGTAGCCAAAAGTGTTTGGAGATTGATACAAAGGAAATGTATGTGGTCTCAAGTTGTTCAACAAAACTTTATTTTTCCTGATGTTGTTGAAGATTGGATAAGTAATCCTCAAAAGAATATGCACAATGTATTTGTCGCTTGGAAAGTGGTGGTTATGTCATTTCCATTAACTAGGGATGGCTTAGTATGGAATGTGGGGAATGGCACTAATGTTGGTATAGGAGAGGACCCATGGGTAGGAAGTGGGATAGATTTCATGTTAGCAAGTCACATGATTCAAGTGCTAAGGGACATAGGTTACTTCAAGATTTCCTAGATTGTCAATCCCGATCTTACATTATATGTGGTCAAGGGTGATTATCAACAGGTAGATTTGATTTCATAGGTGAAGATGCTCAAACCTAGGGTTTTTTGTAGATAGACTCAAGTCAAGCCATGTTACGCTAACTAAGAGACATGACAAACTTATCTATTCAAGGAAAATATCTCGGGTTTATACTCCAAAATATGGATATCTTGTTATAATATCAAAAGGGGTTTAAAGGAACACTAAGTGGTGGAGGAGGAGAGTTTGGAAATTTAAATTCCCTTCACAGGATAGAATTTTTATGTGGTTTTTTATTGAATAATAAAACTTAACCTCTGATAATCTTTAGAAAAGGAATAGTGTTGGACTTGGTAGGTGCCTTCAATGCAAGATCTGTGAAGAGACTAATAACCATATCATCATAGATTGTTGTTTCTCTAACCAAGTTTGGAGGGAGATTAAAATTTTGACTAGGTTAATAAATTTGTGGTTTGGTGGTTCCATGGAGGAAGGTCTTACAGTTTGGTGTGGTAACCCATTGGTGAAAGCCTATAAATCACTTCTTGTGATCCTAGCCTAGGGCATTTGGTTGGCTATGAATGTCAGTGTATTTGAAGACAGTCAAATTCTCCCAACATAGTGTGCAATGCAAGGTCTTAACATCTTAAAGAGTTTTCCACATATGAGGGAGGACAAGCCTCCTAGGTAGATTTGTGTAGAGGATGTGAATACGGATGGTACCTATGCCTTTTTTATGGAGCTACACAAGGAGACCCTTAACCTTGTGGGATAGGGGGAACACTCTTTTTTTATGATTATCACATACTAATTTCAACGTAGGCATAGCTCGTGGAGCCAATAACTAAGTAGATCTTATGTCTCTTAAACATATTCTTCTTTTAATTATTCTTTGCTTGTGATCGGGTGGGTGAGGAAGGAATATAATTGTTTGAATTTTTACTTCATCCCTTGTTGGAAGAGGTTGAAGGTGGATGTTCTATGTTTAATAATCTCTCTTTCAATTTGTTTACAAGGAAAGGAACATAATTGTTGATGATTTGTCTAAAGCTAGGATACAAATGATTCATAGGCAATGGTGCATTTAAGAGGAATGAGAGGGCCTAGATTCTGAGTACTATCATCCTCCTTTTCATGATATTCTATAATCGATTGTTTTTTGGCTATGGTTGAAGAGGAGTTTTTTTGTTATACTTATGATCTTTAGTTTACATATTTATGATCTTTTTATTAGATGGATATTTTATAAATATGGATTGCTCCTTATAAAAGACTATGGGATCCACATGAATAGTTTATGTTGTAAATGAACTTTTTTCTTCTTTTTGTTATACTTATGATCTTTAGCTTACATATTTATGATCTTTTTATTAGATGGATATTTTATAAATAGGGATTGTTCCCTATAAAGACTATGGGATCCACATGAATAGTTTATGTTGTAAATGAATTTTTTTCTTTTGCTGATGAATGCAGGGTTTAGTGAGAACTTAATGGGATATCCATTATTTTTAAGGGAAATTTTGAAGCTGGAAAGCTAATATGTGCAATGTTGATAGAACATTTGAAAATTTTGATTTTGTTCATTGAGTTAAAATTATGATTTTTATTTTTTCTGCTAAAATCAAGAGAGTCGAACCTTGACTTCTCCGACTAATCATTGGGGGAGAGATTTCAAGTCTCAAAACCACTTGAACTAACCCTTAAGGCTAAAATAATTGTATACTTATATAAATATGCGTTCATTTAATCTTGTATTACTTTTTTCCAATTATTCAAATTCAATAATACAAAAATTCAATTTTCCACTAATTCAAAACTCCATCTCCATCAATTTTTCAATATTATATATTGATTTAAAATTTGACAAAACCTTTAATAACATCACTCCACCATTCACAAAACTTAAATTACATTAAAATTCTAAAGTTTTTACAAAATCCATTTAAAAAATCATTTTATTACACAATTAACTTATTCCATACAAAAATGTTTTTTCACATTTATCACCAATTATGTCCTATTAAATTAATTGGAGATAATAACTCCAATTGTGTTATTGGAATTTGGTGGATATTGTCGTTCTAGCCTTAATTGGGATTGTAAGTGTGGGTGTCATGTGTGCACATGATCCTCACTATCAGTGACTGAGACGCATCGTATTTCCCACCATTAAATAACAAATAGTTTATATTTTATATGCAATTAAAGCGTAACACGATCTCATTAAATGAGATATATTTTATTTTATATGCAATTAAAGTGCAACACGATCTCAAGCTTTTCGGTGACAAAAATAGTTTTAAAAAAAGTGTGACCGTTGTAAAGGTAAGTCAACTTAACTTTGTCGTGCACGTGTTTCACATGCGTTCCTTGACTAAATGTTACATTTTATCTTATTTAAATAATAAAAAATATATATGTTAATATTTTAGATTTTTTATTATTCATAATCAAAATTTATATAGTTTGTTTTTAGAAATTCCTTCTGTCCTCTTCTACCAGACTCAAATTTTTTGTAAAGGTAGGCGTGTGTCCCAAAAGTGATTGAAGTTTTTGAAGTATTCATCATTGGATTTAAATTTCGAGTTGGTGGGTTTCCTCTCCGTAACGTTAGGGGGCTTTCCCCATGGTCGTTTAGAATGACCGCTAAATTTGTCAGAACTTTAATTGGAGGAATATTTGACAATGAGTTTCGTCTGGACTCTAAATATGTTGTTTTGACTATCCGAATGGCCGCGAGGATTACGATAGGTTGAGTGTTGTGCTCAAAATCCTCCTCTTTTTTCTTTTTCTTCCCATATTTAATATTTGGAAAAAGTGATTTTCATTGTGTAAGTTGTCGTCCAATTTTAATATACTTTATATTATGATAATTTATATTTTAGTCTATACAATATTAATTAATTGCTATGTTACAAGTTACATATACTTGTTATATATATATATATATATATATAATAAAAAGATAGATATAATGAAATGAAATTGAAAAAATACAAAATTCTAATCAATATCTTTAAGATAAAGCTAGCTTTCAAAGTCTTATATCACATGGTATCACATAATTAAAAGATGATAGAGAAAGTTGTGAATAAGTTTTTTCTACCCACATGACTCATAGTGCTAGCCAACCACCTCTCTCCCACAATTTCATGGATGAATTAAAAGGAAGGTGAGTTGATAGAAGACATGGTGCTATTCAACCACCTCTCTTCCACAATTTCATGGATGAATTAAAAGGGAAGGCGAGTTGATAGAAGGCATGAGAAAAGGGAGTCTGTATATGGGATTCAAATAACTATAAATACATAAATTGAGTCAATTTCAAACACCTAACCCATACTTGACTTGTTCCCACATCTTAAGATTGATTATTGACATAAAAGATTTCACTAAAGGGAAACAACAACAAAGTTGTTGTCCCATTCAACATTTGAAGAGCTAAAGAAGTTGTTGTATAAGAAACTAAATCCTTAACAATTTGGTGACAAATCCATAAAGCTACCTTTACAAAAACCTATCTATTGTGGTCAACTAGCTCGATACATTAAAGCATATTAATACATTAACATAAATACATTAAAGCATTATTAATACATTAGTCTATACATATATGTTAGTCTAATTTATATTTTAGTCTATACAATATTAATTAATTGCTATGTTACAAGTTTTATATATATCATCATCATCATCATCATCATTTTTTAATAAAAAGATAGATATAATGAAATGAAATTGAAAAAATACAAAATTCTAATCAACATCCTTAAGATAAAGCTAACTTTCAAAGTCTTATATCACATGGTATCACATAATTAAAAGATGATAGAGAAAGTTGTGAATAAGTTTTTCCCACCCACATGACTCATAGTGCTAGCCAACCACCTCTCTCCCACAATTTCATGGATGAATTAAAAGGAAGGTGAGTTGATAGAAGACATGGTGCTATCCAACCACCTCTCTTCCACAATTTCATGGATGAATTAAAAGGGAAGGCGACTTGATAGAAGACATGAGAAAAGGGAGTTTGTATATGGGATTCAAATAACTATAAATACATAAATTGAGTCGATTTCAAACACCTAACCCATACTTGACTTGTTCCCACATCTTAAGATTGATTATTGATATAAAAGATTTCACTAATTTAGGGAAACAACAACAAAGTTGTTGTCCCATTCAACATTTGAAGAGCTAAAGAAGTCGTTGTATAAGAAACTAAATCCTTAACAATTTGGTGACAAATCCATGAAGCTACCTTTACAAAAACCTATCTATTGTGGTCGACTAGCTCGATTATGATTATGAGCATGTGCAGTGAGGTTTCAATGTGTCATGCCAACAATCTTGAGTGTTTTATCTTTTTATTTTCTTTAAAATTAATAAAGCTTATTGTGTCACAACTCATACAATTAAATGCATAAAATACTAAACAATAATATCACGGTAGAAGGAGGCTCATTATAATCATTCGGGGTAGGGCCCCAACTCATAATTGTGTGAGGCTCATTGACCAACATCTCCCATCTAACACCAACAAGCTCAAGAGGCTTGTGATCCTCCAAGGTAACAAAGGTTGGAGTCAAAAAATATTTATTGTGTAAAGCATCCCAACACCTGGAATTGAACTACTCCAACATTAGACAAGAATAAAAGAAAGAAACAACAACGAAAGAGAACAAATAATTGGGGTCACATCCACACCCCAGGTTTGAAATGCACCTACAAATCGTAGAAGATGGAGGAAGACATCTTTGTGTACTAGGTACTCAAATGAATAAAGAAGATTTGATTGTATTGATAATACAATGAATTATTGCGAGTGAGAGGGAGGACCCCTTTTAATACAACTCTCAACTAACTTGTCAATGATCCATTAATAAGAGTGATCTCAACTAAGTGATGTGGCATTAGTCAATGTACAAAGAAACTAGCTCAATTGCAAAATTTGTTGTGTATAGGTACATAACATCATGGATAAGAGGGGAAAGAGGCATGTTGTATGTGTGTTCCCACTCCTCTCTAACTTGTCCCATATTGGTGGAGGCCACTCTTGTAAGACTACATTGAGGCAATTTAAGATGGGTCAAGGGCCTCCTAACTCATCATCTACGGGGCCTCACCCCAAAACATCATACCAAAAGAAAGTGTGTGAGAAGGGTCATGCTTATTGAAAATGGCAACATTGTTCTTCTTCCAAATAAAATTTAACATTTCAATTTGCACAAGCATCCAGGTTTCATTGAGTTAAATAGACCATGGTAATCTATCCCTTGGGAGAGAAAATTTCCATGTAATTGAAGCTAGGAGTTATGACTGACAAAGGGAACCCACCCATGCCCACCCAAACTTGGCTAGAGGACATAACCAAAAGATGTATTCAAGGTCTCAAATCACCCACATTGGGAATGGAGTTGGTTTGGAACTCCCATGTAAGAAATATTTTTCCCCATTAGTAACCATCCCATGATTAGAAACTAGAAAAAAATTGATATTTTAGTTTGCAAGACTAGTTTCTATTCAAGGATCTTGATCTTGAACAACTAATACTTAGAGTTCACTTGAACAACTAATACTTAGAATTCACTTGCTAAAGGTTGTTATGGCACCCTTCTAACATATTCTTGAGGGAGAAACACTTGTAGCTAAGGTCTTCTTTGCATTTTGTGAAGATTGTCACACTCATCCACTTCTAGTTCCTCCACCCAGATCACAAATCTTATAGGTCAAGCTTAAGCTCGATCCTTCAGAATTAGGTATTTCCCATTCCAAAACAAATTGATTGCAAACTACCATTTGTCAACCCTTGAGTACGTTAATCCACTTGGAGTGGATGTTGTGCTTTACATTCCATGGTTCAATATGTCGGACATTATTGGCATGAACTTTGAGTTGTATTTTACAAAGTTAAAGGAGGAAGGGTCATAATATCAAATCAATGTATTTACAATGTTAATCGTATCATCAGTGCCCATAGAATGGAAAAATTCCTCAAGAAAGGACCAAGTGGGATTGTCATTGACGTACTCCACATTAAAGTGTAAGAAGAATAAGATGATTCAAGAAACATCAAAATGGAACTTTGATTGTTTTAGGATCAACATAATTGGGTTTTCTAAGATATTTTTGTAGAGACTTTCCCCATCATGCAATCATGACCATGTTATTGAGTTGGAGATTCTAGGAATCATGCCTCATAATACTTGACCATACAAATATCCATATTGGTAGATAGTTTCCCGATTGAACACCTTCTCCAAAATGTATTAAAGGTAAGAATCATAAGGCAAGTAAAATATCATTAACAAACCTAGTTAGCATAGTAAGGAAGAATAGTTGCTCCTAATGGCTATGACAAGTAAAACTTTAAGGATGGAAATTCATCTTAAAGTGTAAAAAACTTAGAGAATCTTATTGGTCCTTAATATGCACAATGTAACATGTTTGACGATATTTATGTAAAAATATTCAAATTTCTAAGAATTTTTATAGTTTCTATAATTGTTTTTGCGACTTTTAAGGTTAAATAATTTTATCCTGTAGAATTTGAGTGAATCATTTTTAGAAAAAATGGAAATTAGTGAATCTGTTTTTGGGGAAAAGCATGGAAAATTGTCCCATGGGTAAAATTTAGCCCCTAAAATTCTCCCAATGCTCTAAGTAGATTATAGAGAACTTTAATAAAATCACCATCAAGGATAAGTTTCCAATTCTAGTGTTTAATAAGATATTGCATGAGTTACATTGAGTTTTGTTATTTACTAAGATCAATTTGAAGTTGTTAATGGGGGTTTGGTTGGTTGGTAAACAAAGAGTGTTGTCATTAACCCCACTAAAGTTTAAATCTACCCAACAACATGTATGGTTCTTATGAGTTAGTGTGCCCATGTAAGTTGGTCATGTATTCCATTTGGGACTAGGTGCAAGTCCTAGGTGACTTTAGCATAATAGATACACCCCATAGAAGCTTCTTAGACAAAGTATTCCAAATTGATTGTTGTAATATGATTTAGCTTCATTGAAAAATATTCCCATATTCAAGATCAGGTGCATGCTTGTCATGTTGTGATGCAGGGAAGTTGTCGATAAGAAAAAAGGAAGATTGATCTCAAGCTGGATATCATCATATTAGGATTAGATAAGAAGGAATTCATGACACAACATTTTGAACCCATGAAGGTCATTACAAGTACTTGATCACATCCTTTTAGATGAAAAATGCCCCTTCCACATGCCAAAACATCAAGAATAAACTTTTTTTTCCCTTGATTTAAACTATGTTGAGAATGAAATGAAATATAGCATTGACATGCAAAATAAACACAAAAGAACAATGAGCACCAATTTCATTAATGAGACAATGGTGAAAAGCATCATACAAGTGCAATGGCAAGAATTGTTATAGCTATCTCTAAGAAGAGATGTGGCTACTATGCTCATTCACAAAAATCCCATAACAAAATGTTGAAACTGCATTTTATAATAATGCAAGAACCCTAAGATGTAAGAACCTTAACACTAACTTTAAGTTAGGGATAAGTGTGCATGCTAAGCTAGATGAAGTTGAACTATACAAATGAAGGGGAAGTGAGGATAGAGGAAGTGAGGACAGATTGGAAACATTATCTATCTAGTCCTATTATGGATAGAGGTAAATAATTTCAAGTATTTTATCTATCTAGTCCTATTATGGATAGAGGAAGTGAGGAAAGATTGGAAGGAATATCTGATCACCCGATAAAAGACACGTCAACTGCAAGCATACAAGGGCACTTCTAATTACTTCTCTTAGAAATATGACATTATATAGTACAAATATAGGATTTATCTTGTACCTCAATCCAAAATCAAGTTGTTGATCCTTCTAGAATCCCTTGTTGCCTTGTCAACATGACACTTAGGATTCATTAAAACATACAACATGATTAACAAGTCATCCTTTTAGGAAGTTCTTTAGGATGAAATATGAAACATTGTCACAAAATATGAAGTTAACTATTGAAACATATGAGATACTATCAAAAGATTAGGACTACTTCAACTATTACCCATTTCTACACAAAGGTTGGGGGGCTATCCTTGAATTTCATCTTATGACTTCTTAAATATGAAATTAAATATTAAATACTAGTATTAGTCCTTAGAATCACCAAATATGTCATTTCCATGGCATCCAATCCAAGGACCAAAGCTAGCTAGGTAGAAAAATATTCATGAAGGAAGTACACCAACTCGATAGAGTCCCAAAAGTGATTATGAGTGACTATTGGCACCTAGTTTGAAGCTCTAAGAAAGTGTGTTGGTCATGGAAAGTTGCTTCTAGTTTGTTCAAGAGGAAATGTGCATAAGGGTTTTATGAACTTGGAAAAGGCTCGCAACATAATATTATTGGACTTCATGAGCTTAGGGTGCATGCACCAAAATTCTTGAATGTTGAAGGTTGCAGTGGAGATCTTATGTTTAGGAATGAAAAATAATTAGTTGTAATAGTTTTTGTAACTACTTTGTAATTTCCCAAGTAGATTGTTTATCTTTGAAACAAATAAATTAGGACTAAGTTAGGGTTGGACTTTGATTATTTCTTGGTTATGTATGAGTTAGATTAGTGTGAGTAGGATGCATGTGGATTTAGATATATTTGTGAGAGCTAGCAAAGGTGGCTTAAGGCTATGGATACATGTAACTATTCTCACTACTACAATACAAGCTTTTATCATCCATATCTACATCATTGTTCATGAAAATTAGAAACTGGAATACATGACAGTCCTCTGGCATCCTTTTTTATGTCCTTCTTCATCCTTTTTGTTGTATCTTTTTACTATTTTGTGTCTCTGTTGCCTCCTTCTTTGCATCCACTTTTTCATTCTTCCACATCCAATTATGGGTAGGCTTTGCATCCAATTTTGCATTTATTTTCCCATTTTTCATCCTTTTTGCATATGTGTTGGATTTTTTTTACCCCCTTTTCATATTTTAACTTCTCTTTTGCATATCATGTTATTCTCCTCATTATGAGATTTCTAACAATTTATCATGGAGCCAAATCTAAGTTCCTATTCAAAGATTATGTGTAATATATCTAAATCATATTACCACTATGTATTGAGGTATAATTGTTTATGTTGTATTAGTAATCATATAGATCGATATTCTCTATTTATTATATTGTAATTAATGATAGTCATACCTTTTATGGAAGGGCGTGACTTATTACATCCATTATTTGTATTTATATACACATCCATTCTAATAATTTAATCATCAATATCATGTATATTCATATAATAGATAAATACAATTTAATATGGATATATGATATTTCTTTATGTTGCACATGAATAATTTCATGAAGTGAACCATCAAGTTTGCTTCAATTGGTATGAAAGTGGTTTTTCCACTAGCATGTGGTCAAGTACATTTTTTTTAGTTGTTCCACTAATATGTGATGAAGTTTATTTTGCAAGTGCCATTTACAAAAGAAAAACAGTTATGTAGTAACTCCAAACTTATGGCCCACTATGTATTCCCATAATAAGAAACCATCAAGAATCAAAAGATTCCATGGTTTCCATAAGTAAAAGAAATTGTCACATGCATGGTAAGAAAAAAGTAATTAAAAAGGGAAGTTTCCAAAATAAAAAAGGAATATAAATCTCTCTTTACATGGAGGATAAGACACGTTTTAGAGGCATTGTGAAAAGTCACCAAGTTAATACAAGTATATAAACTAAAATAATTTTGATAAGAAGTCACATAAATAAAAGTGAATAACATGAAAATATTGGTAACTTGAATAGTGTGAAAAGTTGTAAATGAAAAATGAATAACGTGAAAATATTGGTAAGAGGTAAAGTATTAAAAAGATATAAAAGGTGGAATATTAAAGTTTATAAGAAATCTCTTGTTAAAGTAAATAAAGGGTAAAAGTGTTTGAGTTATTAAGATATTTTTTTTTCATGAAGAAATGGCAGTTTCTTTGTTATTCAATTTTGAATCAAAGGCAACTTTTCAATACATATAGGCTCGAAGCCATTACAACATACACATTATGAGCTTTATTCATGTCATTATGGGAATTGAACCCGAGTGGGGAGGATAACAATCATTCCTCACAACCATCCAAACTACACCCAATTGACAAATTGAGTTATTAAGATATATTCTTAAGAAGGTAAAATATTATTATTAAACATATATTCCAAGGTTTACTTAAAGGTTCATAAAATTAATCCCTTAGTTTCAATCAAGAGAAAAGTGGAAATTCTAAGTGAAGAAAGAAAGTGAAATTGTGAAGGAAGTCAATGAAACACATCATTTTCATGGGACCTATTCATTAGTGTACCAACTAATTATTGACTATGAAACCATGAACTATGAAGTCCACAAATGATACTATAATTTTGGAAAAATGTTCATTTTGCACAAAGGAGATTAAATAGAAGACTACCTTTAAAAAATAAGGGCATGATTGCCCATATTGTGGCAACACTTTTACTCTGATAAAATTTCAAAGTGACAATCAAATGCAGTCACAAATTAATAAAATAGAGCATGAACTAGCTAAACAATGAGAAAAATATAAAGATGTCAAGAATATGTTTGGCGATGAATTATATGAAAAAGATGAGGAAATTTCTCGCCTAAATTATCATGGTAAAAAACTACTTGCACAAATCAAGAAATCAAAAGATATAAAGCAATGCAATCATAAATTAGAACAAGAAAATCACAATCTCGAAAATAAATAATCATAAAAAAGATGAAGAAAGTTCCCACCTAAGGAACCTTATTCAGAGGCTACTTGAAAAATCAGAAGGTTTAAAGACTTGAATCTAGAGAATCTAGAACCTAAAAACAAAGATGACAAGACAATTGGATTCTCAAATAAATAATGTATGGGAAGAATATCAATCTCTAGCCAAGAAAGTCAACGAGTTAACACAAAAAGTGGAAAATCATAAGGAGGAAAATGAAGCCCTAGTGACGGAAATTAAAGAACAAGATTCTCTAGTAAATAAATTACATGAAAAAAAATTGATCTCTTGCAGATGAAGTGCATATCCTACAATGTAAATTAGAAGAGAAGTTTAACAAGAAAAAAGACCTCAAAAATCAACTACAAACATTAGAGAAAGAGAATTGTGACTTACAAGAAAAGGATCAAGTATTTTTTGACAAGATGTTGCAATTCAGTGTGACCAAGAATCTTAGGAGAAGCAAAATGCAAAGAGAAAAAATTGACAAAATATTGTTAGATAAAGACAAGTAAATTAACCATTTTAACAATCATAGTCAACTCATGCTTATGGATGTAAAAGAAAATAAAACATAAGGATATATCAATTAGAAAGTAGACAAAGAGACATCCATGGATGCAAGTGAATCAAGGAAGTTTTTAGAAGTTGAGACTACAAATAAAGAGACCTTAACTAATCCAATTGAATCAACAAAGTTTCTTATAAGATGATACTATAGATAAAGAAACCTTAATGGAATTGATTGAGTCTGAGAATCAAAGTGTCATTACTGACAAATCTTTACTAGTGAAAGAGCACCCAAAAAGTGAGTTCAAGAAAAAAATCAACGACAAGTCAACACCTACATATTCAGAGATGATTGATGTTCCATAGATCATTAATGAAGTCATTGACACACAAATAAATATGAAAATATTGCATATTAACATGTCGATTCAAGTCCCCCGGATGGGGTGACATGCAGCACTCAAGTGCCACATCCCACAAGGCCTAGCCAAGCCATAAATAAGGATGATCGATTCCCATCCCCTCGATATTAAGAATGGGAGCCAGCCATAACTGCAAGCCAGAAGCCATGGCACTTCTCTCTCGCACGAACAACCAGGAGGCCATCGAATTCAATGCTAGGGAGGCGATCATGGAAGTCATCTCGTCACACCTTCCGGTTATTATCCACCTTTGCATCTACCTTCCTTATTTTATTTTGGGTCTGCACCAGGCTCGCAATCTAGATATTGGGAGTAGCCATTGTTGTATCCACTGTAATTTCACCATTATCTTCGTCCTCTCGGTGCCCCGGGAGCGTGGGAAGCCATGTCATGACCCAACCTGGTACATCATGGTTGCAAGGAAGAAACGGCTACAAAAAATTGAGAGGGTGCTCTCAATTGCTCACACCCAGAAGGCTCAGCTTGATTGCAGAGATGGCAGGGAAAGGATGGCCTGGTCACCTCCAACAGTTTTTGTGGAGGAGGTCATCCCGGAGGAGGCCATCTAGCTCCCTCCAAAGGATATGCTCTTCACAGTGCCAGAAAATTGGCAGCCTCCAACTAGCTTCCCTGAGGATGAAACTCGGGCAGGTACAACGACTCACCACAGTGTAGGCACCATGAACTCGCAAATGGAGGATTTCCTCATCTATTACATTGAGGAGGAAATCTTAGAGGAGTGCCTCCAAATGGCCCAGAATGGCATACTCTCGGAGGGTCTCGCTCCTCTCACAATCTCAGAGCACAAACCCGAGAGCACAGGGACGGGAGCAGACGGCAGGGCTGAGGAGCGGAGCGCAAGAACGGGACACCATGAGGGCACGAAGGAAGGAACGTGGGTTGCAACAAGCAAGGCAAAGGGTGGGCGCACATCGAAGGAGGGTGGCGAGGTCCTTGCGCCATCTCCTATTCCAACAACCTCGGATCAGTGATGTGTCCCTCCGCCCTTCTTCCACCTGGAACAACTCGATTCGGTGTTCGATTTGAGGCTCCATATGGCAGACCAAGACTATCGTGGCACACTCATGAGCCAACGCATAGACATTCTATATGAAGCTTTCTCCAACGCCCCAGCGAAGCAAATATGTTCGACGTGTGCGAGACTCTATGCCCTGCCAATGCGAAACGAGATGCCCAATGAAGACCCTGACAACGAAGACCTCAACGGGTAATAGCGTGGCTAGAATCGCCTTCGGGTTTTGGTTAGATGCTCAGGCTCTGGTTGGGGGTTATGTCAGTTAAAACTCTTTTCTTTTTAGTTTCTTTTCAGTTTCGGTTGTCATGGTCAATTCTGCAGATTATAGATCGCCACTCGTCCTGGTTTCCTCCGGGCAGGGCAGATGGTGGTCCGCCTCTTTTGGACATGGTTATCCAGGGCTGCCAACTGTTTTGGTTTCCTCTTTTTTGGTGGAACAACTGGCAGCCTAAGGACATATGTATATTTTTGTTTATGATATAATATAAAGGATCCACTCTCTCTTTTTTACTAAAAAAAAAAAACATGTTGATTCAAGTCAATCATGAAAAGGTTTAAAATGATCAACTTATCAGGGTACCATATTGACACCCAAATCACAAAAGTCATAACATGCCAGAATCAATATACCCATACCCAAAGGTACCTAACTAGAGCCAATGTTGTACTTACATATCAAAGCATCCAAAGATCCATACAACTTAAAGTCAACAACAAAGAAGATCTAACCAAGAATCTTATCATCAAAGAATTTGAGAAGGACTCCACCTAGGATGGATTGATTCTTTCTTGATGTGACAATATTGTTTAAAG
>ML787052.1:13903-32124 GCA_009831015.1 Picea engelmannii
AAGAAGAGGAATCACGAAAAATGAAAACATGGGTTTTGTGCATAAATGTCCAAATTGGTTAAAATGGAGGTCGATTTCCAAGATTCAAATTAGTTTGAGAGATAATCCGAGTTCTTTACTGTAGGTTTATCTACTTAGATCAATCTTTAGTGCTGCAATTCTCTTGTAGCAGAAAGCTAGCTCGGAGAGCCCCTCAACTTGGCCAATGCTTCAATTTAGTTGTTTAACAATAGATTAATCTAAGTATATTTTTCTTTCTTTGCAAATTGTAGATATATGTAATAAATTAAATGCTATATTATTAGTTGTAGATTTTATTCATTTACTTGCAGCCTATTGTTCATGAGTGAGGTTCCATTTTCGAATCTCTTGAACACTTGACGTGAAATATTGGGATTGGTTCCATTGGAGAAGCCTTGATACTATTGGCTTAACTATCACATTTATTATATTTAAATTCGGAATGCTTTACATGCCTTGGTTTATTTTTACAATTGAAAGAATAGTTTTTCTTGAAGGTGGGAACAAGATTACATGACCGTTAGAAATTTATTGAGTGAAAAAATGTAGCCTACACTAGTAGGGTATTTTCTTTTTTTGGTGCCCAATCAATGAGTTTCTTGTGATTTGCTAATTTCATTTCATTAAATTGAGAATGTTCCTTTTCATAGATTATATAGTTTCATGTTCGAGTCTATGTACATACAATGTTGGCACCTCTAATATTACACTCATGGATTGATGATTTAGTGATGAGAAATTAAGCCAATTAATTTTCTCGGCATTTTTGGCATTGTTGTCGAGGAGGTGCTACAAAGGACTAGAGCATGGGTAGGTTATTTTCACAAGTTTTTGTTTTGTATCTATAGTTGCAACTTAGAGGAGGAGAAGCCTGTAAGACACAAAGGCGCCCTTGCTTCATAAATTCAGAAGGGGATTCTAGCTATACATATTCACTTTGGTGAGTTTCTCCAAAGCCCTATTGTTTCCTTTTATGCAAGTGTGTTTTATTTTGGTTTGATTCATGGAAAGGAAAAACCTAACTCATGTCAACAGATAACTTGGTGACATCAGGGTCTTAGTAGTGTGACAATGTGCAAGTACATGATGAGTTTTTCTTGGAAATTGTTTTTTGGCCAAATTTATTCTTTTAAAGTTTTCTTTTGGAGTTGTAAGAACCCCCATACTACTAATCCATTTATAAGTAGGAGCTCCAGATCAACCAGAAGAACTAAAAATGATTAGGAACTTGTTGAGAAAATGAAAAAATTATATTACAAGGATCGTCTCAAATCCTTTCCCACACTCCAAAAATGTCACTAAGGATGAATCTGCAATCCAAGAAGCAATAGTGGAACTAAGGATCCATGCACCACAAGAGGAGAACTTAGAATTTTCTTCTAGTTATCCTTATCAACATCTAGAAGAGATATAAGAATAGTGGAACACAACTGATGAAGATAAACACTTAGAACCAAAGATCAAAGAATTTTTCGCATGCCTATAACCATATCCCTTGTATATTCTGTAGTGTGATGACCAACCTTCCAAATAACATGGCATGAAAATCAAAGAGTATTACGGAAACAAATACTACATTGAGACTTGGTTCCAAATAATGATTAGGTCGCGACATTCCTCCATTCTCCAACACTTCTTGACATCATATTCACTAAATCAATTGGCCTTTCATATCCTGGTACTCATCAAGGTATACTTTTCAAATTTGGATATGATTTTAACAGAGATCTTGTTGTATAAATGGATGCATTGAAAATAATCCTACACTTGAGAAAATTCTATTTTTTTCAAGTAAAGTAGAATAGTGTAAATAAATGAATAAAATAGTAAAGAGAAAAATAAGTTCAATTGTGAAAACTAGTTCACTGGCGTAGTTTGACTTGCGTTTTTCTTGAAAACCAAACAACTGGTGGGTAAAAATCTCAATAAAGTTCTTCAAGTTAATGTTGGTTCAATTTTTATGGTTTTTCAAATCAATTATGTTTTATGCTTGTTTCAGATGATGTGGGATTCCCCCATGTTCTGACAAGTCTCATTCCATCGACTCCAGCACATGGGATCGAGATTAGAGATGTTTATAAGTACCTTGAGGCATGCATGCCTTAATGGCAGTTTCTCTCTCTATTGTCAAGGGAATACATTAATGTCCCTTGATTGATAGATTCTCTAGGTGTTTGACTCCAATAAATCCATTCACACAAAATAGAATGTACTTTTGTACCTTGATTTCCATCAATATTAATGGTCAGTCATCTTGCATTGATTAACGGTTTGCATTATTAACCGGTAATCCAATGATCTCTTTATATATTCGACTCCAAGTAAATTTATTCACATAGATTGAGTTGTATGAATAGGGGATATGGTTGAAGACTATTTACTTTTATGATATCAACAATAGTTGCACCAATCAATTTTCCTAAAAGTTTTAAAACAAGAACATGTAGAAAAGATCCTTATTTACAATTCACATACATTTCTTCCATAACTATCAACATCAACATTAGTATCTTCAACATTAGCACCATTTTGTTTCAGCAGTCTTTGCCATTTCATATTGCACAAAATGAAAATATTTACAGTTAACTACTTCATTCATGTGCAATATCAAAATATAAATAAAAGAATAGGTTTGTTGGCCATCTATTTACCTCATTGATCAGCTTAGATAACATGGGAAAAATAGAGTTTTTAGAGTCACATTTTTTTGGACTTTCATGATCATATTCAAAGTTCATTCTCTCCTTGTATTTAACAACAACCAGGAAATTCAACGGAATAATATTGCAGATAACCAACTACAGATTTCTACATTTCATTGTCATCATCCATGTTCTAATCATTTTATGAATCTACAAGCAATCCTGTAACAACCAAGCGATCTTGTAACCACTTTTCTCGGTTATTACATGATCCCATATCAGTCATCGAAAGTCATGTATCAGCCTACATTTGATTCCAAGTCTAGTTCTTAGCTTGAATAAGAATAGTGAGCTTCAAAATGAAAGGCCAAGGTTTCCCAAGAAACTCTAAACTCTTATCTCTGACGTCCAGATCAGTTTTCACCAACAACAATAATTGATTTCCTATTTCGAGATTGGTCCTAAATGTTCATATCTCGTCATAATCTACTTGCAATAGTCATCACCAAAATCCTTTTGCATCCAGTTTCAAACTACACTTTGTAGGCATCCTTCTAGACCAACATTTGGTTGCATAAAATATACAAAGGTAAATTAAGGTAAGGAGTTGATTTTTAATTTTTTCTAAGTTAAATAAAACATGGTAAGTCATATGGAAATTAACTTATGAGATCTTGATTATAATCTAGGTAACATTTTTTTCTACCCTATCCTCATAATAACCCCCTACCAATATGATTCTAACCTGTCACCTATCCTTTCGCCACTCTTGCATATCATTACAAACAAACCCTCCATTATCATCGAGATCGTGTACCTGCATGCCCAATGATATTTCGTTCTTTATCATAATAATAAGATTGTGCTCATTTCGAATCACTAACAGAATTCGAAATGAGCTTCTAGATTATCTTCCAAATTTAATTTTGTAACCTTCTAAGACCACCTTCTAATTTTGTGAACTACTAAACCACATCCCATAACTAATTCCACCTAAATCACTTTCATAC
This sequence comes from Picea engelmannii, assembly GCA_009831015.1. NCBI lineage: Eukaryota > Viridiplantae > Streptophyta > Pinopsida > Pinales > Pinaceae > Picea > Picea engelmannii. Next base: position 17,577 of record ML787052.1, read on the forward strand.
TCACCCATTACTAATAGAAATATTGTTGAAATAAAAGTACCCAACATAACTGTAATGCCAGAGCATGCAATACAACAGAGAAGCAGCCTGGGCATCTGCATTGGGTTGCCTCATGTAACATAGGAATACTTCTTGAATATCAGGGTATTGAAGGCAATTTTGAATATTAATAGAGACGTTTCATGGGAAGAGGAACTTCCTTGCAAACTTTTTATATTGTGTTCTTCTTTCATCTTTTATTTTTGAGTATTTATATTGGCTGAAAATTGTAAATCTATGATGAGTTCAATCTCTACAAAATAAGATAGTTGAATGATTATGAATCCATTTTATAGTAGTTGACTTTGTATTTTGTTTTTTGGGATGAATGTGCTATGATCTCAATATTTGAATAAGGAATTTTATCTCTGTAGAATAATTTTCTTGTATGCATAGCGAAAGAATTGATAGGATTGGCACACATATAAAGGATGAATGGAAGATATGGCGTTGTCCACTTAATTATGGCATTGAGGGATTGCAAATATGAGTATGGACGTGTTGAATAATTAATATATAATTCCCTGCAACATCCACTCACCTTCAATCTATTTTTTTTTTATCCACAATTTTTCCGAACAAGTCCTGCAATCCACGTTGCTTTACATACTCTATTTTTCATTTGCAATTCTCTTCCAAACCCCCTCCAATTCTCCATCCATACGACTTTTTCCTCCCATACTCATAGTATTGTGCCTCAAATCCAATTTTGTAAATAACCATTGTTGTATATTGATTGCTTCCAAACCCTCCCAATTCACAATTTTTTTTTATAAATGTTGGATAATAGAGGGTTTTAACACAAGTGAACAACAACATATATGTTTATCTATCCCATATCATTTTTGTTTGTTTATAAAACATATATCATACAAAAATAAAGTGATTTCCTTATTATAGGTGCCTCATTCCTCATTCACAATTTGGATTGCATCCATATCCATCAAGACAAGCTGCAATCATTGGCCAAAAGCTCAGTTTTACTTTGTTTTCATGAAGAAACACATCGATGCAAGCATGGGAGAGATGCAACTTATAAATAAAGGTATTTGGAGATGCAACTTGTAAGAAGAAATATTTTGATATTTTCATTCAACATTATACAAAGGAAATGGATTTGGGTGATGACGATATTTCCTTTTTAATAAACAGATCAATTATCTATTTGGAAATGGGAAAGTATGAAGAATGCATTAAATACTGTGACACCTATTATGGGTGATCTTGAAAACAATGCAGGAAATAATGAACTCCCAAAACAAACTGTATCTTCAAGCATTCCCAGCAAGCCACTTATCTCAAATAAGAAGACTAAAGAAATTAGGAAGCTAAAGATAAAAAATGGTTAATTCAAACTAATGGATAGTCATTTGAAGAATGAGAATAAAAATTTAAAAGCAAGGAATGCACAGTTATAGGAAAATATTGAAAAATTGGTTGTTCACACATGCTAAAAGGACGTACAAGGAAACTTGAATGATGATCATACACAATCAACCTCTAACAAGGAAACTTAGGGAAGAAAATAAGGGGAAGCCATCCAACTCCAACATCTCCATAAGTAACATAGATGACCAATTTTGATATAGTTCTGAATCAGAGTACTGGTTTTCTTTGCACTAGGATGTGCACTATGTTTGGCATGGGGGATGGGGAATGTTGGGCCTTTAAATTGACAGTCTTTTACCACTAGTAAAACCCTTTTTTTATCTTTTTCTATCCCTCCTTTTTGCCTAGTTAACTCTCACATCAACCTAATACTGAAGGATTTTGATGAACATGTTACTATTAACAAATAAGGTAAATTTTTCATTAATTGTGACTATTTCCATTGTTTTGGTAGCTTAGGAAAATTATTTATTGACTCATTACTAATGAAGTTTTCCTCCAAGTCTAGATCTTGCAACACACATAGAGTTCCTGCAGCACTATCATTGTTCCTCATACTTCCATGTGTCCAATGGAGAAATGGGCATATGGATATCATAGCTAGATGCTTATAGATGATTATCTACCCATCCGATCATGCCTATGTAGCACGTGTGAATCTCCAAGTGCTTGGTCAAAGTTATGGTCTAAATTAATAAGCAATTTACAAATATATAATTTCAGATGTGATTTCCAAGATGAAGAAGAGGAATCTCGAAAAACAAAAAACATGGGTTTTGTGCATAAATGTCCAAATTAGTTTCCATGTGGGTTTATTTCCAAGATTTGAATTGGTTTGAGAGATAATCCCCATTCTTTAATATGGGTTTGTCTAGATTTTGTATATGGCCATTTTCCTCAAATTGTCAAATTATTTTTAACAAGTTCTAAGCTTGGGGACTCGGTTCCACTGATATTTTATGTATAAATTGGAGCTCCAAAAGACCGAGAAGGGCCAGATATGCATTCTTTTGTAATAAGGATTAAGGAAACATTACTTTGACTTTGTAATGTTGAATTTTCTGTATTAATAAAAGAGAAATAAAGATGATGTTTGGAGGCATATTTATGTGAGCATGATCAATCTTTAGTGTTGGAATTATCTTATAGCAGGAAGCCAACTAGGAAGGCCCTTCAACTCTGCAATTTAGCTATTTAACAATAGATTAAGCTAAGTATAATTTCCTTTCTTTGCCAATTGTAGATAGATATAATTAATTAAATTCTAGATTACTAGTTGTAGATTTTATTCATTTACTTGCAACCTATAGTTCATGAGTGAAGTTCTGCTTTCAAATCCTTGACCATTGAGTAGGTGGAAGATTGGTATTGGTGCCATTGGAGAATCCTTGATACTATTGGCTTAGCTAGTACATCTATTAGATTTGAATTCTGAATGCTTTACATGCCTTGGTTTGTTTTTGCAATTACAAGAATAGTTTCACTTGAAGGTGGGACAAGATTACATGACACTCACGACTTACTTGAGTGAAAAAATGTAGGCTACACTAACATGGTATTTCTTTTTTTGCTTCCCAATGAATGAGTTTCTTGTGATTTGCTAGTTTCATTTCATTAAATTGAGAATGTTCCTTTCCATAGATTAGATAGTTTCATGTTCAAGTTTCTGCACATACAATTTTGGTACCTCTAATCTTATTGTTGGTTGTGGAGCCTGATTATCTTCGTGATTCAGAGGTTTGTTTCAGTCGTGCTTGGACCCTATTCTCTAACGGGGTGTGTGTGTTGGGGGGGGGATTTCTCCCCCACAAATTTTTCTAGGGGGGTCCAACAAGGGGTGGCGACAATTTTTGTATCCCCCCCCTAGCGGGGGATTTGGGGACAACACCCCCAAAGCAAAATATTGCCTTGTAAAATATTGTAATTTCATAGTCAATATGGACTCAATATGGACCGACAAATTTGATGGTAGAAGTTATTTTAGGGTTTTTTTTTCCTATAAGGAAACCCTATTTTATGAGGGAATTGTATTGCGACTATGTATGTGTGCGAATATTGTATTCTGAGAGAGGAGATTGTGATAGAAAGAACAAGAAGTTACAACGGGTGTGTTGTAGGTTCTATCCCTTCATTTTGTTGGATAATAAAAAGGAAGGCCCTATCAATTTCTCTGGTGCACGTAGCCCACACTGGGTGAACCACATATATCTGTGTCTCTATTATATTCTTTATATTCAATGTTTTATTTGCGCATTTGTTTTATTTTATTGCTCTGCGATCCTATTTTTCTAACACTTACACTCCCTCATTGGTGATTTAATGATCAACAATTCAGATAATTAATTTTCTCGACAATGGTTTCAAACAAGTTGTAATTTTAACCACGAAAAAAATGGATGCTACTAAGAGCATGGATTTTGATTTTGGGGATCAACTTTAAGGTTTTTATTTGCAATATTACATATCATAGTTGTAAGTTTTGTAATTTTAACCTAAAATAAATGGGTACCACCCGTAGAACCACTTTTTCAAACAAGGGTAAAAAAACTTCTCAATGCAACATCTTAAAACACGAGAGCTCTTATCAAGTTGTTAACTATGTTTTATTTAATTCTTTTTTTTTTCTATCTTTTTTGTTCTTATTTACATTTACGTTTTAACATTTTCATTGTATTTTATATTTTATCTAACCTTCATTAATGTCCAAATTACACTTAAACACTTGTCTTACAACCATTCAGTTGTCTAGATTCATTTTGGATTAACCCTTATTTTGGTTGTTGTAAATACTCTTCTCATGGCTTCCATTGGGATAGTTGTAAGTGGCACTACAAAGTGTTGATTATGCTTTGGAATCAATCATTTGCGTTGTTTTTTCTAATGCAAACTCTCGAATTATGGCTACCATTATAGCGGCCATTGGTGAAACTATAGATCATTGAATGTGCATGGGTTCATCATTGAAGGCAAGGTATTGTATTTTTATGGTTATTGATTTTACCCTTCACCATTGGCCTTGAAATCCAATCCTGAGTCAAATTTACTTTTTCTTATTATTCGATTTCATTTGAGCTAGATTTAGGCCATCTCCTAACCACCTTATGTTAGTAGAATACATAGTCCTAGTTTAATATTATCTCAATCATTGTATTACTGAGAGGGGGGGTGAATCAATAATAGATATTTTTAATCTTTTTTAACCATAGTATATAAATGTTGTTTAACTTTATGATCACTTTACCAATGTCATTCAACAAGTGTAGAATAAATAAGCCATGAACAATGCAAAATCATACACATACATAGTACACTAGTATTTTTACGTGGAAAGCCAATGCGAGAGAAAACCGCATAATAATTTTTCTTATATGTATTTAAGAATTACATTCATTGGACACACCAAATTCCTTTGTTTTCTAGCTGCAACTAGAAGCAGGCTCCAACCCCCTATATTTTTAGGATACAACCTGAGGGAAGCTCCAACTCCCCAATTTTATGGCTCCAACCCCCTATGTTCTTCGGCTACAACTAGAAGGTGGCTACAACCACGTATCCTTGCCCCGTCCAACCTCCCTGAAATATAAGTGTCAAATAAATGTTGAAACCACTCCCACATTGTCATTGTGAGATATTGACGCAGGCGCGTCGTACCTCTGCCTCGACAAAGGCCTCACCCACTCACAGGATCGTTCTCATTCCTTCATGAGCCGAAGCGGCTCTTTCTGATTCCCTGCTGGAATCTCTGATGAAAACCCGATCCACAGGTCCTTTCTTCACCCGCACGGCCTTCTGCACATGACCACACTCTTTCCCCGATGATAATTTCGGGTTTCAGGGTTTCGTAATCCCCGATGACAAGAGTTCCTATCCTCTCGAACTCCCGATCTCCGATGAGAAATTTCACCGATACGTGCCCTTTACACGCCTTAGCCTCTCCTGTCTATGCTCTGGTCCATGTGGCCGCTAATTCATAAGACCGCAACCTTATCCTTCTTTCAGGGTTTTGGGCTTCAAAATCCCGATGTGCTCCAACTCCCATTAGCCCTCCAGGCTAGACTCCTGGCCCACATGACCACTATCCCCGTGACTGCAGTCTTACCTCTCGTCGGGGTTTCAAGTTTTTCAATGCTGCAATGCATTGGCTCACGAGATTCTCGATCCTCTAAATCTTGATAGGCTGACAGCTGGCCCACAATGGCACTTTTCTCCTTGTCGGGGTTTCGAACTTCACGATTCTGAAATGCCCAAACCTCTTGCTATCAGGATTCCCGATATCCCGATGATCAAAATGTTGATAGATGACTTCCTATCGGGACTTTCCCCGATGGCTCTGATTGCTGCCGCGCGTCCCAAGAATGGACGGTTCAGATTTCTCCTCGCGTTTTCGAGACTTATGATGTCCTGAATTTCACGACCTCAGGAACTCTGATTTCCGGAGCACCGATATACCGATGTCTAGTGCCCGGATCTCCGGAATGGACGATCACGTGACACGCGCCCTCTCTCAGATGGAAGACCCAGATTTGTGTCAGGATTTTCAAGGTGGACTTACCCGATCTCMTGTCCACGGGAAGGYCGATATCCCGACTCCCGATACCTCAATCTCCGCCACGTGTCCCAACTAATGGATGGCTCAGATCAGTTCTGGGTAATTTCCCATGGAAATTCCCGATCTCATGTCATCGAGACTTCCGATTTCCCGATATGCGAAACCCCGATGAGTCAACCCTCCTTTCGGGATTTCTCCTCCTATTCATGAGCTTAACCCTCGCGCAACTTCTGTCAGATCCGATGACTGACGGGTGATTACTCAATATCTGACGGTTCATTTCATCTCTTCTCCTGCGCGCTCTTTGGACATGAAATCAATGATCCAGATCTCGATCTCCGACCGATCCGACGGTTGCTGTGCCCACTTATGAGCTTTCACACTTCCTTCCCATACTTGGGAGAGTTTTCAATTTCCTCAAAGGCCTCAACCTTTGCTTGTCTCTCACCTCTGCGAAATCCTCACTCTGAGTTCTCGCAAGCGCATAAAAGAAAYTGTTATTCCTCCTGAGMTTTCCTGTATCTTCGACCTCCAAGGAAACTCGACTCTTTCTTTCTTTTCTCCTGCAGATGGAGAATGTAACGGCCTCCTGGCTCTCTGTTTGCTCAAGCAACTTTTTGCTGAGCCTATCAGGGTGTTCAGAAACCCTATCAAGATCTCTCAGTGGATTCTTCCTTCAAAATACAGAACTCAAAGAGTTCTCTTCTCCCTATGCCTGTCTGCACAATGTCTCAATGCCCACCTGGCAGAGTATCTTATCCCAGAATGTTCCGCAGTTTTGTCCTCTTGTGCACCTATGCACCTGCTCAATGCCCACTTGGCAGAGCTTCACAGAATCCTCAGTGATTCCGTCTCTTCTTCCTGAACTCACAACAGAGTTCTATCTTTGTGCACTCCTTGCACTGGCTCAAATCCCACCAGCCAGAGCTTCACAGAATCCTCAGTTATTCTGGCTTATGTCTGAACTCACAACAGAGTTCCTCCAACTGCACCTCGTGCCTGTGCTCAATGCCCACTTGGCAGAGATTTACAGAACTCAGAGCTAAGTTCTGTCTGCAACTGCATCTCTCATACACAGACTTGCCTCCAAGGTGTTCAACAACCTTGAGGTCTTCCTCCTGAGTTGTTGATTTCAACTTCTGTGCCCACCTGGCATGTCTCTGTCTGACTCCGCAGAGTTCAGAAATGAAACCTCTGTGCACGGCTATCAGAACCCATAGTGTTCTGTCACACCCTCCTGGTGTGAAGCCTCAAAGACCTCTCAAACCTGAAATCAGACACACTCCTGCAAATGCATGATAACAACATACATTCATAGCATACAATGGAACACTCACAGACATTCATTTAACACAGAATACATGCAGGAAAAACTGTTCTTTGTATTAAATATGGAAAATGCCTGTATTTACAATATGTTCCTGAGCACGGCCTATAACAAGGTCTTGACTCTTCTCTTCTTCTCTCTGCTCACAGATTCTCTACTCAACTCTCTCTCGAATCTTCTATCCTTTCTGACTAACTCTACCAAAGAGATACTCCCTATCTCTTTTACCTGAAAGGGCTCTTCGATCTATTCCCTCCAACCTACCTAGCCTATTCAATTACATTGAATGGGCTGTCTAGTCCAGCATCTGGATCTAGATCTCATCCATACAAACATTAATGGCCAATCTACCTAATGCCTACACAAAGGCAGGGCTCTATGGCTCAACAGCCTAAACATTAAATTACATTCAATTCAAATTCTAATGAGGACTGCGCCTCTCTTCATCTTGAATGCACACACTTGACATGGTTGGCTGGCTAGCTAGCTGATGTGGAGAGATGCTCCTGCATCATAATCCTCAGCTACAAAATTCATAAGCTCCTGCTCATGAGCTTCCCATCTCTAATGTTGAAATCCTCCTGGATCCCAAACAAATATTTGGAGCTTCCCATCTACTCCATTCTCCTGCTACTGTTGCTACTTCTGCGCTGCTGTTACTTCTCCTGCTTCCTTCTTCCTTTTCAACCTCTCCTTTATGACAGTGTCTTCTGATAAGATCATCAGCTCCATGATCTCTTCGATCACTTCGTCTAGCTGCTCCAGTGGTTGGCTATGTTCATGCAGTCTCCTCAGCTGCAAAAATTTTCGGCACATGGGAAGATCACTAAAATCTCCCATGCTTTCTTCATCATCAGCTTCCAACCTCACCTGTTGGATGTGCATGCTCTGCACCTTTACCCTCTCTTCCAGGGCTTCAATCTGTTCCCACAGATCATTCAAACTAATGTTGTATGCCCCTTCTTCTTCTGCTACAAACTCCCCTGTTGCAGTCTTTTCAGCTTCCTAGCTGAAAATACTGAGCCATTCCTCAGAATGCTCATCATCCTCTTCTGCTTCCTCTGTTGTCAGCTTCAGTGCTGCAAATTCCTCAGCTTCCTGGCTGAATGCATTGAGACACTCCTCAGAATGCTCATTTACTTCTTTGTCTGCTTGGGCAGCTTCCAAAGTCTACTCCAATTCTTCTTTGACAGTCTCAGCTGACTGTTCTTCTGCTGTTGCTGCATCTGCAACACAGATTTTTGCCTCCTCTTGGGCAAGCGGTAGGAATATATGAATTCCCCCAATCATTAGAAGGTCCCTCAGATCCTCCTCTTCTGTCAGCTGCACATGCTAATCCAAATCCATCTCTGAATTTACGAGACCCTCCAACAGTCTCATCTGCTCTGTCATCTCCTCAGGTTGATTCCAACTCACTTCCGAGTTCATGAGACCCACATATAGTCTCATCTGCTCATCCCTGCCCACCTGGCAATATGGGATGCTTCCGCTGCTCTCCTGGCAGACTATGAGATCAACCGATCCCATCTTCATTAGCAACCCTTGCTAAATTGAACTCACCTCCGAGTCCATGAGACCTTCAGACAGTCTCGAATGCTCATCTCTGCCCACCTGGCAATCTGAGATGCTTTCGTTGCCCTCTTGGCAGTCTGTGAGATCCCGCAACGACCTCATATCATTGCCCAACTGGCAATGTGAAATTCCCTGGCTGTCCTCCTCACAGTCCTTGAGATACTCAACTGATCTCAGCTCCTTCCCCACCTGGAAAAATGGAATTTCCTTTCTACCCTCCTGGCAATTCTTGAGATCCTCAGCTGATCCCATTTCACTGATATTTCTCCCAGTTTCTGGTTCACATATCTGAACCATTTCCTCTTCTGGTCCATTGAGGTTTTCAACATACCTCAACCATCTTTTTAACAGCCTATGCTACCCTCTGACCATCAACTCCTTAACTGGCCATTTTGCTTTCGGCTTCTTCATGGGCCATTCATACACCCATCTTGGCTTCTTATCCTGCTGCATCTTCAATTCAAGATTTTCCATGTCTACCTTTATTTCAGCGAGCTCTTTATCTATTTTTGCAAGCTCCTCTACTTTTCTCTTTCTCCCAGCATGCCTATGGTCTTCAGTAACCATGGTGTTGTCTCTGTCTTCTTTCCTAGAAAACCTACCACTGTCACTCTACACTAAGAGTGTTACCAACTTCATCCTCCTGCAGTCTCCCTGACTGTCTTCTTGATTGCTGCCTACCTGCAAGCAATCACCACAGAGTCTCCAGCGCTCTATCTCCCTTTACCTTCTCCCTCTGCTTGAAATATACAAACATAGTTCTAGATCTGATACCACTTGATGTGTGTATCAGAGTGCTCTTTATCTCTTGCCTCTCTTTCCTGAAATATACAGACAAGAATCAGGCTCTGATACCACTTGACGCAGGCGCGTCGTACCTCTTCCTCGACAAAGGCCTCGTTCGATCACAAGATCTTTCTCATTCCTTCATGAGCCAAAGCGGATCTTTCTGATTCCCTGCTAGAATCTCTGATGAAAACCCGATCCACAGGTCCTTTCTTCACCTGCACGGCCTTCTGCACATGACCGCACTCTTTCCCTGATGACAATTTTAGGTTTCAGGGTTTCATAATCCCCGATGACAAGAGTTCCTGTCCTCTTGAACTCCCGATATCCAATGAGAAATTTCACTGATACGTGCCCTTTATGCACCTTAGCCTCTCCTGGCTATGCTCTAGTCCATGTGACCGCTAATTCATAAGACCGCAGCCTTATCCTTCTTTCGTGGTTTTGGGCTTCAAAATCCCGATGTGCTCCAACTCCCGTTAGCCCTCTAGGATAGACTCCTGGCCCACATGACCACTATCCCCATGACCACAGTCTTACCTCTCGTCGAGGTCTCGAGTTTTTCAATGCCGCAATGCATTGGCTCACGGGATTTCCGATCCTCTCAATCCCGATAAGCTGACAGCTGGCACACAATGGCACTTTTCTCCTTGTCGGGGTTTCGGACTTCGCGATTCTGAAATGCCCAAATCTCTTGCTATCAGGATTCCCGATATCCCGATGATCAAAATGCCGATAGACGACTTCCTGTAGGACTTTCCCCGATGGATTCGATTGCAACCGCGCGTCCCAAGAATGGATGGTTCAGATTTCTCCTCGCATTTTCGAGACTTCTGATGTCCCGACTTTCACGACCTCAGGAACTCCTATTTCCTGAGCGTCGATATACCGATGTCTAGTGCCCGGATCTCCGGAATGGACGATCACGTGACACGCGTCCTCTATCATATGGATGGCCCAGATTTGTGTCGGGATTTTCAAGGTGGACTTACCCGATCTCCTGTCCATGGGAAGGCCAATATCCCGACTCCCGACGCCTCGATCTCCACCATGTGTCCCAACTGATGGATGGCTCAGATCAGTTCCGAGTAATTTCCCATGGAAATTCTCGCTCTCATGTCATCGAGACTTCTGATTTCCTGATATGCGAAACCCTGATGAGTCAACCCTCCTTTCGGGATTTCTCCTCCTGTTAACAAGCTTAACCCTTGTGCAACTTCTGTCAGATCCGACAAATGACGGGTGATTTCTCAAGATCTGACGGTTCAGATCATCTCTTTTCCTACGCACTCTCTGGACATGAAATCAATGATCCAGATCTTAATCTCCGACCGATCCAACAGCTGCTGTGCCCCCTTCTGAGCTTGCACACTTCCTTCCCAGACTTGGGAGCGTTTTCAATTTCCTCAAAGGCCTCAACCTTTGCCTGTCTCTCACCTCTGCGAAATCCTCACTCTGAGTTCTCGCCGGTGCATAAAAGAAACCGCTATTCCTCCTGAGCTTTCCTGTAGCTTCGACCTCCAACGAAACTCGGCTCTTTCTTTCTTTTCTCCCGCAGATGGAGAATGTAATGGCCTCCTAGCTCTCTGTTTTCTCAAGCAACTTCTTGCTGAGCCTATCAGGGTGTTTAGCAACCCTGTGAAGATACCTCAGTGGATTCTTCCTTCAAAATACAGAACTCAAAGAGTTCTCTTCTCCCTGTGCCTGTCTGCACAATGTCTCAATGTCCACCTGGTAGAGTATCTTCTCCCAGAACGTTTTGCAGTTTTGTCCTCCTGTGCACCTATGCACCCGCTCAATGCCCACTTGGCAGAGCTTCATAGAATCCTCAGTGATTCTGTATCTTCTTCCTGAACTCAGAGAAGAGTTCTATCTTTGTGCACTCCTTGCACTGGCTCAAAGCCCACCTGCCATAGCTTCACATAATCCTCAGTGATTTTGGCTTCTGTCTGAACTCACAATAGAGTTCCTCCAACTGCACCTCGTGCCTGTGCTCAATGCCCACTTGGAAAAGCTTTACAGATCACAGATAAGTTCTGTCTGCAACTGCGTCTCTCATAGACAGCCTTGCTTCCAAGGTGTTCAAAAAACTTGAGGTCTTCCTCTTGAGTTTTTGATTTTATCTTCTGTGACCACCTGGCACGTCTCTATCTGACTCCACAGAGTTCATAAATGAAACCTCTGTGCATGGCTATCAGAACCCACAGTGTTATGTCACACCCTCCTAGTGTGAAGCCTCAAAGACCTCTCAAACCTGAAATCAGACACACTCCTGCAAATGCATGATAGTAGCATACATTCATAGCATACAATGGAACACTCACAGACATTCATTTAACACAAAATACATGGAAGAAAAACTGCTCTTTGTATTAAATATGGCAAATGCCTATATTTATATTATGTTCCTGAGCACGGCCTGTAACAAGGTCTCGACTCTTCTCTTCTGCTCTTTGCTCACAGATTCTCTACTCAACTCTCTCTCGACTCTTCTATCCTTGTCGACTAACTCTACCAAAGAGATACTCCCTATCTCTTTTACCTGAGGGGGCTCTTCGAGCTCTTCCCTCCAACCTACCTACCCTATTCAATTACATTGAATGGGCTGTCTAGTCTAGCATCTGGATCTAGATCTCAGCCATACAAACATTAATGGCCGATCTACCTAATGCCTGCACAAAGGCACGAATCTATGGCTCAACAGCCTAAACATTAAATTACATTCAATTTAGATTTTAATGAGGATTGCGCCTCTCTTCATCTTGAATGCACGCGCTTGACGTGGCTGGCTGGCTGGCTGGATGATGTGGAGAGATGCTCCTGCATCATATATACCACTATAAACGTGTAGTAAACTGTGCCAACAACCTGTAACCAACCTGTAATCAACATGTAAAAACAAGTACCAATAGGTACATGACCTCTATATGTTTCATATCACGTATGTATGTGACCTATCTATATTGCAACCCATGTATGTACGTGACCTATGTTTATTGTAGCTTGTGTATGCCTTCATAAAGATAGGGTTTTCACCTTTATGAAACTCAACCATTTTTTTCCTCTATTACATCAACATGTAACCTGTCACTGTGTCCAATTTGTAGTTGCTCCCTATACATACACCATCATACATATCCCTTAACCAAGTGCATCTATGTGCCTCTAGTCTTGTTCCATACATGTGTATACAATCATTATTAAGTGTAATAACCCTCTCATGGAATAGAAATCAAACCCTCACTCATATGCAACCTCAAACTACACCAAAAACTTCACCAACATATCAAAACCAAAAACCCTCAACCATGTACCAAGAAATACAAGATATGCCTCAACACTCAAACCAAAAATATGTAACAATGATGAATACCAAACATACCATTGTTGTATTTCTGTATATCTAGACCATACAATAAGTTCCATACAACCAACAACCTCTCTAGGGAAATTCCTCAAACTCCCATAACCGTAACTCATGTAGACAACAATATCCAACACATAAGAATATGACATGCCTTTTGAGCTTGTAGATAGATCTGTTGTACTTGATCACTGTAGACCTTCCTAGGAACTTGCTTTCAGGAGAACCTAACACCCTTAACAACTCAATATTTCATGGATTTTCCCAACTTTACATGACCTCTTCTTCTTCATCCCATGTATGTACCCACCCTAATCCAATCCATTCTACTAATGTATGTGACTTCATCCATTGCGGCTTATTTAAACCTCAAAAAATAGGATTTTCTAGTAATTCTACAACTCCGAAACTTTCACCGTCAACCCTCCTTTGCTACCTCAAACTTGTGTAACTTCAGATGTATCAATGAGTACCTACAATAAAATTTTCACAAATGATATATATTCAATGTGCTCATTAGGTGCAAATAAGAGACCCTTTCTCTCTTATTTATACCCTCCAAGTAGCTTCCTCAAGGGGTTACCTTCTAACTAACTTTACCCTACTTCTTTTAGGGCTAACCCACTTCTAACCGCTTGTCCACTTAGAACCACTTTTTCCACATATAGTAAACTCATCACTTCAAGTTACAACTAATCTTTTTTTAATTATTTTCTTTTTGTAACAACTTAACTCATGATTAACTCCTAGTTACAACCACTTTGAATAGTAAAATTATTCTAGGAGATTCTAGAATAAATTGACTTATTTGACCTTCTAGGGGCTTCTAGATACCTCATGAAGTTTCTCCAACTTCACAAGGCCATAAATCTATAACCATGAGGGGTTATGTGACATTTCAGATATCATCGAAAATTGCATGAAATGTAATATCCATCTAGAATAGTCTTACCTACATATACACTGATATTCATGTCTTTATTCCTCAAACAACCTTGAGTCCCTTAACCATGCTACTAGGGATACCAGAATGTGCTGCTAGACTTGCTTCAAGGGTTGACATCAATGAAAACCAACCCAATTAATCAACAATATCCCCCTTTGGCATTGTTGAAAACACTCTGATGCAACAATGAAGTCATATCACTAATGCTACCCCTGCAACCATCACTCCCCCTAGAATCATGCCTCTGTTCTTTCTCTCCAAGCATCTAACTCTCTATCCATGAATCTGAGAAATATCTCCCCTTTTAAAATCAATGGAAAAGGTAACTTCATGTTGGTGGTGCTCCCCCTGACTGAACTAAATTTTCAGTGGGGCTGCTCTGCCTGGCTGAAATCTCCCCAAAATGAATTGTCCCCTTTATGGTGCTTCCTCATGTAAATATAAGACATATAAAAATAGCTTTCAAAATTCTTTGTGGGGTAGAAACTATTCCAAGTTTCTAACGAATATGCCCAAAGGATTCTCTTGGAAGTGATTTTGTAAATATGTCTACAATCTGTTCTTCAGTCCCAACTG